>CALZFC010000026.1:4207500-4537500 GCA_945643635.1 Allodiplogaster sudhausi | reverse complement strand
CAAGTAAGAGGGCAGCACTTCTTGTTAGACGACAAGGAAGAAGCTTGAGCAACGATATTCCCCTTCTCTTCCCTCTCTAACTCTTCCATGTATGGGAGACCTTACACAACCACGGCAATACCAACCTGGTGAGAGTAGAGGGGTATAACTCTGATGCAGACCCGGGGCACACCAAAGAACCGGAACTTACCTTGCGTTCTCATGACGTGATGTTCTTCGTTTATTTCTTTTTTTTTGTCATCATGTACCTTCTTAACGAATAAGGTATGAACATCACCTCTCAAGGGCATTTTGCAGTAGCTGACCACATTTATAAAATTAACATGTACTATCTTTGCTTCGTAGTGAATAAATTTTCAGATGACGTTCTAAGTTAATTGAAAATTTCCTTATTAGTTTTGTCTGTACATAGTTTTGTATGTAGCACTTTCTTTACAAAGCAAGCTGCCAAATCAGTCTCTTCAGGCTCTCCAATATAACGCCGTATACCGGTATGGCTTTCATACATTTTATACCTAACTTTACACGCTCTAAACAGTTTATTTCCATCATGGGATACATACCCGTCAATTCAATTTTGTGGATATCAAACAGAGTCAGTCCAATCCACCGCTGCATGTGCATCGTCCTTTAAAAAAGCTGAAAAATGGATGTTTATCTGTTTTCATATTGCTTATTTGTCCAGGTGGAGGAGGGTCGACTGATACTTTTCCATTATGTCCTACAAATGAAAATAAATAATTAAGCAAAAAAAGTAATTAAGAAATGACAAATTTGGAAAACTCAGCAGAAGTCAAAATTATTGGTTGCATTGTATATTTGACATATATTAAATGGGGACACAAGAAGGTGATTTTGATGTAATTTTTGCCTGTACATTATATAATCTTAGATTTTAAAAAAAAGTCCATTGTTCACCGAGCAGTATCGAATTTAAGCATAAGGTATGCGTCATTGCAGTTCGGGTCATCCCCTCTCCTGATTCACCGTGGCACGGCCAGAGGTGCTAACGGGCCCAAAAATTTTGGGCCGGCCCATTTCGTGATGAAGAAAATGAGTTATCCGAAGATTCTGATACAATTTCCTTCGAATAGAAATCATCACTATCTTACCCTCATACAACCCATTTTTTTATTTTCTCCTTGGCAATATTGTTTAAAGTGACTGATGTAACACTTTTGCCCACTTTATGCGACATAATTCGAGTTGGATGGCGCTGCCAGGCCCGCTGCTAGTTCGAAGCTCCACTCTCTTAGGTCCTCCCTTCCCCGAAGCCACTTCCCATAGATGATCCACCATGCCTCCTCATCTCCCTCTCTGTTACCTTTATTGTCCCACGTTCCTCTCATCGCCGACTATATATTGTCCTCTGCTCTTTACTGATAAACCTGATCCTACTGTAATAGACCAGAGGTGCTAACGGGCCCAAAAATTTTGGGCCGGCCCGGCCCGTCGGGTCCCAGGACTCGGCCAGCCCGGCCCGATCCATTTCCGGGCCCTAGAATTTTGGGCCCGGCCCGTGGGCCCGTTTGAGCCCGATTTTAAAAAAATTATGCGGAAAAAAGTCCGACCAGTTACAAATTGTTTTGAAATTCAGAATTTTTCATGCTCGTGCTATGAACATTCATTTTAATGTATAGAAGAAAGAGTTTTAGCGGGCCCAATCGGACCTGCGGGCCGGCCCAACTTTTTATGGGCCCGGCCTGGCCCGGCCCCTGGCCCTGGAAAGTTGGGCCGGCCGGCCCTACGGGCCGGGCCGGGCCGGGCCGGCCACTTTGCACCTCTGGGCACGGCCCAAGCAGAAGGCGAAGATGTAATTTTTTTTACACATTTCAATGAAGATATTTCTATTAAAGTAATGCTTCGAGTTTTCCTATCTATCGTAAAAGAAAGGACTTTATGCAGCATTAGAAATAAAACGCGATCGACGTAGAAAACTATTCAAAGTAACTTATTGAAATGTCTTTCTTCCTTTCGTCCTCTGACGTACATACATACGTCCATCTATATTTAACATGATGTTAATGTATACATAATGGGTGACATGCCAAGCACTTTAAAACTGGTTTTTCTCTTCATATGATATTCACAAAATGTACACAAAAGTGAAGGCCGGAAAAGAGACCACAGTGATAATCGCAATTATAAATTTATTAACCAGGAAATGAAGTTGAACAGAGCATTAACAATAGATATTGAAACGAGTTAATGAAAGCATCAAAGTAAGACCGATCCAGTAGATATTAGTTAACATGATGTTAATGTATACATAATGGGTGACATGCCAAGCACTTTAAAACTGGTTTTTCTCTTCATATGATATTCACAAAATGTACACAAAAGTGAAGGCCGGAAAAGAGACCACAGTGATAATCGCAATTATAAATTTATTAACCAGGAAATGAAGTTGAACAGAGCATTAACAATAGATATTGAAACGAGTTAATGAAAGCATCAAAGTAAGACCGATCCAGTAGATATTAGTTAGCTGACACAAGTCGTGCATAGTCGGAAAAGGTTGTGCACTGGTGAATGTCGTGGTCAACTAAACATGGTGAGGGTGTACGGTATACCACCAAAATTGAATGTTGTAAGTGCACAACAGTACTAAACACGGATGTACAAAATATTTGAGCATGCAGGTTCTGCTTTTTCGTATAATTTTTTACGCGCCTAGTCCTTTGGCGTATCTTTCGGGCAGCGATTCATATTTAAATTAGCGAAAAGAAATAACCATGTACATTTAAATAATTTCATTAATAGCGTCGGTGGGTTTTCTGATTTGTCCCTCATTATTACACGTAAGACGCGAACCTATGCGAACGACGTCTGCTTTTCCTTCGTTTTGAACTCTGTTCTTTTGCCACTAATTGATTAGCATCCATAACGTTTGAAATTTGCATTTTAGCTGCTCGTGGACGATGCCGCCAAAGACGAAAGTGGACGCGAAGAAGGCGGAGGCCGATCGTCTTCAGGGTAAGATTCTGTTGAGTTAACCCATTCTTAATTAGCGCTGTTTTCTGGATCTGTTTATTCTGACTAAACTCAGAATCTCTGCATTTCAGCACTCGTCATGGCACTGCTGCGTGAAGAAGAGAACAAGTACTGCTCGGACTGTGATGCCAAGCAGCCACGGTGAATTTCAATTCTTTTGCGCCACTTTTTAGTTTCAAACATCGGCATCAAATTCTTTTATGTTGTCTTTGTTGTTTGCTTAACGTTGCGTTTTCAATTATAAAAGCTTTACCTAAAAAAAGTTGAATATATTATTTGTTAAGATGGGCAAGCTGGAACCTTGGAGTATTCATCTGCATCAGATGCGCCGGCATCCATCGCAATCTTGGCGTGCACATATCCAAGGTTTGCACTCTCTCCACTTACGATGGCATTGCTCGCCTAATGCTTATAAGGAGAGTGCGTTATTGCAGGTGAAATCCGTAAACCTGGATTCCTGGACGGCAGAGCAAGTTCAATCGATGCGTGTGATGGGGAATGCGAAGGCGAAGGCTGTGTACGAGGCAGAGCTGCCCGAACACTTCAGGAGGCCACAAACGGATCAGACTCTTGAGAACTTTATCCGCGCCAAGTACGAGCAGAAAAGGTATCCTAGTGGTTATTTATTATCCATGGAAAGACTAGCTTCAATGGATATATGGCTTGAAATGAAGAATTGACTGCCAGGTACATGATGCGTGACTGGGTGCCTCCTCGCGTGGATGTTAATGACTTGCCATCTTCGGCCGCAGCTGAGCTGCGCTCCCCTTCCTCGGCCGCGCCTCCTCCGCTCAAAGCCCGTATGTTTCTCACAATATAGTAATACGGTTGAGTAGACTTGTTACATGCTCTTGTGTTCTTTAGCTGTAGCAGCAAAGAATTCGCTGTCACCGAAGCCATCAGCGGCAGCGATGGCTCCGGCTTCTTCGACGGGGATCGGCGAGCTTCTGGACTTCTCTTCTCCCGCCCCTGCCGCCGCGTCCCAGCAGCCGGTGCGGACTTTGCAGTCATTACTATCTTTATTGACTAATCTGCCTCTCTCATCCGTTTTAACTTTCAAGGCAACCCTGCTTGACTTTGGCGGGCCTGCTACAGTTGTCTCGTCTCCAACCAGCTCAGATCTCGATGATCTCTTCGGCGGATTCGTCTCTGCACCATCTGCTGTGCCTACCACAGCTCCAGCAACCAGTGTTCAGGTTCCTTCGTACTTTATTTCACATCTCATCCTCTAGTTCGCTAATTGTTTTCTTGTTATTCATTTGTTTTACCTGATATAAATAGACACTCGAATATATATCCACTTAATAATCTGATTGTTTTCTTGAAGACTGCTCCGTCGAATGGAAATAGCGACATGGCTGGACTCGGAGGCGACCTGACCAGTCTTGGTCTTGGAGCGCCCGCCGTCGAAGAGAAGAAGAGTACGAATGACATCCTCGCCCTCTTCGGCAACATCCCCAAGTCGCAGCCCCCTTCGCAGCCCATGACTGCGCAGCAGCCACCACAACAGGTGCCACTTCCATCTGCATACATAAGAGTAGGCATTGAGCTTCTTATCCTTTTCTTCCGTGCAGTTCTGGGGCGCCGGTCTGAGCATGGCTCCTGCTGCTGTCGACCCCTTGGGCGCCAGCCATCCTCCACCCTCTTTCGGTGGCTTCCCAGCTTTCGCCGCTGCCGTCCCCGCCCCCATTCCCCAAGCGACTCCAGCGCCTGCCCCCCCACCTCAGAACACCAAAGCATTCGACTCACTCAGCCTCAACAATCGTCAGTTTTCAGTTTTCTTATTCCCCCTATTATTATTTCTTACGCTCGTTCTACATTCCATGTTGAGGCTCATGAATTACATGTTGATACGGTATTCTTGCAGTGTTCCCATCGGGTCTCAGCTCGCAGTCTTTCGGTGCGTCCACCCCTTCGATTGCGTTCTCCGCAGCTTCTGCCTTCCCCTCTGCTCCGGCCCATTCCTCTCCTCAAGTTCCCGTCTTCATCGCACCTTCTGCTGCCACCTTTAACATTGATAGCCTACTATAAGCTCTGCGAAATCCTCTGAATCACACGGTATGAATGCATCGTCTATGAGCGTATACGAAAAGTACTCACATATGAACGTTAGAGTTATTCCTGGACCACCAAAAATAGGATGCATAAAATATCCCGCAAATTTTTGAGCACAGAAGAACCTATGCAATACACGAATCTATTTATGGCATTCTTAAATATTCTGTTCCTGTGTGAGTTGCAAGCTGATTCTTCTTTTCTTTCATGTGGTGGCGATTTGTTGCGCTTCGTTTTCTTTGATACACACTTGATAGTTGTTTCACACTCATTTCAGTACTCCCAAACCACTAACGAGGCTCTCGAGAATATGATTTGTGCTTTAGTTACTGGGTTTGATCGGTAGTAGAATTTGGGTTATACAGCCGAGGGTTGTTCGCATTCAGTGTATGGGAGTAGGCATTTTTCGCTCTGTGGTTTCATAATCTTTCAAGGAATGCCCGGTTTCTGGGTGATCTGTCATATTCCCGATCAATAACCTTCTTCTAATGCTTCTCAAGCAGAGAGCAGGCATGATACCCTTTCAGGGAGCGATCCTTTATCAGTACCCTTTGGATGGCCATATTTGCCATTGCCGCCTCGCCATTCCGCTTTTCAACCCGCGCATCAGTTGGTCGACGAGAGCTTTTTTTGCTGTTGCCGCGACGTTTGACACAAAACGGAAGATACAACATTTACAGATCACCTCTACATCTCTCCGCCGTTGCTGTGATCATTTCGTAGCGTTTTCATTTATTTATCCAGCCTTAATATATTGGGCTAATTGGCTGCTTGTCTGATCAGGTTACAGTTGATAACTTTAGGATGATTTGTCTCGTTCCATCGACTGCAGTGTGTGATTTGTATAAAATATAGAGAACTGTATATTACGAAGAGTAGCATTTTGTTAATACTAAGGCGAATTGTCTAATTATTTTTAGGATAAAAATGATGATCCATTTTTGTGGCAAAGATAAGAGTGTCATGTAGGAGGTGAGAATGCTTCACGGAATCACACATCACAGGGCTTAGTTCAAGAACTTTCCAGCAGATTAGTAGGAAAAGAGAGTAAAGAAAGGCGGGCAAAACAAGCTGATAAGACTGAGGGAGAATCGAGCAGAAATTGCTGCGGAACAGCCATTGTTTCCAGTGTCTCGCATCTTGACAGAGCAACACGAGACCGTGGAATTTACTATTCCTGAAGTTGTACTCTGGCCGTTGCTTATCCATGTCTGTCATCTGTGCTCCAATTCACATTGTGTTCTATGCACGGCAGGCCTAGAAGTGCAGACACCGATGCCTAGACCGTGCACTCCGTTTCGTTGCGAGCTCCTGCCCACATTTTTATTACCGGGGTTGTTTATGAGAGAAGGGGAGAAATGCGAACTGGTTGGCATATTTTTCTCGCAGTTCTCTCGTGACTTTTCTTGATATTTGCTTCTGCGATGACACGATGTAGCGGGTCATCGGCAATTGCTCTTTCTCCCTTCTGCCATCACGCCACTTTTACGTCTCTTTCATTGCTAATAGGGTAGAGTGAACCTGCGCCAGTCAGTGGAAGATCTCACCGTTCCTGTTCCATGTTGTCTCTCTTGCAGAAGCGCGGCCTATCAACTCCCTTGATCTTTAGTATAGCTTCTGCCTGATCGAGGCAAATACTCCAACCAGTCGAATTCTGCACTCATTCACTCCTGCGCCTTTTCTTTCGTCTTCTTCCTTTCAACCGTATAACTTTTTTTTTTATTTTAAAGGAGGGCTATCACCGACAAATTATGTGAGATGTCGCGCGCCATTTTCACGCAACCAAGCTGCGAAATAGCACGTGACAATGAGAGCACCTACTCCAAGGGTGTACTCCGCAGGTTTTTGAAATTCTTTTTCGGTGATCGTCCTCTTTCACGAAAATTTCTCAAGCCCAATTGTTTCTAAATTCTCATCATGACTGTATCATGAGAGCAGAATTGTATCAACAAATGTCCTTTACGTAGATGTGCTATTGTTCGAAATTAAAATACAATAAAGATCTAGATGACTTCTTTCAATTCATTGGCAGACTTCACAAACGATACTTGACAATGACTCTCGTTTCTCTTGTATATTTAACAGCTTCTCCATTACAATGTTTCTGCTTTATCCTATGTATGCTCTCTCGCGCTCTCTATCTTTCTCTTTCTATCTATCTCTCTATCTATCTCTGCCTCTACCTCTCTCTTTCAAGCACATCACGTGCTCACATAGGAAGCCGGAATGAGGACAAAGTCAACGGAAGTACAAGAGATGCCTCCCGATTTCTCCCGCCGACTCTCTCCTTTTATTTGCTTTCTGTCTCTCTCTCTCTCTCTCTCTCTCTCTCTCTCTCTTTCTCTGTCTCTGATACTCACATCTTGCTCTCTCACAGTTTTTATTTTTGTGTCTTCTCTCAGCAGTGTTCATCATTTCTCCTTGTCGTGCTCCTGTTTCACCCCAATTCCAAACCCATTTGGTTGCAGCACTCTCACGTCTTAAATTGACTTTCCTTGAATGCTTAAATTTTTTAAAGGGTACAAAGTAGCCTTGTGCTTGTTCGTGGAATCTGAAGGAGTTCTGCCGATTCAGTGTCCTTTGTACTTTGCAAGGGCCTTCGGTGGCGGCAGCTCTTCGTCTCTCCCTCTGCGACTCCTTCTCTCCATCGATCTCTCCACAATGTGTAAGAGACTCATCGGGATCAGTGCGAACAATGAGAGAGAAGGAAGAATGAGTGAAAAGGAGAAGGGTAAGGAGGAGGGAGGACGGTGGCACTTTGGCCGTGCTCACTCAGTCGACTCATTGTCAGATGACTAAAGCAGAAGCCCTCCTTAATCCCCCCCCCACTTCACTGGCTAAATCGCTTACCTTCTTCCATTTCTCGAAACTCTATTTTAGTCCTTCCTTTTTTAGCTTTCTCATTTTTCTTTGTATTCCATCGCCGTGTTGCTCATCATCATTTACAACTTTCTCTCTCTCTCCCTCTCTCTCTCTTTCTCTCTCTCTTTCTCTTCCATAGTGCCTCGTCAATGCATTCGAATTGAGCCAAGATATGTTCTGAATGAGTTTTGTTCGATGTCCCCATTATAATCAGAAAGAGCAGCGACATTGCGACGGCGTGAAATTAACCGGTTCGAATGAACTTTCTTATTCTTCTGCTATTGCAAGCATTCCGAGAGCGAGAACGACCCGCGCTCTCCAAGTGTCAATTGGCATCGCATCGAATGAGAGGCGGCACTCGCGAGTGATAAGGATGTGGGGAATGCTCTCACTACAACTTATCAATGAGATTACCGTTATCTCGAGGTGTCCCACTTGTTGCTTCTCTCTCTTGCTCTTCTCACAATCAAGTCAGCCCACTGTTGCATCCTCTCTCTCTCTCTCTCTCTCTCTCGATATTTCCTCTTATTGTTCGTCTTCTCTCTCTCCACTCCTTATCACGTGTCTCTCACTTGTAATTGAACGAAGCTTCCCCCCCCTCCTCCATCACCTCTCATTGTCATTGCTACCTGCTCCACGTGTCATCATTTTATCTCTGCGTTGAAACTGCGCTCTCACACGCAAAAAGGCAACAAGAAAAGTACTAAAACAATCGCGGAAGCCTTTTCTCCTTTGCGATTCTTCGAGATCCGCACCTCTTCCTATGCATGTTTCAATCATTCTCTCTACCAATTCGCTGCGTTGTGTTCACCCTTTCACGCTCTCGAATCACCTCTGTGATGACCTTTCACCCAAAACTTATATAGGGAGAGAGAGTGAAAGAGCCAGAGAGAGAGAGAGAGAGGAAGAGCGAGAGAGAGCGAGGGAGCGAGAGAGAGACAGAGAGAGAGAGAGATCACTACTAAGTGGCGGAAAGAACGCAGCGTCTTTCAGGCATAACACACGCAGCTGTCGCTATTTTCCTCGCCGCTTCTCTAACCCAAATACATTTCCATTTCATTCTGACGACTCCTTTCATTGTTGTTGAATGGCCTCCGGGATGTGTGCGCCTTGTGCCTTCCGGCCGTTTTGCTTCCGCTGGATTCTCTCGTCCATTTTGACATTCTGTTCTCGTTTAATCGCGCCTAATAAACATTAAAAGTTGCCATCGTTTACGTCGTCGTAGAAGTGATGAGCCAAGGCGAGAGAAATGCTACAGATGAGTTGGAAGGCAACGGCCGCCCCATCTACATCGACATCGTCGTTGGCCTTTTGAAGGTTAAAAAAACTCATCTTCTAGACGTTCTTTCATTTTCATGCTCTCTGGGTGTCGAACCTGAAATGATTCCATATTCACAGGTCATATTCTTCGTCTATGATCTCATCGTCTACTTGCCCTTCCAATTCTTCGCCAATCCAGAGGAGAAACTCAAAAGATCTTCTCGTATAAAGGTAATTTATTTTTGAAGTATTGAAGAAATTTATCACTGTGGAAAAGTGCATTGTATCAGGCTCGTCCGACCATCGAAGGAGACCCCAGCTCTCCGTGGCGCAACGTGAATGTGCTGGATGGAGAGTTGAAGAAGTCCACCTTCCCTGGCGCTGAGACCATCGCAGCACACTGGTCCGAGTCTGCCAAGTTAGTGTGTCCTTTTCTCCATAATAATTCGGTGTGTTCCCACTTGGTTGCGCTTTACTTTGTGCTCATTTCGGTAAAAGCCTCTTGCCAGTTTGCAACATTCTAGAAAAACTGCGTCAAAAAGAGTCAATTCTGATTTGGAATGACAGAGTGACACACGTATAAAAGATCAGCGGCAGGGATAAAGAGAGTAGGTAAGTGTGATAACGAGAGATTTGGTGAGAAAGCCAATAGGCTTTGAAATGTTGCATATCGCTTGTAAGCTGCGGCGCCTCTCACGTTAAGTCTTTCTGGCATAGAGCCGCCGTTCAGGTGATAAGGTAAAAAGATTAGCCGATTAATATCTGCTTTCTGTGTCGAACCGGCGCGTAAACAGAAAATAAATCGTTTACTTTGAGGCGCTTCTGGAATCTTGACTGTCTGGGCACTCGCGAAGTCCTCGCAGTCCACAAGGAGAAGCAGGCAAATGGGCGCATCTTCGAGAAGGTACATGCAGAATTTATTTATGCTTTATCTCCACAAGAAATAATCAAAAACATTTAAGTGGGAGCTCGGAAAGTACCACTGGCGCACTTACGGCGAGGTCGACCGAAGAATCGATCTCGTGGCCTCAGGACTCGAGGCAATCGGACAGAAGAGAAAGGAGCACGTCGTGATCTTCGCAGACACGAGAGAGGAGTGGATGACCACCGCCCTCGCTTGCTTCAAGAGAAACTTCCCCAGTACGACTTCTGGAAATATTCCATTGAATACCTTTCCATCCCTCTGCTTCAGTTGCCACCGTCTACGCGACTCTCGGAGAAGAGGCTGTCGAGTTCGCGATCCAAGAAGTCAGCGCCGACACCGTCTTCACCACCCATTCCCTGCTGCCAAAGGCGAGGACGGTTGACTTTGCTTGCGCTCTCAATCTTGACACTCTTTCTAGGTTTTCAAAGCCCTCAAGAATGGCGTAAAAGTGAGCAACATCATCTACTACGAGAGCCAGAATCCAGAAGAGGTCGGCCAGAAGATGACTGCGCCCGTGGACTGTCGCCTTCTCTCTTTTGATGAATTGCTTAATCTCGGCAGCGGTTAGAATGTCCTTTTGGGGTTGCGAGATAGCCAAGACAATTCCATGGCTTGTAGACAAGAAGCTAGAGTCACTGGTGTCTCCGGATGACCTGGCCATGACGATGTACACCTCCGGGACGACTGGCAACCCGAAGGGAGTCATGATCACCCACGGCAACATTGTGGCTGCCACCGCCGGCCAAGGAGCAGTCATTCCCATCGAGTCAGTTCATGCTTCATTAATACGCATAATTAATGCAGAAATTAAATTTGTTTTCATTTTTATACTCTTTAAACTCTCCCCTGTTACGAGATACATATGCACTATGACCGTTAGTAGGTATCTTGATCTGGGTTTCCCTCGTATCATATTTCTCCTCTTCTCTTGTTTAAATTCATTGTGTGTCCCCTGTCTTATCGCGGTTTTTTGTGTTCGACACTACATCAGATCTATTCTCAATGCACTTATCTACACTCCAGATCACGCATTTCATCTTCTCTCGTTCTTTCACCTTTTCTCTCCCTTTCTCTCGCTCTCTCAGTCTTCCTATTTTATTCTTTTGTTTCTGCCTTCTGCCCACTTTACGGCATAGGTCTCAATAGAATCGGAGTGTTTCTGAATGTTTGTTCTATTGCTTTCACAACTGTTCTCTGCCCTCTCATATTCTCCGTTCTACAAACGGTCTGTCTTCTGTAATCCATTGATAAGGATTACAACTCTTGTCATTGCGTTTCCATGACGCAGTGCCTTCCACGGACTAATTAAATAAAATTAGTGTATGTCTTTAAATACAATAGTCTTCTCTCTACCGCTGATATCTTTTGTTCTTGTACCCATTGTTTACTAGAATAGAGCCCCCTGCCCTTTTCAACAAGCAAAGAGATTATGTATAATTAGGTGTGGCCAGGATCGCGCTATGCTTTATTGTACGACAAAATTAGATCAGAAATAGTTAGTCTCTGCCTCCTTAAAGCCAGCATACTTTCACTTTCACAATCATGGGTCTTGGGGGAGTTACGGCCAAATCACAGGCCACCTTGATTGTCAGTAGAAAGACGGCCTGCTCAATCAATCATTGGTCCTTTTTTGCTGAAAACTGCAAAGGAAAACACGTCTGATGTAAGTTGGTATTGAGGCAGAGGACTTAGGAAGGGTGGCTGTTTGGCAAGAGGCACAAGGAATCATATGACATGAAGAGAGGAAAAGGCGCATGGAAAGACGGAAACGAAGAAGAGTGACGTAGATGAAGAAGTGATTTACTGGGTTGTGCCCCCTCACTCAAGGAGCAGCTGGAATGAGACACAAATGTCATCTTTCTGATCAATGCTTAAAAACAACTTTGTGCGATTGCCTACGCTTGAATACTTGAGATTCCTTGCAGTTCATCGGACACGTACATCGGCTACCTTCCACTGGCACACATCCTCGAAGTATGCGGCGAGCTGGTCTCAATGGCCAAGGTTCGCCTTCTTCCGTTGTGTCCAGACGCACAATCTTTGCAGCGCAGTCTGCTGCCTAATTTTTGCTAACGGGATTGATTAGGTTTCAAGGCTATTAAAGAGAAGAAAAACAGTTTGTCTTTTCAATACCGCCATGTATCATCTCATGGCAGGTGCACCGCAGTTAATTCAATCACATGTCGCTTTCTATTCTTCAAACATTGACTGCAAACATCTTGCGGATGAGAAACGTAAATGACAAATGCGATGTTGACTCAATTGAGTGAACTGTTCAAAACGTTCGCAAACAACTATATTCTAAGAAAATTTTATTGTTTAGGGTACGCGAATTGGCTATTCATCCGCGCAAACACTTTTTGACCGTGCTCCTAAAATCAAGAAGGGCACCAAGGGCGACTGCTACGCCCTCCGGCCAACACTTATGACATGTGTCCCGGTCAGCTTATTTGCGCTAGTGGAATTATTTTTTATATGAACATATTAGATTAATTAAGTAATTGTTTTGAGGCAGTGATGGACCGCATCTACAAGGCGGTCATCGCAGAGGTCAACGCGAACTCGATGCTCTTCCGAGAGATGTTCCGTGCGTGCTACGAGCGTAAGAGGGCCCGCTACGAGGACGGATACTCGTCATTCATCCTTAACAAGTCGGTTTCAAGTCTATTTCTTTTGCATGACCACCCTTTCTCCTTCCAGACTTGTCTTCAACCGAATCGGCAAGCTTCTTGGCGGTCGCATCCGCTGCGTGCTCTCGGGTGGCGCACCGCTCTCTGCCGAGACGCAGCGATTCATGAACATCTGCTTCTGCTGTCCCGTCGTGCAGGGATATGGCCTGACCGAGACTTGCGGCGGAGGAACCATCTGTGACTGTAAGCATTCCGAGATATCTGCGCATACCTAATAGACATAGTACTTATACATGTAATGAATTTTCAGCCTATGACCTCAGCACGGGCTCCGTCGGCCCGATGCTCGAATGCTGCGAATTCCTTCTTGAGGAGTGGAAAGAGGGTATTTACTTTGACATTAATCAATGTTTGGGGTAATAAAGAAGAGCGGTATGATTTGAAGCTGGATACTCGCCGTTCAACGAGAATCCGCAAGGCGAGATTTTGATTGGAGGAGGAAATGTCGCCGTTGGATACTACAAGAACCCTGAGAAGACCAAGGTTCGTTTGATCATTCGGAAAGGTGTTCGTTAGTAGAGAGCTTACCTTGCAGGAGGAATTCGTTATCCGAAACGGCAAACGCTACTTTGCCACGGGAGACATTGGAGAGTTGCGTCTTGATGGATCACTCAAAATCATCGGTTAGTCGTTTTGTAGAATCCTTTGTAACGCGCGAAGATGCATTGCAGACCGAAAGAAAGACTTGCTGAAGCTGTCGCACGGAGAGTACGTCTCGCTCAGCAAGGTGGAGACCAATCTCCTGACGCATCCCCTCGTCGACAACGTCTGCGTCTACGGAGACTCCAAGAGGGACTACGTCGTCGCTCTCGTGGTTCCTAACCAGAAAGGTGTCACCGAAATTGCAGACAAGGTTTGTTTATAAGCTTTAATTGTCGTGCGAATTTCATTGTGTATGCTTGTAGCTCGGCCTAACCTCGAAGAGTTTCGAAGAAATCTGCGCCGACAGTGCTGTTGTTAAGAATGTTCTCGGCGAACTCACCGCTCATGTCTCAGGCATGTTGTTCTGGATAGTTGTCTATCATCGTATAGTTCAGCAATAGTCTTGAAACTTATAGAGTAGACATTTCTAATCCGGCCTCTTTTAGCCAAGTTGATCCGTGTGGAGATTCCCCAGAAGATCTTCCTCTGCCACGAGCCATGGACACCAGTGTCCGGTCTTCTTACTGAGGCCCTAAAGTTAAAAAGGAAAGCGATAGAGACTACCTTCCGGAAGGAGCTCGCTGACCTTTATGCGTAATTGGTAGTATTAACAAAGGAATACCTCAATCTCCCTTGTTGTTCCCGGGGTCATTTTCGATCAAATTATTCCTGTGCCAGTAGCTAATATCTGATAGCTGTTCTAATAGATGAATATTTTCCCAATTTCTGGGATGCTCAATCACTAAACGTATCAGTAATTGTTTGCGCGTATAGCTTTATATGAAAATCAAGTTAAACAGGATCAATATTGTGACCCCCACTTCAAATGCTTGTTTGCCATGTGCTATCCTTAGACTTTTCAATCTTCTTCTCTCTCCATTTGTTTCTGATTTGTATGATATGCAGGAGAGTGTGCCTAATCTACTGAATGCTTGAGAAGGTAATGGCTTCGCTTCATGGCTGCCTTGCCAACTGGCATACATGGTGACCCTTGGTCAGACTGCTTACAGGTCTTTATCGAACGTCACATTACACCCTTTAAAATAAGCATGCCCTTTTCAATTCTGATACTGTTATACTCGAATAGATCTTCACCTTCTTTCGTGAAACGGTTCTTCATCAATTATCATGAGTGGATTGTCGAGATATCTCATTTACTCCCGTGATTACAGCCATCTTCATTTGCAGACGTTGTAGAGATTTTTTGCTCATTTTTGTGTGACTCATTTTTTCATTGCAAGTTGAATAAAGGAATGAAAAAATATAGCAATGAAATGCATAATTAGCAGATTTACTAGCCGTACAATCAGTTTTCAGGCTATAAGTTTATTCAATTGCACAGAGTGAATATGTGTATGCTGTTCAAAACAGGCATTTGATCATGGTGTAATATGTTTTTCATGAGTAGAGGAATCAAACGACACTGGAAATATAGTTCATATTAAATTCCCGGTCAATCTGGTAATAACAACCCTCAACTATAAATGAGCAAACAGTTATAATAATCAAGGGCGCACAACAACATGGCAAATATTTTGCTATTATTTTCTTGAATAATGGAAAAGGAATGATGTCATCTTAATTATTTTGTGGGTCCATCCAGAAACAGTTCTCTGATGACATCATTTCTTTGCTGATACGGTGCGGTGATGCGGCTTCTCTCCCTGAGTAGTTGCATTTTTATTTTACTCGGGCAGCACATACTATAGATTGAATTACGCGTATTCAACTAGCTGTTTTTGTTTTGAAAACAAAAAGTAATGCAATACAGCAACTTTGTACATGGACGGGCCTGGAGGATGGATTGATTGTCTACCAAACGCCCAAGCAAAATAACAACGTTATAACAAAAGCAGCGACGAAATCTTTTTCCGAAGATATTGACAAAATACCTGTAGTGGAGATAGAATTCATTTAAAGCAGCGAGAGAAATGGCAATATAAAACTTCTTCAACATCATTGACATGCACAATAAGAAAGTACGAGATTCAAGAGCTATCACATGGAAGTGAAAGAGGTCTTAAAGCTGTTTTCATTACAATTAGATGTTTACTAATTCTGTGTTATTCGTTGTCTTAAGAACTGGAATTCTTTCAGCAACTTCTAGTTTCCCCCGTTCCTCGACCTTCTTTCTCGTGCAGTTCAAGTTTAGCATCTTTAGGAGGCTGCTGAAATAAACGACCGTCTTGGTGAGCAGGTTCAGCGATTGGTTCTGTACAAGGACGTGAAATGGGCTTACCTTATGCCTGTACGCTCAAAGAGTATGATGAATTCGTTGCGGAAGTTATAATTGAAGAAAGCGTAGATCATGGGATTTAGACAAGCAGAGCACATTCCAGCCACGTGGCAAATCGCGAACACTGGCACTGAGAAGTTGGACACCCACTCGAAGGTGTAGACCTGCAACGACGACATTCAATGAAAGTGTTTCTTGAATTAGTGGCAGCGGGCAGAAGAAGGGGTAGTATACCAGGTGGAAGACATTGAGTGGCAGCCACGCTACGGCAAAGACAATCACGACACTCAGAAGGAGCAGATGCGTCCTTCGTTGACGATCTGCCACTGATCTGCAAACGTCTCTGGTATTTATGTACATACGTACATACTTATTATAACCAGGGATGGTCAAAACCAGGCCCGGGCCGGCCCGGGCCCGGGGGGCAAGCGGGCCGGGTCCTATTTTCAAAATATCGGCCCGGGCCCGCCAAATTGGCAACGGGCCGGGCCCGGGCCCGCCAAATTGGCAACGGGCCGGGCCCGGGCCCGCCAAATTGGCAACGGGCCGGCCCGGGCCAGGAGTGAGCCAGGCCCGGCCCGTGGGGTAAGCGGGCCGGGCCGGGCCGGGCCCTGCCTTGAAAATCTCGGCCCGGGCGGGGCCCGGGCCCGCCATATTAGCAACGGGCCGCCCGCTTTGATCATCCCTGATTATAACACAGGAGATGAGGATAACCAATTACAGAAATAAAGTTGCTCACATTTTGCCAAGCGTTTTGCAAGTGTGCTCCTGGCCAAGACAAATGTATTTCCTTTTCTTCATAATTTTAAATACTTGGCTTTCAAGAACCTTGAGTATGTGCTAAACTCCTGAAATTTATTGAATTACTTCGTAACAAATTAAAGACAGAATCGCCCGTTAACATCTGCGGTCTACTTCTTCGCCGCAAAAACTTGTGCCCCAATATAAGTATAAGATACGTTTGCCATTATATAATTTCTGCGAAGTACTAGGTTGCCCCAGGCACGAAAGGGCAAGTAAGGAAACATGTTAGGAAGTAGAGAATTATCGATGGAAAGGCAAAAAAGTATATTCCTTGAGAACGGAGAGAATATCGTAGTAGAAGTAAGGGTGCTAACCGTCTCCGTTGTCTAGTGGCCGTATTGACCGGAAGAGAGGCGTGATTGGCTGTTCGGTTGGCAATCCGCATCTTCATGCGATGTGCAATGCTGGAGTATGCGAATACGATGGAGACGAGAGGGAAGGCGTACTGAGTGGCCAGCACACTCAGAGTGTAGGCCTGCTTGCTCATCACCATCTACAATCATTCTTCCTTTCTTTAGCCTAAAAGAAAACCCATTTCCCTTTAAAAGACTAAGTGGCTTGTTTCTGATCGCCCTTCAAGAAATTAAAGTATTGATTTGAAACAAATTTCATTGATGCAAAAGTATCAATAGATATGGATTGATAAGTGAAAAAAGTAGATTTTTTTGCTACGTTAGTTTCATTTTGTATTCTTTGCCCTAATCAACTGAATTCAAGAAAAGGAAAAAAAGCGAGCTCACGAGTTGGAAAATAAAAGGTATGTTGTATGTACAGATGTATAATACAGAATGTAGTTATACATGCATCTACTGAAAATAAAAAAAACCGATTCAACATGGGACATCAAGCAAAAGTGCAATCCTAATTCACGACATGAATGTATTCATTAGTAATTACTTCTATTCATTCATTTCAGTTCTATTTCTAGTGTCCCAGAGGACCCAGCTTTCCTTCCGCGTCAGCGAAATATTTCTCTTCACAAACAAGCACTGTTGGTGGCCGAGCCGGGAACTTTTCCAAATGGATTCAAGGTGACATCCCTATCATTTTGTCCACACCATACTCTCTATTTTTGGGAGCTTTCGCTCTCCTCTGCAAAAGCGTCATTCATTATTACTGTCGAAGTAGCACAAAAACGAAAGTTCGTCTAACGAGGAAGACTTGGAAAACAGACAGCATTCCGTTGCAAGAAGAAGTGACCAGTGAGACGGAAAAGAAGATGAGACAAAGAAGGCGAGTCTCGACTGACATGCTGCCAGATGTCGTTCTGCTCCTGGCACATCACAACTCGAATGCCGCAGTCTTGGTCAGAGTAGATGAGATTGAGATCGGAGGCGATGAGAAGAGGAACGGCGAAGGCGAGAGAGACCAGCCAGATAAAGGAGAAGAAGATGATCGTCAACTTCTGTTGACTGTCCCTCTTTGTCGGGAAGATCACCAGCACGTAGCTGAAACACTCTTCTTCATTTTTACCACTGATTCACACCGCACATTTAACAGTAGTTTTGAGTTCTGCAAATGGCGCCCTGGCATGAATTTTAGCGACCAAGCGCTCAGAAATTGCTCATGTCTGCAAGTTGTTTTTGCTTTTGGCGAGCACGGCCGTGTCTCCAATGTGGCCATTAATGGTGCTATTGTCTTCGTCCTTCAAGGCTTCCTTGTGCTTTCCCTGCAGCTTTTAATGTCTGCACTGCGAAAAAACAAATTCCCACCGCTTTTCCAGCTATGTACTTACCGATCAAGGGCAATGGCGGCAATCGAGAAAGTGGACAGGAAGATGTTGAAGCCCTGAAGGGAGCCGGCGATCTTGCAGAGCGCCGTCCCCCACGGCCAGAACATGAACAGCACCGTGTACAGCGTCGTCGGCGCAGTCACTGTGCACACCTCAAAGAACGACCAGCATTATTATTCTTCCTTTTTCGTCGATCACTCCTAAAAGCCATCCATGAAAATGTAAACTAACAAAGAAGTCGGAAAGAGCGAGATTGAGAATGAAGAAGTTGCGTGTAGTTCTCATCGCCGGATTTAGAATGACGACGGAGATGGTGAGGAGATTGCCAAGGGCCCCGAAGAGGATCACCACCAAGTAGGCAGCTGTGATAGCGTAGCCAAGCTGCAAGTGGACATACTTCCTTAAATGCCAGTGAATTTCTTCTATATCGTCACTAGATATTTTGCAATGATCACATTCTCATTTTCATAATGTCATGACATTTTTTTTCTGAACGGCCGGACTCTGCTCATCAAGAATTCGGTCATGTTCCTCATTTCTAGTATATATGTATATTCGTGCACTTCTTGAGTGCTGTGCCAAAGGGTTCGTCCCGCTCATTCGGCTCTGTGTCTATTCAGGGAAATC
This sequence comes from Allodiplogaster sudhausi, assembly GCA_945643635.1. Classification (NCBI taxonomy): domain Eukaryota; kingdom Metazoa; phylum Nematoda; class Chromadorea; order Rhabditida; family Diplogasteridae; genus Allodiplogaster; species Allodiplogaster sudhausi. Next base: position 4,518,673 of record CALZFC010000026.1, on the reverse strand, counting down.
CAGACTGCGGATATAGCCAGAGTGGATTATTGCGCTCGAGCCATAGCATGCTTTCTCTTGTCGCGTGCCTACGAGCAGCAGCAAAAAGAGCGTATAAGAAAGTATGAGAGAAGTTAAGAGAGCAAGATAGAAATAGAGATGAGAAAGACTAACAGGGAAGATGTCGTCAACCATTCGGCCTTTAATGGAGAACCAAAGCAGGAGTAAGCAAGCGTTGAGTGAACAGAGATCAACTGGACAAAACATATGTTTTTGATCACACCCCGTGATTACAGACAGAATGGTGTGGAAGCGTTGAATTTGTAACGTCACCCGGGCTCTAAGTCATCAATTGGAGGAACGCATAACGAGAGAAAGCATCGTTTGCTGTCGAATGTGATTTAATCCGTAAAGTGTGCAAACGGACCTCCTTGCTTGCGTATTCGGTTCCGTTGATGACGATGTCGTCTCGAAAGTATGAGTTGATCTTGCTGAAGACGTCCGTGTAGTGGACACACATGTCTGTCACGTTGGCCTCCATCGCACGCTCCTCGTTGATCCTCCTTCAGATTCTCTCGTTTTGCCTTCCTGTCGTTATGTTAATTCTGAAAAAATATTATACACTTTTTTCTTCTAAATATACACATGATCGATGCTATACGACGCATTGACAATGCCTCTTCCACAAATAGAAAAAAGCGAATACGCCAGTCAGGGTGCAGAGTTTTGAGAAGTCCGCGGGGAATTCGTATGAAAATAAAGATGAACTCGTTTGATTTTCAGCAGTTCCAGCATACTTCCTGGCCAGCCAAAGCCTTCCGTGCAAAAGATAAATGTTCGACTTAGAAGGTACACCGGCAAAGAGAGCTTAGTCAGGAAGTACCATTATTTAGAGAGGACAGAACCCGCGCGTATATACATAAATTTAGTACTTGTGTCCTCAAAAAAATGCAAAAGATGCGAACAAGGAAGAATTTTGCAAAGGCGGATGACTTCCTTGGCCATCAATTTGGGAGCCTCTCTGTTTGGCTGTAGACGGACTCTAAAGGCCGAGTGAGAAAGGGACAGACGAGACGAAGGCTATCTCCTCATCCGCCACGAATCCACACGAAAAACATCACAAGACAAAAGATGAATTGCGAGATTGTAACAAATGGAATGAGGCTCTGGGATGCAAACAAGATTGACTTACACGATTCCGAGGCAAATTTAGCATCTGTCAGTGGCCACTTGTCTCCTTTCTCACTTTGTTCTTGGCTGGTGTAGCGAACGGTGAAGATCATATATCTTTACTTATATCAGAAGAGAGTGGGAAATGCAGCTGAATTTAGAAGCAATCACCGAAGAATGACAACAGGGCATCTGATTTCCATGTCAGAGGACAGACGGCACTTTGTGTGTGTGGAAAAGAATCGTAGCGGAATGAAGCGGAAAAGGAAGAGGATGGAATCGTGCGAGAGCGAGAGAAGAAAAACAAGAGTAGTGCATGAAGCAAAGATGAGAGAGTGGCAGAGAAGCAGAGAGGGATATGAAAAAAGAGCAAGCGAGCGAGAAGCCGCGAGAAATAGGAAACGGAATCGGCTTAGTCTCGCGTGGATTGCAGGCCACTCGGCTGCTGACCATGCCGGCCGCTGTGGAGGGTGCGACATTTCTGTTTGTATTCCAGAAGGAGAGTGCACTTTGCAGTTAAGGAAGTAAAGGGGCTTTACTACAGCTGGCCATGGAGATCTTCCACTCTCCGCATTACGATTCAACGACACCACAATTCGCGTCACCGCAACATGCATTTTCTATTAAAAGATATGCAAATATAACATATGTAATTCAAACAGATATGAATAGCAATGGCCGCATTATAGAAAACGTCCATAATCTTATGCGTGAGCTATTTTAAATTAATCACCGATCTCCGCATGATGCAGACGATATAAAATAGTAGATGGTCGCCTAATGGAAGGCAGAGAGAGAGAGAGAAAAAGAAAAAGATAGAGCGAAGGAGAAAGAGAGTGGTTGAGACAGAGGAAGAGATAGAGAGAGGCAGAGAAAGAGAGCAAGTGAGATAGATATGGAGAGGGAGAAAAGAAATGTCTCTTGGGCGCAAGGCCATACATGCATGTATAGAGCCGTATACTCTTTGTATGCTTGCTTGTGGAGAGGAGGTGGCAGGGAAGCTGTAGGCATCCGCTTCTCCCCTCTCCCCTCCAGCCTTGTGCAACTCCCTCACAGGGTCAGCATGCAACAAACATTGCTCCCGATGTCCCTGCCCATTCGCCCACGTATTCCGTCATACTGGAAGAATATTTACAAGCGTGAAGATCGGAACATTCGCATAATGTGACACATCACAAGAAATCAGGAAAAGTCCACGAAGACTCAGAGAGGATCAGACAGCGTTAGCGGCACATCTTTCCCACGATTCCACCTCTTTTTAACGTTATAATTTGAAAGTGAACACGGCAACTTTGCCAATATATTATTTATAAACACAAGCAGCTACATGAGATCGGCCCGTTCGGGTGAGAACGATCGTTGCAGCGGAATGGAACTGCAACGCTGACGCGACCGTCACACCCACTTTTCTCATCCTCGCCGATAAGGCTAAAACAACAACTTTTCCCAACAAGCTCAGACTCTTATACTTCCAAAGCCATCTTGACGTGAAAAGTGTTAAAATGAAAGCAGATCAACATGTTATGGGATGGACACACCGATTGCTTATTTGCTAAAGGATGAAACGTTGTGACCCCGTTAAGCGTTCTCATTGCCATGCAGGCAGCTCGGCTCTCTCACTGCTCTCTCCCATAACGCGATTCTTCGTCTCCTAATCGCCCGAGATATGCTTAGTCCAAATCTGCGGCTATGCCTTTATCGGAAAACTGAACGAAAGAAGAAAACGAAACATATTAAAGGAACTTAGAAATCTTGCTGTTTGATCTCAATTTTTGCTTCTATGTGCACAACTAACATTCCAAGACAAAGGTAGAGAACCCTCTGTTGTAAACGGAGATAACGGTATAAACGCTCAGATCTTCACAATGCATACTGGAGAGATAGCTTTTCATTTATGAATGAGTTCTCTAACAATAAGCAACATAAACTAAATGCTTTTATCATTTATTTTTCAAGTATTTTTTTGCTCGCTTCCGCAATATACAGCTTTCGTGCATTGGAAGTGAGATAATTAGTAGATCATCATCCAAAGGTTTCCCATCTATACAGAAGTACAAACGAGCAACCGTATGCATAGAAAGAAAGAGAATGGAATGAACGGATGCTATGCTTCAACTAACATTGCTGACAATGGCTGAGAAGTGAACTCTTGTTTTTTTCTAGAATGGCTTACATATTCGAATTCACATATCTCTCATGGTGCACTTTACTCAATTACTACATCAAAAATTCCGGCCGGAAATTGCAGCGTTGCCATCATGTACGAAATGTCAATATTCCCAAGCGGGTTTGGGTGAAAATGGCCGAAAAAAAAACAAAGGACAGAATGTGTTAGCCGACGAGAGATAAACTAAGTGTGCGATAAGGGCATTCAATGCGAAAATGAGGCAACGGAATCGAGGGGAAGAGGGCGAGAGAAAGAGAGAAAAAAGCCCTAGCTACCTTAAACAACGTATGCCGCTGGATATGCTGCGGAAATTGTAGGTGGGGAATGGAAGGAAGGGCAGAGTCGCCGAGTCACAAGTGAAGTGTCTGATAGCCGCACGCGAGCACCACTTGCCAAGGCCAGAATAGCGGGTTGACATGGGAGATCATTATTGCTACTTCTATTTCTCTCTCCTTCTCTCTCCCTCTCTCCTGCTCACTCATGCATCTCATTATTACTCATTATCTATTATTTTTCATCATGAGAGCAGTAGCGAACAAATCTGATGCATGCGTCGTGGGAAGAAGAATAGCTATTTTGACGCACAGCTACCATATACTTTTCTATCTGTAAAAACAGCCTGATGCCGTGTTTTGGTTGTTCCATAAGATTATGGCCAGGAATATACAAGCAATGCATGAAGATGACGGAAATAGATTAGAACGGCAGCGATGAGAACAAGGAAGGAAGTGAAGAAGAGGAGAAATGAGAAATGAGAAGGCATCCGCGTACTGTTCGGGCGATGAAGCTCTCCTCTCTCAGGCCATGGGATGCGAGGTGCAAACCGTGAGAGCCATTGCTGCCTTGGCTCATCTTATTCACTTTCCGTTATTCCTCTTTCTCTTCCTCTCTTTCTATCTCTCTGTCTCTCTCTTCTTTCATTCACACAACAACACTCTTTGTCTCCTTCTTCTCCCTCCCTCTTTTTCTCTATAAGAAAGTTCCCCCCAACTCAGCAATGCACGATTCCAAAATCAAGCCACTTTCACCTTTCCATGTTCTACTTCACCTTCTCCAACAGGTTGACTTCTTGCGCAATGTAATTTCCTTTATGTAATCCACTATTGCTCTGATTAAGTCAAACTCCCAATGGTCGAAGCTCGGCAAATTCTCTTGGAGAAATAATAAGCGACGAAGAGGAAGCGAATGAAGGAAAGACAGGAAAGACTTTGTCATCAACTTTTTCAACAGCTATTTCTATTTTTTCAAATGAGGGGGAGAGAAGCTCACAACAAGAACAACAGCGAGTGGGCGAGATTTGGAGTGGATGCCTGCACCCAATTGAACGCAAGCCGAGGAATGCTTCTTTACTTGCTCAAGCCATCATTAGTTATTTCTCCACAGGTTGACAAAAACCATGGGTACATGACGAGATTTTATATTGCGGGAGTTATAAAAGACCAGTTGTAAAATAAAATAAAAAAAGAAAGTAAAAAAAGTTATCTTTACTTAAAAAAACAAAAGTCTACCACAAAGTTGACGGCCAATGTGAAAGAATGCTTGCTCATCAGTGCGCGCTGCCTTTTCTACATGACAGACTAAATTGTATAGATGATGCAAGGAGAATGAGTTAGGATCGCATTTTAATGAATTCGCCAGAGGTCGCGGCCGCTCCTCTCGCATACTCTCTCGTTTTAGAAGTCCCCTCCATCTGCTGTCTTGCGAAGAGGTACGGATAGTAGACGGAAAATAGAAAGAAAGAGAGAAAGAGAGGGGTGAAAGAGTAGACGAATGATAGAGAGAGAGAGAGTAAGAGTGAGAGTGAGAGAAAAATTAAAAAAAAAACCCCATCCGTGTATCCAGACCTCAGTCAGCTACTTTAAACACAAATGTCAAATGGCAAGATAATGAATAGACCTTCTTTTCACTCCAGTGTGATCAAACAACTATGTTTTTTTTCTAACAATGCTATGGAATTCTGTGCTTGTTATATCAAATATCACAAAAGCTATTTTAAGCACTTTTTCAAAGATTGGCTCGTCCCTCTGCAAGAATGACCATGCGGCAAAGGTCCAGAATTGCTTAAACATTCTGCTGACGCCGTCAGTACCAAATGCAGACGTCTGCCGAACTGTTAGCAAAGAGCGTTCAGAGGATTAGAAAAAAAACTAAATGAGAAGAAAGAAGGAAATTGACGGAAGTGCAAAGAACGTTCGGGCTTCGAAATTAGAGTGTTTCCTATGTAAAAGAGAACGGAGAGGAGACCGAATAACGAAAGAGTGAGAGCGATGAAAATAGATAGGGGAGGAGAGAGCATGAGAGTGTGTGAGAGAGATAGAGACAGAGAGAGAGAGAGATAGTAGTGGGCCAGAGAGAAACAGCACTCGGCGTACGCGGGATTCCGAGTAGAAGATGATTATCCTCGGAAAGGGATGTCAGAGTGGCTATTTCGTAGGCGACCAGACGTTCGGCGTCTGACTGAGAAGAGTGGCCACGAGACTCTCAGATGGATACGAAGACCCTTGGAATGGCCGGCTTCCATTTCCATTCAATTGAAAGGGAGGAGCCAGAACAAAGGGGCCTTCACAACAAGCTACGCACTCTCTCATTCAACCATCGAGTGCATTCATATTTGCCAATTTATAAACATGTCCTTTAGCAGTTATTTCTCTTCTTTCTCGGAAAACTGTTGAATAGGGTAAATGTGTTAGCTTAGTTTTGTATCGTAGTGTGGAAGAGAAGATATTAAATGTACTTTTCGCAATGGATTACTGGAAACGGGAGTTCCAGTGCTGACGGGCCGCTTAATGCATCCCTAGCGGCAAGTTTTCTTCTTCCACGTTTGCTACCACTCCAAAACAAACTCGCAATTGGACTGTTCAGTTATTCGCGAGACGATTCACCATCACAATTTCGGATGCCTGAGGGAGTATTGAGAGTTATGCTTCCGGTTTGTGTGGGAGATATGAGATAAGAGAAATGAAAGAAACAAGCACCACAAGGAGCATCATCCTGGTATCCGAAGATCCTTAAACTATTTTTGTTGTCAAGCTCAATGGAAAAAATATTCATGCACATATGTACATATGTACACATTACATCTGAATCTAGAAATAACTTATCTGTTTTATATAGAAAGGCGCAAAGTAGTGTAAGCTACAAATTTTTAAGCTACCTTCTACATGACTTTTATGCTTCATCCTCCCACTTTCTGGTTTCTTGTGCAAACGAAACTTTCAGTGATAAATATTTTTACCCTTCTCCATTGATCAGGGGATGAAAATGACATTGAAAATAAATAGAGTACCGTCAGGGTAAAATGATTTTAAGAAACTATAGAGAGACAGAGAGAAAGATAGAGAGAGATTGAACAAAAAACAGAGAAAGAGAGAAAGAGAGAGAGAAAGAAATTTTGGTTAATCCGTTAGTGCCCCGGGCTCTGAATGACTTTGGCGGGTAAGCAGCCGGCATGCCAGCTAGTGTTTGCTTCGTTATCTCGGCTGGCATGATAGGAGATGCTGTGATGGGGAGACCGCCCATCTCTCTTCCACAACCCGAACAGGTCTTATCCGCGCAGGCGAGGTAGCAAAGGCGCAACGGGGTGTGAGAAGAGATCGAGAGAGCTCATCAACGGTGAGATGCATTGATGCAGAGAGAGAGAGAGAGAGAGAGAGAGACTGAGTGAGAGTGAGAGAAGCAGAGTGATCGAGTAATGCTGTGATGGGATCGACAGCCTGAGATAAGCAAAAGGGCTCCCAGATCAAGGGAGTGACTTGGTGCTTGGAGAGGGCGACAATAGAGCCGAAGATAGAAAGAGAAGCAAAGAGATGAGGATTAGAGGGAGAAGGGAAGGAAGACTGATAACGAGAGATGCATGCGATATGGGGAGAAAGAAAGAGAGAGAGAGAGAGAGAGAGAGAGAGAGAGAGAAAGAGAAGAAGGGAGAGAGAGATGGAGGGAGAGAGAAAGCGAGGAAGGGAGAGAGAGATGGAGGGAGAGAGAAAGCGAGGAAGGGAGAGAGAGATGGAGGGAGAGAGAAAGCGAGGAAGAGAGAGAGAGATGGAGGGAGAGAGAGGGGGCGCGCGTGTGGCCGTGTCCACCTGAGCACAGTGGCGACAGTGCTTCATGTCGTTTCCTTTGGCGGCCTGGCTAGTGCCTGGGGCAGTGATGGGAATTGCCCGAGGGGTGATCAACGCATCTCTCCCCTATTTGAACGCTGTCTCTTGCCATTGTGGACAGCGCTCTCTCTCTCTCTCACTCACTCTCTCTCTCACACACACTCTCTCTCTCCCTTTAATGCCGTTCGTTGTCTGCTGTTCTCGGTCTCTCTCCCTCTCTCAGGTGTTGCTTGAGTGGCGCCACGGGGTGCCTCTTCTCTCTGCGCGGAATAGCCGGCCGGCCCTCGCCGGCGATGGCTCGTTCCGCTTCTCTCGCTGTCTTCATCGCTCTTCTCGCCGCCTCTGCCACGGTCTCCTTTGCCGTCGCGCCCTTCCAAGACTTTGATGTGGACAACGCGTCCGGTCTGTTGGCATTCTTGGAATTATGCTAGACGCTATTGCCTGGACCCTACGGACAGTAACTCGCGCGTCCTTTGCTCTCTTTTTAATTTCAGTGAGTGATAGGCTCGTTACATGCTCCAATATTTCGGATTACCTTCAGCATTGAATGCTATTTTTGATTGCGTACATTCTCTCTTTCTATATCTTTCAATCTCTCTCTTCACTCTCATGATATCCTCAAATTCGTTATTGGAATATTTTTTCTTTATTGGATTTTTTTCCTTTTAAGATTAAGTGAATTTGCTTGCGTCGCACAACGGGAAGGCATAATCGCCGGATTGGATTGCCTAGTGGTGCTTCCTCCATTGTCCGCCACCTCTGCCTTTTTCTTCCATCTTATCTAGCATCAGCCAATCATTACTTTGCCATGGCGGCTCGCCAGAAACCGTTCGAGAGACATTAGCATTTTGAGAATGACGAGGAGGGGGGAGAAGTTACAGAGTCTGAAAGAGAAAGTAGTGTGCGGCACCTAGAGCATACGCGAGAGAACAAGGTTAAAAGAGGAGAGCGAGAGAGAGACGGAGTCCGATGGTACGAACCGAAAACCCGTTGTGACCAGGAGGAATAGGTGGATGAGCACTCCTCTCTATCTCCCCAGCCAGCCGCCCTATCAGCGGTGGTTCTCATTCCCTTGTCAATCATATCTGCCTCCTCTACTTTGCACCCGCGCACTCTTTCTCCCGTCTGCAAAGCGCGAGAGGAGCGGCTTCTTCCCTTGCAGCCGCGCCCCAGGTGGCAGTGCATCTTATCCTTCTTCTCCCTTTCTCTTTCGCTTGCTTTCTCCCTCGGTCATTCTTAGCACTCTCCACTTTTTATCTATGCTTGTTGTTGCGCTCTCTCTCTCTCTCTCTCTCTCTCTCTTGCTCTATCAGTCTCTTCTATTATTTATCTTTCCTTCTCTCACTGGGGCTCGCTTTCCTACCTATTCAGCTCTGTAGAAAATATGGCGTGATGATAAATACAATAAGCTAGCGTAGGAGCGAGTTTTCATGCTCCCTTTGTATAAGGCGACCGGTTCTTGAGGCTGACCTGCGAGTGGCAGTCCGCATGCAACATCCTTCACGGGCATGACAATGACCCTGTTTGGAGAGCGATTGCTAGAGCCAGACACAATCAAATGGATGAGCATCATCAATGATGAGGAGATATCATAAGTGAAGCAAAGAGAGAGAAAGAGAGAGTGAAGTGAGCATACCACGCCTTGCAGAGAGCGAGCTGGAAGAGTATCGACGAGTGCTGAGTGAGCAGCTGCAGCGAGTGCTGGATGTGGTGGACAGGACTACGGCGCGCAAGGCCAGCCGGCCTTCTTCGCCCCTCTCGGCCTCGCTCCCCAACCGCGACTCCGCCTTCTTCATCGACCGTCTCCAAACACTCTCGGCTTCCTCTGCCGCATTCATCGACTCCTTTCTAGAAGGGGATGAAATCACATCAAAAACACCCTCGACGACAACGGAAGAAGCATCCACAGCAACAACGACGGAGGAAAGTGAAAACACGACCAGCAAAGCAGAGGGAACTTCCACTTCGATGAGTACATCGACAACTGCTCTCGAGATTGGGAAGACTTCCACTGAAGCAACCACGGAAAGCTCGACAACTGTCACTTCAACTACGATCTCAGCGACCAACACTTCGTTGAACATGTCAGCGGCAGAAGTGGCAGACGAGGCACCGAGCACGGCAGAAGCTTCACCTGCTTCCTCTCTCACATCCACCACTTTATCTGCTCTGTCTTCTTCTAGCACATCGCCGACAACAGAAGAGATCTCTCTTCCTAGCACAACACCCGAAACGACCACAACATCTCCGGACGCGGCAAGTTCTTCGTCGACCACTGCCAGTACTGCAGCCTACACATCAACAACGACGACCACCGCAACCCCCTCTACGCCCTCTTCTCCCGCTCTTGCCACGGTGGCTCCTCCACTCGACACTCGACCAATCCAAATCTTCCAGGAAGCTCAAGATGAACCGACTACTCGTGAAAAGCCGCATCACCGACAACCATTCAATCCCACGGTATGCTTTCGTTCAAGAGAAATTTTACCAAACACAAAATATGCATATTATTTGGCTAAAGACAGCAGTATAAAATAAAGTAAAGCGAACAATAAATACACGTCACAAATAACAAATCTCATAAAATATTTGAGGAATAATGGGTAAGCTTTCCTCATGAATTGGATTACAGGCTGCTGTGCAAAGTGAGCAAACAAAAAGAGTAATGCGGCGCCTCGATATTGGTTGATTGTCTGCCAGAACGAGGGGAAGAGGAAGCTAGCAAAAATAAATCAAAGAGAGAAGGAAAGAAAAAATGGCTATGATATTGGAGGAAGAGAGAAATCGAGAAAGAGAGAAAGAGAATAGGAGAGAAAGAGAGAAAAATAGGGCAGCTCTACCTTTGCCCCCCTTGTCCAAATAGTTTTTGGCGTGGAGTGTTGAAAAGGTGAATGGAAAGCAAACATGTGCACGAATGAATGGCGGATGAATGAGAAATCGCTGGAATATTGAGGTGAACCACACGGCTGAGGAGTGCCGGCATCTCAGTCAGCAGGAGCTGGTGAGGGAGCTGAAGCAGCGCGGGACCTACAACCCAGACCTCATGGCCTGGGACGTCTTCGGGGTCCTTCGCTTCTTAGATCGCACTATTACGGACCAATACGAGGTATTATCTTAAGAGATAGTCTTTTTTTGCTCATCGAAGCACCCTACATACATCAAGGTTTCACAAGAAGACCACATCAATCAAAACCTTGAAAATAAAATCCAACTTGCTCTGCTGCAAAGAAAGAGCAAGATCGTGTTACAAGCCTTCACGAGTAAAATACCAATAACATGGGTTTCGGATGACATGTACTGAGAGAGAAGCGACAAGGGATGCAGTTCTCCGGGCCAAATAGGAAGTAATGGAGGATGGCATTACAAAAGAGAGAGAGGCGGCGATGTTCTAGACTGAACAACAGATGAAAAGCTTAGTTTCCAGAAGAACAGGTGAAATTTCGCTCCGACAGCTGAACGATCCAATTATAAGGTCAGTAGAAAAAAAAGTCTACAATTCGTACAAGAATTTTAGCTAAGCTAGAATGTTGCCGACTCAAAAGCCTAAAATGTGGAGAAAGAGCACGCAATTGAACACGCTTGCTTTTTACCCCACATTTTGATTGAAGATACTGGCCAGCACAAGATGCTTATTATGAAGCCTCTGCGTTTTTTTATATAAGAACAATTTAAAGAGGGTGAAAGATTCCAAGAGAATTGCTGATGACAACCGAAGTGGAATCCCAAAATGTTGCGAAGGGATCGCAGAAGAATGTGGACACGAGGAAGACAGTGATGAGGAAAAGACAAGCAGGCGAGAAGTACAGACGCGCCTGCACAAAAAGCTTCATCGGTAACAAACTTAGTTATCTAGGCCACGAGAGGCTAAAGTACAAAGAAAAAAGGACTGAGAAGAGGAGGGATGGAAGGAGATTGAGAGAGAGAGAGAGAGAGAGAGAGAGAGAGAGAGAGAGAGAGTAACTGAGCCAAAAGCGAGAGACAGCGGATTGGATGAGAAGAGATGGGGGAAGGGCAGAGTAAATGGAAAGGGTACATAGATTTGAGTCATTGGCGGTGCGTTGATCCCTCCGAACCATCTGCTTCTTCTTCAGCCAACGCGAAATCTACTCAGTGCCATGCTAAGATGAGTGGGGGGGGGGGGAGGGTTTTGGGTGGATACAAAATCCCCTTGAGCTGTGCAATTTGCCGTCACCGGATAAATTTTCCTTTTACTAAAAGAACCTGGCCTTTCTTCGAGATGACGGCGTCACATGTCATTTTAAAGTTTCAAAAGAAAGGTTCCACTCCAAGTGTAGTATCTTACTAAAGTAAAACCGCTCTCATGGCAACTCCAAATGTCGCTCTCTTTAAGGATATAGCGAGCTGCGTGTTGCAATTCAATTACAGCATATGAAAGTGTTGAGACTCGTGGGGCAACCACACAAATTTGCTACTTCCTGCTGGCCGAGAGCTTAGCAACGTTGACATCAAGCTGAATTTCTCAAGAAACTTGTTGGTATCCAAAAGCCAGTAAAAGTAATAGCTAAACGAATAGCGGCTACGGCGAAATAAATAGATGGAAAACGACTGCGAAGAGCTGATAACCCATATTTTGCCTCCCGGTCTTGACTCTCCTTATCGTGGTATCAGTTATTATCACCGACAGTACCACTTATCTTGAGAGGCTTGCTTGGTCCTGGGGGCATAGAGTGAGGGGGAGGGGGGGGGGGTGACGGCGTTTTCTTGACGTCTATGCGGCAACAAGGCCAATTCACAAGAAAATAGCTTGTACGAGCTGTAGCTCGAGTGGGTATTGCTAATGGCTACTTGAGATTGAGGGACACAGGAACGGCAATGAGATGGCATATCGAAGCAGTCAGCTTGAAAGAAGAGAGCAGCAAAGAGTGCTAATCTTTGGTGATTGTTTTCCATGCGCTGCTCGCGTAGTACATAGGAGTCCTTTTTTACACGAGTTATCTCAGATCAGCATCATTGGAATATTTTCGCATGACGGACACATACAAAATAGTGCGAAGCAAACGAATTCCTAGAAAAAATCTAGTTTTTTCTCTCTCTTTCTGTTTTTTATACATGCACAGACGATTAGAGGGAATGCAGTAATGCCCAAAAATTAGGTTTTGTGTAATAATAATGGTACACGTTCCCAATAGCCCCTTTTTCAGATGCAAATCCGGAACTCGTGGCGAGGAGCGGAAGCAACGGAACGGAACGTCGAGGCTCTCGCAAGGATCCTGGGAGAGCTGGATGTCCACTGCGATGACGTGCGCTCTGAGCGCATCAAGCAGAAGATGCACAATCTCACCATGTCAGTCCATTCTTCTTCCCTTCCTTCCCCTAACTTAAACAGAAGTGGCAAGCTGTGATTATGATAACTCGTGCCACTTCAGGTCTGAGCCCCGCCGCACGGTCTCCTCTCCTTCTCTCCGCCGTCGCCTGAAGCGTGGAGCGGCTGAGGCTCTTGTCGAACAGCTGAGTCGCCTGTTCCGTGGCGACCCCACTCCCGCCCCGTCTCCTTCCCCATCTCCTGCTCCGTCAACCACTCGGAGCCACTCGACCTCGCAGGCATCGCCGCCCTTCCAGCGAGCCACTCCTCCTCCATACCGCCGTCCGACCACAACGTCGCCCATCTACGAACTAATAGGAAAGCGTCAAAAGCTTATTGGTGAGGCCATCGAAGACACGATTAGCTCATTAGCTCTAGCTTCTTCTTGACAACAACGGAAGTATGAGTGGAATGGCGAGAAAAGTGGGTTCGTCAGCTGCTGAACTAGCTCGTAGTTATGTAGCTTCTCCTCTCTTCGCTTTTTGAAGAGCGAGCGAAAACAGCCTTTCCTACACGTCTGCTCTTCATTTGCCGCAAAGGGTGTAACAGTAAAAAGAGGCGTTCGAAAGAAGCTCCGTCATTCGATGGCTCCTTCCCATTGGTTTTTTCTTCTTCTTTGCAGCTTAAAACGGGGTCTAAATTGCGCGCGTGGAAAGGCGACGATGCTGAACGGATATTGGCCCGGCAGCGGCTTATTGCTGCACTTAAGGGACACTCCCCTTCTTGCCCCTCTATCAAAAGGCATAGAAGCACACAAGAGAAACCTAGTGTTCTCAGCCACTTCAATGCCGAGCGGGGGCGATAACCAATAGCTAACCAATAACCAACGCAGGAATTCACGCGAACCTAGCGAAATGGAAATTTGAACTAAAAAACTGACAACAGACATAATTTTTTACCCATTCTTTCTCGGTTGAATTACTCTGAGCAAGCATAAAAACGTCCATAAATGAAGTAGAGATGAAGAAGTTGTACGGCTTCTCAAAAAATGCTTCTTGAACCATGGTTCACTTAAAATATTATATACGAGGCATATTATTGGAAGGAATGACGTTACTCTTTAACTTTCACCGTACGACGTATGAGCATGTTGTTTTTCTCCTCAGGCACGCTCAGGGTGCAATTTTAACTCTCTTTCTTTCTCTCTTCTGGTTGGGCAGGATAGTATTAGCAAAAATTCAACAACATTGAAGTCTCCACGGGCAGCTCCTCTATACATGCAGTTATAATTGCCCGATGCCAATCTATTTTCATATGAAAAGAGCACGCTGCATAGTTGAGAAATGCGTTTGCTGTATTGTGAATGCAAAATGTATTAGTTTGAAGGAATAAGGGAAAGCCGAGAGTAGTTCGGAACAATTGAGTTCAAGAAATAGCTACTCTTGTTATGTATCTGTGTGTTTTAAATATATTCTTTTGCCCAAACGAGACTGTCTCTATTGAGGTGAATCGCACGTGGTTCCATTTGGATGTGACCGGAGAGGCGCGGAGGAGGATGGCTATCTGAGGCTGTGCTCGGCTTGCCAGTCCATCCGTCGTCTGCCCGACTCCTTCTTCCCTCCTTTCATCAATGAAGTCACGTGCGATGAAGACAACGCTTGTCTCTATTTCTACGACTATCGTTAGTCATTTTTCTTTTTTTAAATGAATTTTACCATTTTATTCTCCGCAAATTTGCCGATTAATTCAAAGAGAATGTTGTGCTGACAAGGAGATTTGTTGTGCATTTGATGTGTCTCCCACTCTCTCTCTCTCTAAATCCTTTGGCGCCGAGATAATTCCACCTGAGTTATTTGTTTACCATCTTTGCAGCTCACGGGCGTTGCCGCCAAAAGCACATGAACTTTGTTGTCCTGCGTAATGTTGGCAGCGTCGAGTGCCAAGTGTGGCAGAAGTTCAATCTCAACGTTCGCGTCTCTTGCGAGTGCTTTGTTGGTTAGTGGAAGCAAAGCCATTGAAAGAAGAGAAACAAAGTAGTTACACACGTGCTTAAGATGAGATGTCCTTCTTCGCTAAGTACGTCTGAGTGCATCAACAACCAGCGTTTGCAATGTAAATACATCCCTTAGAAATGCATTGAAGAATTCAATCTTCTTTGCACACTCGCTAGTTTTCCAATTATCGTTTTCTTTTTGTTTTCGTTTGTTCTCAGGCGAATGTATCTTTTCCGCCTTATACATACATATGTATTGTTTCGTTGCTTCGCTAAAAGAGTTGTAACAAACATGATTACTGTATGTTTACATTTTCTATATGCTGCTAGTAGACTCAGCATGTCAGCATTGCTAGATTGTGCTGTGAATATTAGAACTGTAGTTTATATACAAGGCCATCTGCAAGCAGTGGATAGCCGAAGCTTGACGAACAGGTGGTTTTGCGAGATCTCAATTTAACCAGTATTTTTTAAAATGATTAGATCAACAAATGCAGGAAGGACTGTCATCCTATGGCGTCCTCCAGCCAATCTGCTTGCCAAATACGGGATAAGATCCATGTTGTGCTCTTTCACCAACGCCATTGTTCATTTAGATTCTTCTATTTTGTCTACATCTAATATTGTTGAAATAATAGCAGCGAATGCCGTGTGCTTTCATCTCTCTCTCGACCGGTCAATCTTCTGAAATTTCTCACAAAATGCGCTATTACAAAAACCCATCTTCTAGAGGCTTAAATATCCGTAGGTACCAACAATAGCATTTCATGGTCTGTCGAATGAATGTTGCTTTAGTAGTACATCTTTTTCTTACCAATAAAGCATATGTATGTTTACTCATTCAGATACACTTTATTAGCCATTCTCATTGATTAATTGATAAATATTAAATTCAATGTCCTATCACAAATGGCAATGAATAACATACAATCCGTAATCTTGCTCACTAAAAACATGAGGTTTTCTTTAGAATGCTTCTGATGAAAAGGAATGCCTAGCGCAGTTGCGTTATCAGTCAGTTGTTTGGAAGCAATCAATGGTGAGCTATTGACACATGCGTTCCCTTCACTCATCTTGCATAACCTTTTTTCATACTGCTTAAACATTAAATTCCAAGTTAAATTGCTTCATGTTTTGCAGAATATGGGCAACGTACTAGCCAGCTTACACTTTCGAACAACAAAGATGGTACACAAGGATGAAGAAGCAGAAATCGCTGGAATTGCGCTGACTGACGAAGGTTTTCCGAAAAGACAACTCACGTACTCCGAGTGTGTAGCGGCCAAGGGTAATATTCTCAATCGCTAAATATAAATAACTAATAAAACTTTGTTGCCAATATGCAGTTCCCTACTTTGGAAAGAATTGCATTATCGGAGGCAGACGGAAGGAAACTCAGCCGGAAAGCTTCCTCTTTGGAGACAATGCAAATCTTGATTTCCTTGGGTCAACGCCCGGTCAGGTCAGAAGAATGTCTGCTGTCTCTGCATTTGCGACAGCATTGCTTCTTTCAGGCGCCAATCACTGGAGGCATCAGCCCGAGTGAAGCGATCGTCCCCCTCAATCTGCTTGTTCATATTAGACGAGAATCACTTAAAATGATTAAGTCAGCGAGTGAAAGGAAGGACTCACCTCAAATTTGTCATCATTCATTTAGAGCTAAAGATACAGAAGGGTCTTCCGATAAACGAAAAGGGATCTATCGGATCGAATTCATATTTGATGCTGACGTTGCCGGCTGGATCCAGATTCATTTTCATGTCAATGAGGAAGCTCCTTTCAGGTACGGAGCCTTGGCTCATATTCGTATTCTATTTGATCTCATTTTCTAGACTAACCTTCCAAGACAAGTGGCAAAGCCGCTCATCTGAACGCTTTCCATTCGAAGCCGGCAACACATGTATCTTCAATGCTTTTGAGATTCCCCTAACGCAAATGGACTTCGCTGATGTTTGACATACTATAGCTGCTTCTTCGTATTTAGATAATGGAAAATTACAGCTGCAACGTGCTGATAATGAGTACGTTCCAATCCTAATTACCATTGGTACTGAAGACGGTAGTCAGATGCAAACTACAGCTGCAATCATTGAGGCTCGCAACTTACTTAGTTTTCACGCTCAAACATTTGCTTGAAACAGGCAGTAATTTCACATGAATAGTAATAGTCATAACCCCCCCCCCCACTCCCAATTTGCAGGTTTCGCATGCTGAGATGAATCCATGGAACATCAGGCCTCTCAGACAACGAATTCATTTGCCTGGATCAATTTTTCTGCAAGAGGCAAGAGCTTTTCCGTCATAATTCAATTGCGCTTCGCACTTCTCTTTAGCATATTTTAGGAAATTTTCGGAATTGAAAACAGAGACGCAAATGGCAAGCCTCTGGACTACAAGTGTGTTATTTGTTTAGAAGATCTAAAGGTGGATTTTTCGAAATTTCTTGAATTCATATCGCAAGATGTTGCAGCACTGTTTTCACTTTGTAGCGATCTACAGTTGCTCTACCCTGCAGACATTTGTGTGTGTGCGATATATGTGGGAAGCGACTAATTCATGAGGTAATTTGCAAGAACTGTTTATGTACATACATCAAGCCGGTTCTGCTATTCTTACAAATTTTTGCACTTTGCAGGATCCTAAATGTCCTATTTGTCGTCATCCTTTCCACGCAATGATTGAGATCGCAGTGGCTTCGGCGGACTCTGAGTTCAACACATTCAACATTTGTTTTACTAGTGCAATTTGTATGCAAGTCCTGGCTGACATGCAGGAAAATGTTATGCTTGCTGATGTGGGCAGATAAGGTATGGTTTTAACGGGTACTGATTAACAGGAAGATACTGCTGGTGGAAGCGCTGAATGGAAAAGACGCTGTGAATCGCGAGGAAAGTTCTTCGTTAATGAATGATCTCCCTCGTTCGCGTCTCCTGACAGCCGTTGAAGAGGAAACCAGAAAGGACTCTTCCTTGTCAGCCAATTCAACACGCTCGAAGAGTTCAACGAAGGAAACAAACCACGACATCACCCCTGACAATCTGCGCAGAATCACTGAAACAAGAAGTATCGGCGCCTCCCTATCACCCATTCCCACTGTAAACTCAGAGAGCTTGGATAGCACCTATAACACACTCATGCGAACCACTATGAACTTGGGCAATGCGGATCATTCTTTCCCATTTCGTGATGAAGAAAATGAGTTATCCGAAGATTCTGATACAATTTCCTTCGAATAGAAATCATCACTATCTTACCCTCATACAACCCATTTTTTTAAATTTTCTCCTTGGCAATATTGTTTAAAGTGACTGATGTAACACTTTTGCTCACTTTATGCGACATAATTCGAGCCGGATGGCGCTGCCAGGCCCGCTGCTAGTTCGAAGCTCCACTCTCTTACGTCCTCCCTTCCCCGAAGCCACTTCCCATAGATGATCCACCATGCCTCCTCATCTCCCTCTCTGTTACCTTTATTGTCCCACGTTCCCTTCATCGCCGACTATATATTGTCCTCTGCTCTTACTGATAAACCTGATCCTACTGTAATAGACCGGGTAAGGGTCTTAAGATACACGGCTAGATTTATTTTCAACGTATTTTTATCGTGTCAATATTGCAGTTCCAATCAGACGTTGCATTGTAATCATTAATAAAGGCTTTATGCAAATGTTCTCAAAAGGCTTCTTGTTTTAATTCTTCCACAGATATTTGAGTCGAAGCTCCGGAAGCAGTCGACGTCCACCTGGTCCGTGTCTCTGTAAACAATGATTTGGATCAATACTAGAGCATTTTTTTCTTTATTCATACATATCGGCTCGTTTTTAAGATATTTCCTTGACAAATACAGGACAAGTACCAACATAAAGCTAGATTCGTCTGCTTGCCTCATGTTGAGTATGAGATAAACAAGTGAATGCTAGGCTGCCTCAGGCGTTTGTCTCTCCACGAGCGCCTCGACCCATTGGGAATGATCGAGTAAGTAAGGGGAAAACAGCGTTAGCGCCGCGACTCCAAATTACCAACATAATTATTTAACTAACATGTAATGGAAACTTATACTGGTATCTTCCGACTCTTTGGTTTAAATACCCATAGGTATACACGGGTAGTGTGCCGACGGATGTAGGCGGACGTGGTGAACTATGATCGCCGGCCACCACAGCCAACGCCCACTCTGCAGCCCACACTGTGCAGACCCCCACTGGTTGGGCGGGATGAGTTGTCCTATTGCAGGCGTCCCCGCAAATTCCGCCTCACTGCGGGGATTATTATAAGGTAGCCATTCCTTCAGCAACCTATTCCTGTTGGATTTTGCTTTATAGAGGAACTTGTTACGATGGCTTGAATCATAAAAAAGGCAATGAATAAAATTAATAGTTTGCTATATTAATTTAGATATACAAATTTGACATCTCAGTGCTGCTGCCCTTCGCACTCTCTCTCCACAAGAAATTTGGTTGCATAATTAGCTTGGGAGCTACATATTGACAAGCAAAAATTGCACATAATTTTGAAAAGCTAATGGCAAGATGTCACAGCGAACATTTGGTTTTGTGTTAGTAACGTCTTCATACATAACAACCCTGCATTTCGCCTGGATGAAGCATTCTTAAATAGACGGCGTCATGCGATTGAGTGATCCTTAAAAAGTTGACGTTATGTCTATATATCATCCAAAAACCGGTGATAGATGTGCGACTTCACAATGAGGATTTAGGTTACGGAACAACAGTTTACATCTGGAGAATACCCATAACCTAAGTGATCATGCTTCATCTTCCGAATTGACCAACTATGCATGTGCCTGTCGTTGATGGTTAAGGAATGTGTTCGTAATCCTGGCCGGAAGATAAGTAGAATTCAATGGTATTATCCTGTTTCTGATTTACAGATATTAATACATATTATATAGTTAGAACTGATCCCAGAAATACGTTTTGCAATTCTTATATACTACTTTTTTCAAGCCGGATCGGGCGCGCTTCATCGGCTGGTTGCTTTGTCGCACCGTTGTCTCACTCGCCATCTTACTTTACTTTCCTCTGATACTAGCAAACCATTTTGTTATGTTATCTCGGGATAGAGCGTTCAATATTGAGCTGCTCGAGAGAGAAAAGCAAGAATCCAAGCTGCTTACATAATTAATATTAGTGATGCAAATGTTGCAAGGGAAGATATATTTATTTAAGGATCATCGACAAATTCGCATAATTTACATACAAGCATATATGAGATGACACAGTATGACGGCCACATTGGCTAGGCGGTAAAATACGGCTAATTCTAAGCAAACGCCTTTCAATGTTTGCGATCAGCTCCAACAAAGCAGGAATAGAAACTTGTGCTCTATTTTATAAATAATCATCGAGTCAAAGTAACACTCACATCTCAATACAGTAGCCCGCCATAGAATCATTCGGCCGGTTAAGCAAAACCTCGATGAGAAATAGAAAATGTATTCGCACGTTAACAGTATGAGAAAATCCCACACGAGTTAACGAAAATAAAGACAAATGTTAAGGGTTACTCGGGATATGAGCGGCTCATAAATATATGAAATTGATGCCTGCAGAGCATAGCAGAATAAGAGCACATGTACATACAGTATGATAAAAGCTACACACTATTCAAGAGAAATTGGCAATCTTTGGAAACAGTAAGAAAGTAGCAAAGGGTACAGCGCGCAATGATAAAACAGTATATGGAGTCATACTTAAATTAAGTGTAAGTTTTCGTATAAAATGATAATAGAAAAATTGCACAGCACCTGCAGCCGCTTTCCGAGAAAAAAAAGATTCGCTTAACCACCGAGGATCTCTCAATAGAGACAGTGATTCGGAGCGAGGCAGATGGAGGAATGAGAATGTTAGGGGAGAGAGAAGGCAATCGATGACAGAATTGTGGCATGAAGGAAGATGATGAAAGCAAGACGAGCACTCAATGTCAGAACAAGAAAGAGGCGAGGAAGGGGACAAGACCTTCACTGCCGTCTGGCCTTCTGCTGCAACAACTTGGCACGGTCGTGCGACTCGGCCGTGTTTCCATTCGCAACATCCGGACACTCGCGAGACACCACGCAGAGGTACTCGGGCGGCTGCTCTGCCGAGTACGAGAAGGCACCGATTGGGATCAACTGCAACCATCTCACTTATAGTATCATAATAATTTCTTATGTCAAAACAATGATGCGACCACACTTGCAAGATGTTGGGTGCTCACGGGAGTCGAGCCTGAGCTTACTCCTTCCGAGCGGTGTGTACTACCCGACTGCGCCATGGAGGCTCCCCTCCCCCCAAATATCATGACCAGCTAAAGCACTTCGGATCCCATTTTATAACATAGCTTAAGGGCCGACTGCCTCGTCAAGTTTTCAGTCATTCTTCCTGGTTACACAATTGATAACTCGAGCGCTTGCGACATGAAATCGAACATATTAGCAAACCTGCTCGAACTTCCAGCCATCGCTAACTGCGCTGACCACCGTAGTCAGCTCCTCTTCATGACACTGCAGCACACGATACACGTGCTTGGTCTGCAAGAATCGACTCTTCTTCTGCATTGTCCCAGAGCTATAGCCAAATGAGAGGAGAGAGTGCTAATGGTAAGAAACGAACACCAGCCCCAGCTGCACTCTTGTTGTCCCGTTCCAGAATACGCTCGGCGCAGAGATGAGAGAGGCCAGGCAAGTTGTAGAATTCGGCCTCTTCAAGGATTCCTGAAGAAGGTTTGCTCGTTAGTCTGCATTGGTCAAGGCAAACAAGAAACTAAATGATCACTTCATTTTTTAAGTAACACTTTTCAGCGTAAAATTAAGGAACTCATAAAATTACAAAAAGCTTATTAAAAGGATTGCACAGCGGGCCTTTTTTTGGTGGGCCCACCCAATGGGTGGAACTTCTGGATGAAGACCTCCTCGTGATGGGCCAGTGGTTGCATGGCTACGATACATTTCGAATGCGGAAAATGCATGGTCACTAATAGAGGAAAAAAATCAAAGTATCTGTTACATAATGCTCAAAAGCATTCGCAGGATCGTTCATCTAGATTTATAACTCGAAATGAACGAATAGATGAGTAAACAAAAATGAACCTTCAATCGAGATGCCCGTGTTGATGACCAGTTTGCCATGGCGTAGATAATTGAGGACGGGCGAGAAGTACTGCGGGTCGCGGTCCACGAGTAAGGCACCCGACTCATCCTTCAATCGCACATCTATTACCTTTGTTAGTTATTTGGCATCGACAAAGAATTGAAAAGTATATCCACTAGCTAATTAGAACAGAATTCCATCACATTTTTTTTATAATTTCTACGGGTCTTATACAATCTAAAATCTGTAGAAAGGAAAATTTTGACAAGAAAAAAAAATTGGAAATCAGAGAAAAAAGATTATATGAACGGGAGAGAGAAAGAGGGAGAGAGAGAGAGCGAGAGAAAGAGAGAGATGGAGAGATTTAGAACAATCTCAGTTTCCATGTCGTGCCTCCCGCCTCTTGAATGGCACGAATTGTTAAGTGTCAAGGAATTTGAGAATGGCAGTTGCATGTGTGTCCGCCATGCAAGTCACTCTTTCAACTTGGCTTATTTAATCACTAATTCCTCTCTCTCTCTCTCGCTCTTTATCACTCTCTCTCTCTCTCTCGCTCTCTCGCTCTTTATCACTCTCTCTCTCTCTCTCGCTCTCTCGCTCTTTATCACTCTCTCTCTCTCTCTCTCTCTCTCTCTATTTCCCTCCCACTTTCTCCCGCTCTCTCTCTCTCATGATCCATGCTTTTGCTTCGTCAGACACTCAGCACAATCGAAGTTTGCAGAGAGAATGCAAAGCGGAGAAGGGGTCTGGTCGGTATATTTTTTTTAATGTCAGGCTAAATTATCGAGACTTGAAGACGAATAGACTACAAAAGACTGAAATGAAACGAGAAAGAAGGAGTAAGAGAAGTAAAAATAAAAGTCAACAGCGGTGAATGAAGAAAGAAGGAACCCGTTCGCTGGGTAGATCAGAGGAGTCCTGACAGAGACGGGCGAGGAAGGAATTCGCCTCACGACACAGAGTCTGCCGAGTCGTCTGGAACACCTGCAGCCACACAACCAATCTAGCTTTTCCAGCGAGAACCACCATTATTTTGACAATGAATACTTACTACTTACAGTGCTGTTAAGCCTAGAATAGCATTAATTCCCGGCCTATAAGTCATTAGATGCCCAAACATTCAGACATCTTTGTGGCTTAAAAATTGATTACTTACATTTAGGTTATGCCTAATTTGTTCATTGAAAGTGCAAGAGTTGTGAGATCACTCTCATAATAATGATTTGAAGAGCCATTGAGCACTGCAGAAGGAATCGATCAAAACTTTTATCGAATTATGCTGTCGCCAGAACAGCGACAGCATAATTCGATAGAAGCATTGGTAATGATCAACTGACGGTTCCGCCGACATTTAGCCGAATCCAACTGTTGCGACTGCATCCCTCGCGGCCGCATTGCATGACTGGAGTGATGGAGAGATCTCAAGGGGTAGACATGCGGAACTAACAAGAGAAAGAGAGAGAGAGAGAGAGAGAGAGAGAGAGAGAAAGAGAGAGAGAAAGAGGGACAAAGAGAAATAGAGAGAGAAAGAAGGAGAGGGAAAGAGAGTGAGATAACTGACTGTTCTGCGCGGCAGATCTTGGCTCGATGCAGAAGCTGCCCGCATTGCTGATGACAGAATCGGACTCCTCCATGATGATGGGGGGTCCGCTTCTCTTTGTTCTGTACTTTCCTGTAAGTACTTGAAATGAAGTAATAAACCGGTCTTGAGAAGCCCTTGAGACAGCTTATCCGAGATTTACCACTCCTCCTGCCCGGAGGCAACCATGGGCGGAACATGTACGCGACACAAAATGATTGGAACTACGAGTGAGTCGATCAGCGCATGTTGTCAAAGGAAGAAAATGGCAAGAAGATCAAGAGATAGAGAGAAGAAGCAACTCCATGCTAATGAGCACCCTGCACATCAAGAGGAGTCACAAGAACAGGAAGTGAAGAAAAACAGAGCACATGGGAAGAGTCTGGCATCGGTCACAAGTAATTGCATAGCAAAAGAGAAGTGTAAGCATCCGAGATTACGCGAGAGCAGGAGGAGCGCCGCCAATTACAACAAGTGGCAGGCAATTCAAATGTGTCATCAGGCCATTAAGAAAAGCTCAAACTTACCCTTATTCCTACAAACACGACAGCAAAACAACATGCGGCGCTCCCAGCAATCACCTACAAAGAAAGAAAAAAGGGAACGAAAAAGAATAGTTCTCAAACATATTTTTTTGCTTGGCTATTAAAAATATATTTTGTGCGCTCACGAGAAGATTTAGGAAAACGTTCAAAAAGATATTGTATTACGTAAGACAAATGCCTTAGGAGGATGCAATTGAACTTCGAAAATATAAACCCCAAAAAGTTAAAACAGTAATTAGCAAATACATTCAAATTGAAGAAATATGAAAAAAAGAAATCACGTGAGAATTAAATAGCTGCGTTTTTCTTTCTAGGAAAGGTATACAACGCAGTGCCATCATTAGCCTACTAATGGTCATGGAGCTCATGGCTTTGAATGGATCGAAAATAAAAACACTACTGATATGCACATGTTAACAGGAAAACGCGAAAGAGTTTGAATGCTCTCTAACAATAAGGTTGTGTTCGGTTCGTTGGAAAGATACAGTATCACAAATCTATTCAAAAGGATATTCGTTTTAAGACGTTTACTTTTTCTAATATTTTTTAAATACAATAGTTTAAATTGGGTTTATTTTATTTATGATTATATGCACGTAAAAGGCAGAAAATAAGCGGTTGTGAAACTATCGTCAAAATCTATTCCAGGGAAACATGATATTTATTTTTATTTTATTGTTGAGTTTTATGTAGCTGTTGTGAATACTAATTGCATACGTACATAGTATTTGTCAAGTATTAATGAGGAGAAACAAAATGTAGCAATTACAGAAGAATGGCATGAAGAGAGAGCAGGAGAGAAGAGTGAGCAAGTGACTTGTCCTTTCCCTCAATCATCAACATCCACCTCATCCGTCTCCTTCTCCGTAATCGTCGGCCGATTGCGTGCCCGACTCTCGTTACTTCTTCTCCTGCCCCTTCTGCTTCATTGTTGGTGGTCCTCTCCACACGCGAACTCCTCTTCATCTTCTCTCAGGTGTTCACTTCCACCTTCGCCCCTCTTTCGCTTCTCTTTGCCTTGCAAAACATGTGTGTAGTATTCTACGAAGCTTGAATGATGCCATGAGCTGCGCCCGCTCAAATTCGCGCGAAATAATAGACATGCGACGCAAATTGTGCTTGTGCGTATCCCTTCCGCAGCAGCAGTTTGCTAGTCTTCCTCAGCCCATTCCTCTCTCTTTCGAGAAGGAGTCTCTCTGTCCACCCTCTCATTCCTCGATCTCACATTGCTACTCCGTCTGCTGCTGCTTCTCTATGCTATACTCTGCGATATTAACGAAGTTCCCAGAATACCTCTAGTAGTAGTAGAGTGACACATGGCGGCGCTGCACAAGCAGTCAATGTCAGTCTTGGCCGCTATCCCTTCTTTCTTCATCGAGTACTTCGTTTCAGGAAGCACAGCCATTCCACCCTGCATTCATGATAAATGTGCCCGGAACGGTAAGACAGAACGAAGTCAGCCCCTTTCTCTCTCCTTCAACTCTCATTCATCTCAAACTTTTTTAGGCTTCTGTCAAAAAACGCGTCAGCGATTTCTTGATTGAGTTGACGAAGTCTGACGCTTGCTACAGGCCAGGGGAAAAGATTACTGGGCAGGTGATTGAATGGAAGAGTGAAGTATGCTACATCCTTCTCACACACACAGATCATTGTCCGTTGTTGGGAGACCGAGGTGCGGCTGACCCAGCTGCGATTGCAACTCCTCGGAGTCGGCCGACTCCGACTCAAGGCTCCTCGTGTCCGTTCCCCTCACTCTCAACCTTCCTCAAACCATTTGAGCCCGTTTCGCTTGCAGAGAGATGGTGAAGACATCCCGGCGACTCCCACGAAGGACGACGTTGTCTACGTCAAGAAGGAATGGAATCTCGTGACCCTGCCTAGGCCTACGTGCACGAGACACAGCGCATACCACTTCCCGTTCGAGGTCACTCTCCTGGCTCTCCCCGAGAGGGCGGCCACAATTACATCGCAACTTCTAGGAGCACCTGCCACCGGATCTGCCGACTTCCTTCGAGTCCAAGTATGGCCGTGTCATCTACACTGCCAAGGCTGTCCTGTCCTACAGCGACTGCGGTGAGAAGGAAGGAAGTCGACATTCATAGAGTGGCAGAGAGATTGAAACATTGGGAGAGGGCAAGAGAGTACGAGAAGCGTGTGCAATTGTGGTTGGCCACTCTCGATTACTCTGTCACTCAAAAGAATCGTCGATGTAATGTCTGCTATTTCAGACGGCATAGCACATCAAGTGTCCGCGATTCGTGGCCTCTCCATAACTGAAGTCGTTGATCTGAACCTCTGCGCACCGTCATACTTCGAGAAGGTTTTTCATTTAGTTCAGATTAACGAATGCTGTTAATCTTGTATTTAGCTATAGAAACTGTTGGGATAAAGTATAGTGTAACCCGATTCCGATATCCTACAACAGGTACCCCTTCTCTGTCAGCGGAAGTATGGTGTTTGCTCATGTGTTGGCGGTCAGATGCGCTGCACTCTGGGCCTTGAAAGGACAGCCTTCGTTTGTGGAGAGTCTATCTCAATATCAGGTAAATAATTTGGAAATTTATGCCAATTTTTAAGACCAATTCCGGAATCTCTCAATACATTCTTTCAAATTAAGGTCGAATCGAGAACAAGACCGATCGCCGAATCGAGAAAGTGAGTGTCACGATTCAACAGATCCTTCGCCTTGGCTGCGACACCGAAGACGCACGAGCGGTGGGCAAAAATCGTTTCTCAGGGCATCCGAGACCTTTAGTCTCCTCCTGCAATATTGCCACTGCAGGGCCACGTGATGTTGACTTTAGCAATCATCATCAGGCCCAGCCAAACAGAGAGGGGCCTCAATCTCAAACTGCTCAACTTATTAACCGTTTTTTTCTCTCATTAGTCTTGAAGTTTTCTTAAACGCTGAACGTTGACCTGTCTTCCTGCTTCGAGCGAGGGCTGTTATCAATGGATTCTTTTCGAGAAGTCTAAAAACCTTTGCAAGTGCGTTCTAGTGTTACCACTTGGCACCTCGACGACAGATAATGGCATAGCACCGAAAAAAAGGTGAAAAGGTAGGGACAAGTAGAGACCCCTTACTGATATGGTTCCTATGAGGAGAAACACCTACTGATAGTTCCTCAATTGTGCTTAAGCAGCAGTAAGAAAAATAGTACCGAAAAAAAGTGAGAAAGTAAAGAGAGACCCGTTACTGATATGGTTAAGATGAGGAGAAACTCCTACTGGCTGGCTAGATTCTTAATTGTGCTTGTGCAGCAGAAAGAAAAAAAGCACCGAAAAAGGCTAGAAAATAAGTTGTGTGATTCGCTGAATAAAAACAACAAGAAATTGTAATTGTTTAGGGAAGCATAACCGTCGAGACTCTCGATGTGCACGAGGATAGCCTCGCGCTGTTCGTCGACGCTGGAGCAAACATCAAGATCGATAGAAAACTCCACATTCCTCCCGTTGCTCCGAGGTTAATCCTTCACATTTTCGATTTCCTGCCTATTCTTGTTGCGTTCCTTTTACTTGCGTGCGAATACCAAATTGAGTATTCTTCGTAGACACCATAAAACTTAGCGTTCGAGAATTCCGAGAAATAGCATGGTCCCAATTGCAAGTGTGATGGAGCACCCATTTTGCAGCACCACCAGCGAATGTCGCCTGTCCGTGTCGGGAAGGCCTGCCCCAGAAAGTGGAGGGGGACTGCTGAGCAGACGGCCACGACTGTCGCTGAGCAGTGGCCGACTGTCCCTGAATGGAGCGGCTCGCACTCCTCCCTCAGGGCAGTGTCCCCTTGCCACTCCCTTCCGACGCATCCTCTCCATCTCTTATGCACTCTTCTTCCGCGTCAAGAGTGGAGGTTCGTGGGTTATGCCAGGTGATGCAACAGTTGTACTCCCTACGCGCTCCATTGGAATCAGCAGCTCTGGCAATCATAGAAAACGAATGGGAAATCAGTGGCATTCATGATTAGCGGGGCATTGCTACACATCAGAGCCAGGAATTCGACACGAGAAGTCGATCAAGTACGCAGTGACCCCTTATCTTTCGCTCTTCGTGCAAAGCGGAAAAATGAAAGCGAAGCGAAAGTGCAGAGTGGTAACGAACATTTTAGAGAGAGAGAGAGAGAGAGAGAGAGAGAGAGATAATAATTCTTTGCATACCCAATGGCATGAGTAAAGGGCATGAAAAGCACATGAGATAATATAATAGCTTAGAGCACACTCCTACACTTCCACAATAAAGAAACATTGTAATCAGGAGCTGCCTTCTTAGACACCTCGTGATAGTCCATTCGTTACAACTAGAAGCTGAGCAGGCAATTGTTTTGGATTTCGGAAGCAGAACCCAGTTACACAGATTAAAGTTAGTTTTCAAAAGGAAAAGACATATCTGCTGCTTGTTAGAGCAAGAAAATTGGCTCGAAGAGCAATGGATGGGATGCCCGAGAAGAAGTTTCCATGTGAAGGCGCATAGTGACATCTTGACATTGCAAAAAACGTTATGGCAGGCACGGCAAATTCGATTGTTGTGTTCAAATGGCACGGAAAGGAGAAAGGAGGCAAGGAGGGCCTTCAACCAAAGAACTCGCCACTTTGAACCAAAGAACTTTCGGAGGCTGAGCTTTCACAAGACGCTGCATGCACCTTTGCCCCGTTGTCTGCATCGTGATCTTTCCTTTCTCGGCCTCAGGGGAGTTGGCGCAGCCCGAGGAGAAGCTAATGAATTAAAACGGCGCTGTAAGCCCATCAAGATGGCGATGACGCAAATGCACCTACTTTTTACTGTGCGCTGCTACATTCAATCAAATTGTATGGGGGGGGGGCAGGGATGAAGGAGCTAAAAATATTTAGTGTTAAGAAGAGAAAAATAAAGGAAAGTATTTAAGGCGTTGACGTGATGGAAATGAAGCAGAGTGTGGTGATTGGCTCGGTGCCACTGAGATCCACTGAATCGCCCGAACAGAGCAGTAAGAGTGCAGCCGGCATCAACACTGCCTCATTCAGACAATGCAAGAGCGACAAGCCTGTCAAGCTACTCTCCGACAAGGAGACCGTCACATGTAACCACATGATGGTGAGTAACAGGGCGAGGGGGGGCAGGCGACTTCTTCTGCTCTTGCAGCTCAACCATGTCAACAAGTATCCGTTCTACATGGATCTCAAGACATCGTCCAAGCAGAGCAAGAAGATTTCCATGCTTGCCAGCACGATCCGAGCTGAGACCAAGCTGATGAGACCGCTCAAAGAGGCAGCCGACCAGGCGAGAGCTGCTCACTCTGCTAATACACAACAAGCGGCCAATGAATCTTCGAATATTGACGAGGTTGCATGTATTTTTTGCAGAAAAAAAGAGATTCCGCCTGTGCCTTGTAGATAAGGAAACTGTTTGTATATAACGATTCGGAAATCTCGTCAAGATATCATAAGAGCATTAAGTTGATCGCGAAATGTTTTTTCAGGACTCGGCTGCCTACATAAATGAGGACTTTGAGGACGATATAAGTGAGAAATCCAAGCCATTTTGTGGAAATGCGTCATCCATAATCGGCAAAGCCCCTGGGGCACTTTCGGTGCAATAGCTAAGAAATTAGGAGACCCGCTGACTGCTTGTGATCGCCAACCCTTTATTCGTGCTCATTTTTCCAGTTGCATCTTTTAATTCGATAATATCTTTTAATCATTTTCATTTGAAAATCGCCCCACTGGTAAGGCGTACTTTTACGAACGCTATCATTTGTATCTCCTGATTACCTTGCATAAATGAGTTAAAAGCAAGAGAAGGCATCCAGAATGTTCGAATGATTTGTTCAGTTGAACATTTGTGTTCAAATGTAGCCAACTTAACAGACAAACGGAGAAAAAAGTAATAACGAGAGAAATCTGCTGAAGCCATGTGCAATTAGAGGTTCCCGATAGCGCCTGAGTGATAAGAGATGACCTCTGCAAATTCTTACAACGGCATTCAGATTTTTTCTCACCCATTTCTTGATCGGTTTCGTTACATAATTTTGAAATATTTAATATTTGAAAGGAAAGTTGTATATTTCAGCATTCGAACATACATACTTTCTTTATTTATCGCAAGTGACTTTCTCAATGGTCTTCCGGAAACTTCCGGAAGCTGCATTGAATTGATAAAGAGAATAATGATAGGACATTTGATCAGTTGACGGGGCATGGAATATTCTTCCGGTACCGATACTTTCTTCTGTTTGGCCACGAGAAATAGGAGAGGGAGAGAGAGAATCTAGAAGTGAGAATTAGGACGAGAGAGAAAGAAGTTGCAGTTATAGAAGGGATCGGTGAAATACAGTGGTAGGAGGTGAGAGGTGCAGACGGCGAAAGTATCCAATCAAGGCAAGATGAGGGTAGAGTCCACGAGACTCGCTGATTAGAAGGGAGATAGGAGACGCGGAGGAGCAGGGGAGGGAGGATTGGCGGAGTGTACATATCACAGTCCCAGCATATTAGGGTGCTCAGCTCACAATCAGTCGATGCAGCCCTCCCCTTCTGGCGGTGTCCTGTGAGCTCACCTCCTTTCACTTCCCCTTCCGTGCCCGATTGATAAATCTGATGCAATAACAATTTTGTTTTTAGCATAGCGTAGCTTTTAATGGTTCTTCGTTTGCTTGGTTATCAAGTGCCTTGCCGACAGGTCATACGCGCGATAACAGTTCATCGACTACCACACCATCATAAGTCATAAACTACAAGAAAATAGTCGATTCTTTTCAGCAACCTTATCGATTGGCCACTGAAGATGTTTGGTATTGTTGTGGTGAGCAGTGGGAATCAAGTGTTGCTGGCCTCTGGCGACGATCACTTTGTCGACTTCATCCATGCCCGCCTCTTCCACTCGCCCCCGCATGGTTCGCGTGTGCCCTCCGGGACGGACTCGTCTGGAGTGTACACGGACTCCTCGTCGTCGGAAACTCCGTCCTCCTCGACCTGCCACCCCCACCCTTGCTGCTCTGCCGCCCCTCCGTCCTCGCCTTCCACAACTCGCCATGCTCGTCGTCGTCTGACACAGCTGGCCGAGGTCTCCCACTTCTTTCTCCCCATCATTTCGATGTTCCGCGCCACAGCCGAGTCGGACTGCTTCAAAAGCATCTCGACCCGTGGGATGGCCGTCCACTTCCGCGTCCTTGGCAGTGGCTCGCTGCTCCTCTCCATCAGCAATAGGTGAGACTGCCCTCCCTGTGTATAGTTGTGACTGCTTCTGCTTGTCCTCCTCCCCCTCCCCTGTGCTCACTGTGCCACAGGACACGAGTCTGTCTCCTCCGATTGTGGCTCCGCTGTGTCCTCCGCTCAAAGTGCCCTGTGAGAGCCAGCAGAGGCAGCAGCAGACTAGGTATACCCTCCTCCTCAGTTCGGGCAACTACGGACATCACAGTGAGGAACACAAACTCCCTTGCATTAATTGGCTATCATTGCAGTGATGACGAGAGGGTTTCATTTCTCGACTACTTAACAGTGCTGCTGCGGATATCCTTCGGCCCTCTATTCGATCTCATGAACACGGGTCTTCTTCCAGTCGAGAATGGGCGGGACATCATCGAAGAGTCCATCGACGACTTCTGTAATTTAAGACCGTTAAGAGTTCGAGGTTACTCATGTTTTTCTATTAATTTGTTTCCCTCAGATATTTTACCTCAAAATGCCCTTTTTATCGTGTTGTTTTTAATTGTTCATTGACTCTTTTCCATCTTTGAGGTGTCCTGAACAGCATCCGCACAGTGACGCGAGGTGCCCAAGTGCCTCGCGTGACTACTGTCGTCAAGTCAATCTGCGAACAACTACAAATCTTCATCGGTAGCAATAGGTACACATTCTCGCATTGCATCATTGACTGTCTAAGAGTAATGGCAGAGGAGGATGGATGTAATTGTCCCGTGATGCGTATCCGTGATAAGATTCTGTTGACAGCTCCTCATGTTTACACTCTTTTCAAATCAACCGGTCTTGTCTCATTTGAGGTGCTTTCTGATGCACGGGAGAGAAGTGATCGCGACAGTCAACTCGAATTCAACCCAGAAACCGCTGTGGAAGCAGCTGGACCTGGAGGATCTCAATGCCATCTTTGACACCATGCCCCTGCTCGAGGATAGCACCCCAACCATTTCACAGGTATCTGAAAGACTACGAATGCTCCATCGTGGTTCCTGCTTAACATTACCTTCTTCAGTACTGGATCCGGTCATCAGCAAGTGAGCTTCCATTCTACGTGGATGTCATTCGGTGTCGTCTGAGCAATGAATTCGAGCTGTTCTGCTTATCTGAGTGCCAATCCAATGCCCTCGTTCGCATGATTATGCTTCTCATCCAAGCACTCGACACGGTATTTCTTGACACGCAAAGGATATTTAATAACAGAATCTTGTTATTATACTGTCGTTTATCTCCATTATTCAGCTGACAGAGACGGAAGAGTTACGTGCTGAAGTCACAAGGATTGACCACTTGGTCGATGTCATCTCGAAGCTGTTGGTTGAAATGGTTTTTGAGAGGCAAGAAAATGCGAATGCGTCATCTTTCCTTCGAAATCCTGTCAAGACATCGGGTTTCATTCGAGTACGTATTAATGTATTATGAAATACATTAATATCCTTTTTTGGATGTTAAAAATTGGTGAGTTGTTGACCTTTCAGACACTCTGGAACCGTCTCTCTGGTGAGTTGATAAGAGTGCGCGGCCTCGAACAGCCACCAGAACGACCGAAGAGAGCTCTCTTCTCTGGTCTCAAGTCGACTCTCTCGCTTCTTTCAATCTCGACTTTTGGATCCCAGATAACATTGAATGAACAACACGACGCTCGCTCACTTGTTCGTTCGTTGTCTCTTATTATTATTGTTTAATCAAAGCAAAAAAAGTGAAGGAGAGATAAAGTGGAAGATAAATTGCAGGCCGCCCTGCCACTCCGCGTCACGACTCTCGTCGCATTCGTGCGTCGTCAGCTGCTGAATCTGCTGCAGGAAGTGGCTGCGGACGTGAAGAGAGACGCAGCTCAATACAAGCTTCGACTCTTCGAGAACTCGTTCGCGAGAATCGTCCGTTCCCGTCACGAAAGTGTGATTCGCAAGGAGAGTGCGCCCGAGCTGTGGAGCCGTGACAACGAGGAGTCGCCCGAATTCATGTTCACTCCTGCCATGCTCGGCCTCGACATGGTCGCGTACTCCTATACTCTCCACTCCAACAAGGCCTTCTTTGAGTATGCTCCTGGTTAGAGAACCTTCCCTTCGATTGCGAAATAATCTCTGACTCAACAATGCTGAATTGCAGGCTGCTACAAGAGAACACTGGACGGGCAGATGCCATGCGATATGTCGGAACTTTGCTATCTCGATGTCACTTCCGAAGCTGGCGAGGAACTCTTCTTTATCCAGGTAGTCGAGATAATGAACGAACGACTACATTATTGACGACTTTTATCTCCTTTCTTTTTCTTTCTCTCTCGTGAAATATGTGAGTCAGAAATGTTGTTTTGAGTGGCGACCCCGGGAGCAGCAGCCGCGGCTGTCTCGACGGGCCTCGTTCATCAGTCGAGTCTCCCGCCGGACTCCCCCCTCCCCCTCCGTCCACTCACCGGAATCTTCTCCTCCACAAATCATCTGCTCCGCACTCTTCCCTCGCTATGTTAACAAGAATCTTGCAATGCACGAAATACAGAAGCTTTTAAGTATCCTTCACCCAGTTGTTAGTCATTCTACCACTTACTATAATTGAATAAACTATACGATTGAAATGTTGAGTTGGTCGCCAACAGGCAAAATCATTAGCAATCAGTCAGCTGTTTATTGTGAGGTCAGCCGTCGTAAGTCATCTTCAGAAAATAGAAAATTTAGTGAATATTTCGGAGATCTCGAAATAAGACTGGAACGTCACATTTTACATTATAACATCAGCTGAGAAGAACTATTGGAAAAGCTTATGCAAAGTATAAAAAAAAACACAGGGACTTCCACATATTTTCACCTGACTGCATTTTGATGATGGCAGAGGAGCGGTCAGCTGGAAAAGACCTTTTCGAAGAGGTTACGCGGTTCCCAAGAATCGATAGGAATTCGTGGACACGGCGACAAATGTGTCCGTATGTACACTCTTTCATGACTAAGCCCAAACTTCTAATACCCTAATTTTGCTCATTATTTGTTTGCACAGAACTTTTTTTAGTTCTAATGGCACATGTAAATTGACTGTTAATTTCTTTTGTTCCTTTCAGTTACAATGAAGATAAATGTCGAAAGCGTAATTTGTAGCAATAAATTATTTATTTGCAATGTTTACCCGTGGCAATTTGCCGGCTACAAGGAGAGAACTGGCTCCTGCGATGCTTGTCGGCATTCCCGCTCCCGGAACCACCCTTGCTTGAGGTTCTCGTCCCTTCTGTTGTCGTGTACCCTTCCTTCTTTTCTCTCTGCGTTCTTCTTTCGTAAAAAAACTTCACGCTGGATTGCTTCCTCTTTGTGTTGGTATCGACATTTTCCGCCGTGTTTTGTGCTGCATTTTTAAGTTTAAAATCTTTGCACGATGCTCCTTCATTATCTAAACTTCACAAAAAAGTATTTATAATATTTTTCAACCTAATTAAGCATAAAGATAAAAATTTTAGAAATTAAAGTTTGGGTAATTTTTAGCTGTTGACATGTTTAATGTTGTTTCAAGAGAGAAAGATTGGCAGAGAGAGAGAGAGAGAGAGAGAGAGAGAGAGAGAGAGATTCTCTCTAGTTCTCTTCTCTGCTCTCTTCGGGATGAACATGCTGCCGCTTCTGCTTAATGCTGCAGATTGAATCATGCCGTGTGCGCTTCCCAGAGCGACTAAGAAGAATGCTCGAAGGCAGAGAAATGGAAGAAGAGAGAAAGAAAAGATAAAGAGAGAGAGAGAAGGAGAGAAATAAAGAGAGAAAGAGAGAAATAGAGAGAGAGAGAGAGAGAGAGAGAGAGAGATAGGGAGAGGGAGAATGAAAGGTCGTGAGTATGGACGAGTAATGTGGAGTGTCTTAGCTGCTGCGCCGCAACAAAGTGTATTCAGTCACGTTGAGAATGTGGGAGGTACTTGGAGAGAAGTAGCCCTCGGGGGAAGCCGAAGGGTCACCCCCTCTCTGCACCTTTCAATAGCATGGCTGCTATGGCAGCGGCCACTGACCACCTCGCTGAGCAAAGAGCGAGCAGCTTACTTGGCTAGACTCACTTGCAAAGCTCACTGTCAGTACCAATCTACTTCGTTGCGATTGTCTTCTCTAGCTTTCCCTTCTCTTTTTCTCTCCATCTCTCGCTCTTACTCTCCCTTTCTCTCTCTCTCTCTCTCTCTCTCTCTCTCTTTTCTCTCTCTCTCTCTCTCTCTCTCTCTCTCTCTCTCTCTCTCTTAGTCTCCTCTTCGTTCCATTCTCGTCCCCCACTCAACAGCCGTAGCTCTATGCGCGGTTACAGCGAAGCCTGTCCCGGCAGACGAATCAAATAAGCGCTTAGAGGGGCCTTGCATTGTCGAGTGTGCTGATTGTGCTTTGGGGGAAGCAGTCGGGAGTCCTCCTTCTCGGCCTCGGCTGGATCCGTTGGCTTGCCGACCCGGCGGGGCTTGCTTCTTCCTCACTCACTCGCCCCTCACAAGATGCTACTCTACGTCCGAATAACCGCTCAAGGCAGCCGCGCGGTCTCTTCTACTCTCGTTTCCTAACGTCCACCGCCCTCTCTGCTCTCACTTTCTTCCATTCTCTCTCTCCTTCTCTTCCAACTCACTCTTCTCTCTCCATTCGCTGCCGTCCTCATCGCTCCATTCGTCATCTCACGTTTTCTCTTCCTCCCTCTCTCGCTCTCTCATTCTCTCACTCCCTTTTTCTCTTCTCTCTTTCTCTCTTCCTCTTGCGCTCATTCCATCACTACCAGCAAGTGACAAGATGCTGTCTACGCGGGGGAATAGCACGCTTCTGCTGCTTCGTCTTTGCTTTCTCAGTCTCTATCACTCTTGCTCTCAATCCCGCTCTCCCAATTTCACTTTCTCTCTCTCCCTGTTTCTCTCTTTCTCTTCCTTATCTTCCATGCTCTCTTTCTCTCGTCGGCGCATGCCTATCTCCCCTCATTTGACATGAGGTCCCCCAGAAAGCGGAGCACTATCCTTGACGCGATCATGGCATCATTTGTTGTTGCTTTTATTTTATTTGTAACTGTTTTTTTCCTGAGAAAAGTACAAGTGAAGTAGAAACCCTCCGGTCGCAAGTGCTCACAATGTCTATAAATTTCTCTTGGCACTTTTTGATGCCTTCATTCCTGCACATCTAAAAGATTTAGTCCGAATCTTATTTCATTTGGCTGGCCTAACAGAAAAGTCTTTTCCATAGACTTCATTTTAAACTCCATTCGCTCGTCATATTTTGAGGAATTTAGAGTCACATCCGCCCAAATAAACTCTTGCTGCTTGTTCGTTCCGGAATATGCAAGAAATTGGGAGGAGATAGTTTGAAGTAAGATGAAATTGAGAATCCGGATTTCATTTGTTTATATAACTGTTTGTATTTTACACTTTAGTTTAATTTTTTATGCCTTCGCCGTGTTTTATTGCATTCATATCTTTCATTTCTTCTAACAATTTCGTTTTTCTCTGTCGCCATCCTGGTCCTCGCCCCTCTCCCTATCATGCACTCTCTCCTTCCCTCAACCTCCCGCTCGAATAGTCTCGCCAACCCTCCCATGGGATGGTGTGGGTCGTCCGAGTTTGCCTCTTCGGTTCTCTTTCGTTTCCTTCGATTTACATTGTTTTGTGCTGTAGATGCGAGCATCTCTCTGAGGCCATACTCATTCTTTGCACTAAAGCCACCCCATCCTCGAATCGAAATCATCTACATTTTTGGCATTGCTTCACGATCTTGAATGGCATCTACCCTCTTATTTATTTCTAGAGGAATTAATTGTTTTAAACACATCTTGGTTGCTTGCATTGTCTTATCTGACCTTTACCCTCGTCTATTACAAACAAGGCTTCGTCGTGTTTGTGCGCTCAATTTTGCACTCTCCTCATCGAAGGCAGTCTCTTGTATGCCTTCTGCCTGTCATAATTTCCTTATTTTCTCTCACGTCTCTTTGCCTTTCCCACCATTCTCTCTCTACCTCTCATCTTTCTCTGCTTTTCTTCACCCTCTCCCTCTTCTCTTCGCATTGTTTGCTGTTGCCGCTTCACTGCGCAGAGTCGCGGCCGTCAGTTTGCCATTTCTCAATTCATCGAGCGTCCGGCGTTAGCCCCCTCCTCCCCAGCCTAACTACACATGCCCCCACCCCTCTCG
The DNA here is from genome assembly GCA_945643635.1 of Allodiplogaster sudhausi. NCBI lineage: Eukaryota > Metazoa > Nematoda > Chromadorea > Rhabditida > Diplogasteridae > Allodiplogaster > Allodiplogaster sudhausi. The sequence continues at coordinate 4,481,525 of CALZFC010000026.1, read as the reverse complement.
GGGAGACTCACCTGACCCTCTCTCTCTCTCCCTGTCTCTCTCTCTCTCTTTTTCTCTCTTTCTTTCTTTCTCTCTCTCTCACTCTCTCTCTCTCTCTTCTCAGTCCACTCTGCATATGCCACCTGTGCTACCACTTCCAAGATGATTGCTTTCATTCTTCTCAAAATATCCTGGCGAAATTCATGTCTAACAACAACGCAAATGTTAGGAGAGTTCCAACCATACAAGCTTTCCAATGTTATACACAAGATATTTTATTATGTCCACAAAATGTAAGCCCTCACATTTTTCACTTGATTTGATTATTTGAAATTCCTAAGCGAGGTGAACCATTGAAAAAACGATCATTGCTTGACATTGTTTGCCATCAATCTTCAGCATGTTTTGGTTTTTCTTCCGTAGTACGCTCATTCTATTTGCAGCGCCCCCGCTTCTTTGCCATTTCCGATGGTCTCGCCTCTCATCGATTTCTCGCGTTTGTACACAAGTATTTGTCATCGAATCATATCATCACTGCTAATAGAGCAGATTTTCATTATTAAAATGCTTTTGATGGCGCTGTTTCAGTATGGAAATTGAATGATGAAAATCAGAGTTTAACTTTGTAATTTTTGTTGAATTTCAGCATTCTAATTGTAAGGCGAAGAAGAGGAAGATTCGAACGTCTTGAAAGCTGAAGTCGCTGAGAAAGTTGGCCGGTGCGGCTGATCCATGTCAGTTGTCCACTTCCTCTGCACACCTTCTGAGACAGCGAATGCATTTCTGATTTTCTCTTGCTATGTCATTGCTGCCGTTGCTGTTTTTCCTCCTTTGCCCTGTCGCAAATGACGCAGGAAAGCAATCAGCGGATTGAATTGTGCCGCGTGTCTGGCAGCGAGTGCATGTATGCTTTTGTCTTTCTTTTCTTCTCCCCTCACTTTTGCATCCGAGTACCTTCCAGGATTGCCTCGTTTACCAAAGTGCAATTAAGCACCACCACAACTATGAGCGGGGGAAACAGGAGAAAAGCTTTCCCTCCTCGTTCCTCTAATCTTTCAGGGCACCGACAGATCATATGTATCCTAAAAGTAGTTCTTGACATGTCCCAATTATCATTCGACCGTTCTAGCAAGAGATTGGCACGATTTTGCAAGAGCATGATGAGGGAGAAGCTGATTCTAAAAGAAACGCACCCAATCTCTACTTCTTTGCACCTGTCTGTATTGCACTTTTGCTAAAACATGGCTAGTGAGGTAGCCGCTGATTAAGTTTGTCTTGTGTTGAGGATGATGAACGGTCGCTCGGTTCGCGCCGTTCTTATAAGGCGGCAAGACCAGAACGGAGGAGGCTATGCTCCCGAGGAGAGAATCCCTCCGCCCGTACAATTCGACGAGAGCTCCGGCGAGTATCGCTGTCTCTGCAACTGCTTCCACATCAAGACCGGAACTTACTTTATTGGAGGTCATACTACTGTAATATTTCATGTTTTTTTTTCTCACCACCCAGACTTCGAAAGATATAAACTATGAGAACGAGGGTGTTTGTTGACTGTATGCTTAATGTATAAGAGCCATATCTTCAGCAATCCACGTGACGTTGATTCTCTTCTTCTTCATCCACTCCCTCTTCATCTACCTACAACACGACTTCCGATATAGAAAAAATGCTGGAATACATGTCAGTTTCGAAGAAATCATTAGAGTGTCATTAGAATCATGGTAATAGAATGTAGTATGCACTTGAAAGACTCTCATCATCCGTTTGTCTGCTCTTTTCCGTGACTAGGAGGCAGATACTACTTACAAATGTACACTGATATTGGAGGACAAAAGTCTCCACAGATGCAAGTGAAAACATTTTTCTTTCTTTTTTTTCCCTCCAGATCTGTTAAAACTGGATAAATTCGCCGGCAAAAATATCCCTACACATTTGAATAGACATTTTATGTTGAATTTTGACGCATTTCAGGTGAAAGATTAGCATGCAACTCAAAGTAAGTAGCGGGTGTTTTAAAGACATTCTGCTAAAAGGGGTGAAATATTTTCGAGAAGGGAAGGACATTAACGCGAATGTGGAAAGTCGAATGCGCCAAAGTAGGGACTTGCGAAGGATGCTTGGATGAACTGCATAGATCATGTGCATGGATGGAAGCTTCTCTCTCTCCCTCTATCTCTCCCTCTCTCTCTATTTCTCTCTCTCTGTCTCTCTGTCTCTCTCTCTCTCTTTCTTTCTCTCTCTCTGTCTCTCTCTCTCTCTCTGCAGGACAACTACGTCTTTGGCTGCTTCCTCGCTGAGATGATTGGCCTCGCATTCACTTCCGTTGCTGTTTTTCTGCTCTTCATCGGACTCGCTCGCAACATGGCATTCTTGCTAATTCCGCACATTATCGTGCAGGTCAGCGAATCTATCTCATTTTCACTCTTTCGTTTATATTTGATATTCAAATATATGTATGTATCTTCCAAAAAATAGCAAAACGCGGGAGATGACACCTGTTCACAGTTGACTTCTCATCATTTGTAGCAGGAAAATAAGAATGTAATTCGCAAAGGTGCTGGCAATGCTGTGCTTCGCTGGCCTGCTGATCTGCGGAGCCGTCGCGGTCTCCACTGACACGGCAGTGGCCTACCGGCTGCTGAATGCCGCGTCATTCCACGAGTTCCCGAACCGGTCGACGGTCGCTCTCGACACGGGCACTCTCGTCCACATCTATGCCATCCTTTTCATCTACGCCCTTTGTCTCGCATTCCAATTGTGGTTAGGCGATATTTTTAAGAAGGAAATGAAATTGTTTTTAGTTTTTGTCTGTAACCATAAAGAGATGCCTATGTTCCAGGTGGGTGGTCGTGGTGTACAACTGCAACCGGTACTTAGACGAGCGGACCTCGTACATGCAGTATTGCATGGCATTCAGCACGCCAATGAAGACTCTATCGGCACGATAAAGAAGAATCAATTTAGCGAATCTTAAGAATAGTACTGTACCCACCCACTGTCAACCAACAATTCGTTTATTCCTCCCCGGTTTTAGTATTTAATGTTACTTGGAAACACCCATTAACAAATACTAGCTTTCTCTGTTGCACAAGTTTCTCAGGCTCAAAATGTCAGCTGCCAGCCTCACCCTCATTATGTATTCTTCGAGAAAATTGCTTCATTCTTATCTTTTCATACTATCCGGTGAATCGCTAGTGTCAAAGTACGACTCTTCTAATATGTGTGCATTGAAGATATGATTCGTCCTCGCGTAACCTCATGCCTAAGAACTAATAATGTATTTCAGTTCGGTCTCTTTGCTGTTTCCGTGTTAAAATTTTTCAAGCCGCTGGTTTAGAATTCTGAGAATGAAGGAAACTTTCGATATATTATATAAGTAATAATTTTCTTTACTTTTTAGTGATAGCTTCCTGTGGATAACGTGTTGTGCATTATATAACACCCTTAGTACTTTCATGTTATCGCCTGTGTCACTTTATGATACTCAATGTTGTTCTCGATTTTCGCCATTTTGTGAGACCTCGCTTTGTACATGAAAAAATCGCCAAAAAAGAGAAAAGATTAATTTTTTAAGAAGTCGGCATTTATAGTGACGCTAGAATGCCGGGCGAGTTATTTGTACATAACAGTGTTACTCCTCTTAAAGATATCTGTACAAAGGTTTAACCATGGATGCGATTATTGGTAGACTTCAAACGCAGAAAATTTCATTTATTACACATGTTACCCATTGCCACGTGTTGGCAATAGAATAAATTTATATTAGGTAGCATTTCATAAGGATGCAATAAAAAATACAATAATTAAACAGACGCGTATCACATTCAATTATTGATAAGTATAATTAATTTGGTAATACTATGAGCACCATTCAAAAGCTTTAAAGCAGAATTACAGAAACGAGATCAGTGGGATGACGAGCGCAGACTGTGGAATCTCATCAGTATAGCGCTCGTGAAAACCTTATTTATTTAATTATTTATTTTCATTTTCATTTAGAGAAGAGCCCTGGCCCGCCGAGATACCAAGGCCGCCAGCGATCATTCCGTTTGCCGTTCATTCCTGCAAAAAGAGCCACCGTGTTACCGAAGGTGAGAGCCATTTGTTGCCAATTCTACTGTTCAGCCTTACTGACGTCGATGAAGACGAACGGGATAGGAGAAGGTATAAGCGGAGGGGTCGATGGGAGGCCTAGTGGGCAGTGGCTGGAGGGCAGGAGCTGCGAAGACAATGCGAGGAGAGTCGGCCGGGATGGCCAGAGGCAGCGACTGCGAGTACAACTCAAACAATCGCAATCAATCGCCTAATTCAGAATGAATAATTACATCAAATAATATCGCCAAAGGCATACCTGTCGTGCAGGGAAGGACTGCGAATTGGCGATGATTGGAAGAGCCGTTGACGGCATCTGGTAGCTGGGCGCGAAATGAGGGGAAATGGGGAGAGATGAAAGGGGTTGCTTATGAGAAGAAGCGACTTGGGGCAGAGAGAAAGGTTGAGGCGGAGAAGTCTGAACGGTGAAAGGGAGAACATGGAGAATCCGAGAAGTGGACCCTATCATGGGAAATGTAGGCGAGTTATTCTGGCCCCCTGAAGGATGAGCAGCGGGGTGAGGATGGAACTCTGGCAATGGCTGCGCAGAGAAGGAAAAAGTAGGAGTTGGCTTCGGAGAGGGAAGGGCGCTTGGGAGATTGGCAACGGGGAAGGCTGGCTCAGAGGACGACGACAAGGTCACCAGTTGTGGAACGCCAGAGAGCGTTGGCAGAGTGGCAAAGCGAGCGGGTGCGGCAGCGAAGACTGGCGGGGCAGACGCATTCCTCGTGGTTGTCTCCGCAGTTGTAGAGGTAAACAACGGGGTTGTGGTGGTCGGAGTTGTCGTCTCTTCGATTTCTGTCATGGCCATGGTGAGATTGTCGATAGGAGACGCCGTGACAATGGAAGGCGGAGTCGTGGTGGTCGTTGTGCTCGGAGTGGTCGTGGCCAGCGTAGCCGGAAGGGTGGAAGTCGTTGTTAGAATGCTCGTGTGGCTCGGTTCGTCGGAAGGAGCGTGCAATGAAATGGCCTTCTCCAGAGTCTGGCCACTGTGCACCTGCATTCAGAAGGTTTGTGCTTTGCTCTCATCTCAAGTTCTCACTAAACCTGCTGCAGAATAGTGTGCAGCTGTGGGAGGTAGTCTGGAATGAAACGACGAAGGATGTTGATGACTTTGATGGTCCTCGGTGTTGAAGTGGGCAAAGGGACAGGCGGCAGAGGCCGTGAGATTCCCTCGTCGCCCGCCGAAGCGAGCGAAGGACGCATCGGAGTCACTCAAATAGGCCTTCTTCAATCATCAAGATCATTCTTTTGCTGAGAAATGTATAAACAAGAAAATATCCTAAAGTATTAGTACATGGCGGCTTCCTCCAGAACTCTCGCATGTCCTGGCGGAAGCTGTCGTCAATGTCCTTCTTGAATGCGCTTCCATGACTTCCTCGGCGTCGAAGAGAGAAGATCTCCCATGCCGAATCTCCCGGAGTTGTCGTGACCATGGACAGCGGCCTTCTGCTCTAGAACACAATTTAATTACAATTAAGCACCTCGAATTCGATTGGCATTGTACCTGTACAAAGTTTGCTCCTTGCCCACTTTCCGGCAATGAATTCGATGAGATTGCTATCAATCGTGGCGGTTGTGTCGTCAATAACTGTTGAAATTAATTTACAGACTAATCAATAGCTAATAAATGTATTCTGCAGGAATTCTACCTTCTTTGTCTTTGCGTTTACTTTCGGAAGAGCAGAGCGAGGTCTCGACGGAGAAGGCATAATTCGTGGCATCGTGACATTGGAGACTCGCAAAGTCGGCCGAGCAGTCTGCAAAAAAAGAATTGTGGACTGGAGGTTATACAGAATGCATACTTCACTTCGTACCTTCAATAGAAATTACTAAAAACGAATAAGAAGAATATGATTAAAAGGCAAAAAATAAGAATTCTTTTTTTATATATATAAAAAATGAAACCGTGGCACGAGGCAAGGCTGATACAACGTCAATGACGGGCAGCGTCGGCCTCATGCTTGTTGTCCACGTCACTGGCAGCGTCCTCATAAGCGGAGTGGCTGTGGTTGTCGTAGTTGTAATGGTTGTCATCGTAGCAGAAGTCAACGTCATTGGTGTATGCGTGGTTGTGTTGTAAGGGATGGTCGACTCCACGCCATCTCAACAGTACCATTACTTTAAAAGTTGGATTGATTAAGCGCATTTTTTTTCTAATGATGAACAAGCAAATTCAAATATAATTTATCTACTAACGATTGACGTAGTCACAGATGAGAGGAAAGTGTGGTTCGAAGACAGTGACCTGATGTGGTTGTTGTCACGAGGGAGTACATCAGTTATTAAACATAGCTCTTCTTAAATTAATTCGCTAATCACTTACCTGCATCTGCTCATAGAGCGAAGCAGCCTCTGGCCCGCACTTGGCATGGAGGGATTGGAGGGTGCAGACGTTTTGTTCACTGACCCACGTCTGCATGGTGCAGAGGAAGTTTGATGGACGGAGGGCGCAGTTTGATCTGCATTTCTGGCAGTTTCATTATGCTATTTTGTTACAGCTTTGAAATATTCACTGACTCCAATGAAACTTTTATATTTACTTAGGTCGTTCTTTCATATACGAAAAAAGCGCGTTCTTGCTCAAGTTTTGGTTGTGAATAGTGTTTCTTTTAGCATAGCACATTTCGCATTCAACGTGTGGATGCACAATATACACACATAGAAAGAAGAAAAGCAAGCGAGCCAAGAGAGTGGTAAATGAGCTCTCTCATTCTCGTTACTACAGAGAGTACTGTCCTATGAAGAGGAAGGTGAGAGGATACGCCAAATGGAGAATGTTTAAGCTGCAAAAAAAAACATAAGACAATGAATCAGTTAGTGGACGGAACGAGGACAAGAAGAGAGAGAGAGAGCAGAGAGTCAGGATGATTACAAGCCAAATACAACGGGGGGAGAGGGTTGTTGAAAGGGATAGAGAGAGAAAGAGAGAGAGAAAGAGCGAGAGAAAGAGAGAGAGAGAAAGAGAGAGAGAGAGAGAAAGAGAGAGAGAGAGAGAAAGAGAGAGAGAGAAGACTGGGAGGTGTTGAAGGTAACCTGAGTACCCTAGGCAAGCACATACTGGCTCCCTTACACGGTACGAATCTTCACACCGCATGGGGGGGGGGCGATAAAAGCACAGAGCGCGAAACTTGACAAAAAGGCTTTGTCTCCATTAACTCTCACTTTAGACTAACGCAAGCTTTGCTTGGGCCAGGTACCAACTTCTTTAAAAAGTGCAAAGTTAATTTGAAAATATAAGACAACACATCAAGTTGTCCCACTGCATTTAATCACAAAATTGGATAAAATTTTTATCTCTAATGAAATCTCAACCTGCACTGCTGCAGCTCTGGACCGTATGAGTCTTGCTCGAAAACACATTCAGTTGTTGCTGGCAGGTTGAGAACGGCAGAAATACATCGTTGATGCTTGATGAGCTGTCTGAAATGGAAGAATGTGAATCGTTGTTAATGTGTCTGTATAAGAACCATGTCGAGGCTGAAGAGTGGCTTCCCTTGTCTGACCCCTTCATTCATTGCTTGCTCTTCGCATTCGCCTTTGCTAAGTACACCGAAGGCCTTCTTTGCATGAAGAAGTCCGACTGCTTGCAGCTTAGCTGCTGCTAAGAGGTCAACGAAGGGAGAAATCAGCAGCAATTTATGGAGCTGCATTTTTGAAGGAATCACTACTATCACTGAGAATGAATGGTCAGAAAAAGCCGCTGTTCAATCAGAGTGAACATGATGGTCTAGAGAGAGAGAGGAGACCTGGCTGGGTGGCAATCAGTCCCCGTTCTTCCTCCACGACAATAGAGTAGAGGAAAGAGGAGAGAATGCATGATTGGCTGGTTGAATTGGCGGAGAGTGGAAAGGAGGACAAAAGGAACTGCGCATCACCTTTCAACGCGCGCGAGCTTGTTCAGATTGCGTGCCAGGCCAAGTAGGACACATTGTAAGAGGAAGAAGACAAGAAAGAGGAAGAAGAGGATTCTCTCTTCTGATCAAGATGGCAGCATGCAATTTCATCACTTCTAAGATAAAAAGTAATGACAAATGACGCAAAAAACATAGAAAAACTGGTAACATCACTCGGATGTCATGCAATGAATATTTAATTCAAAAATTATATTCATCATGAAAATATGCAAAGAGCAAGCTGATGAAGCAAGAATTGCCTCACCTCTGCCGTTGTAGACTGAAGGGAGAGCAGATGAACATGAGCATGCGGCCGACCTCCTCGAGCATCCTCTTCTGCCGGTCGTCCCCGCACTCCACGATCTTCTCACGGAAACACGGCATCGTGTTCGAGTAGACTCTGAAGTGGGAGAGGAGAGTGAGCCAGTCAGAGACAGAAAGAGAGAGAGAGAGAGAGAGCCCTCCTTCAGTCACAAGGAATGAGCCTCTTCAAGAATATACTGTCAATCCCACACTCTGCACCAAACTGAACATTCTTTTTTTTCTCGTTTGGCTGCTAACAACAACTGCATTTAGAGCGGAAAAAATTTAAGACACTAGCATTCAGATGACAGATGAAGTATAACTGTTTAGGAATATAAATATGTATGTATAGGTGCCTGCAAGTGCGCAGAAGCTTGGCCTCGGTTGCAATGTTGAAGACGACGTTGAGCATGTTCTTCTCGAAAGGCACTCGCTGAGCCTTTAACCTCAGGACACATCCGAGGAGAGCGTGATTGGGACATGTTGACTGACAGCCAGTGAACAGGACGACTGAACAAAGAAGAGAGTACGATAGTGTACACTTTGGGATTGGTCACAATGCACAGAGAGCACATCAATGAACTCTAATATGCACAAGAAAGTGTGAAAGAGGAGAGAACTAACCAAAGAGGACAACTCCCCTCAGGGTGTAACTGAGTGACGGCATAGGAACGCGCGCTTAGAAGTTATTTATTACTTGCCGACATCAGTCGAGAGGGGCAAATGGAAACAGCGGCAAAGGTGGACAAAATTGGGTGAGCAGGAGATCTCTGCTTCGGAATCAGTGAATGGTAGCAGGAGAGGCCGATGAATGAAACCTAGCTTCTTTCCGGTAATGGATGCTCTGATCAGAGGAGGGGTGAAGCAGCCACGAGGAGTGACAAGAAAGAGGTGGACAGAAGGGAGAAAAGTGAGAGGAACTGATGTGACTGTGCCCAGGGGGAGACTCCGAGGGAGAGGCGGACAGGGAATCGGAGGCGAGTCCGCGCACACTCTCTGTCTGTCTCAGCTTTCTCCCTTTCACACTCTCTCCCTCTTCTCCCTCCCTCTCTCTCCTTCTCTGTCTCTCTCGCACTCTCATTGCCTCCTTCGAAGGCGGCCGCCTCTGCTCTGCTTGCTCATTTAGATGCTCCTGCAACGGCGACGGTGGCTGCGAGATTGTAGGAGAGCGATCGGTGCACCCAAGAGAAAGAGAAAGAGAGGAAGAGAGAGAAAGAGAAAGAGAAAGACAGAAAGAGAGAAAGAGGGAAAGAGAGAAAAAGAGAAAGAGAGAAAGAGAGAAAGAGAGAAAAGAGAGAAAGAGAGAAAGAGAGAAAGAGAGAAAGAGAGAAAGAGAGAAAGAGAGTAAGATAGGAATAGCCTGGGTCACAATTGCATGTCATGTTCCGTTTAGGTGTATGTCTTGAAGGCATCCCTGGGGTCGCATTCCACCGCTTTGTCTGCAACACGCTTTCCTTGTCCATTTACAAGCCCAATATACCCCTCTAATCTGTTTGAATAACATTATGAAGTTCATTTGTGTTCTGCACGATACGGATAAAATTTTTTTTGATCTACAGAATACGAGAGTAACGCAAAACATGGCATGATTCAAATAGAAAAAAATTAACATTCATTGCCAGTTCCATAATACACGCATTAGTCGTCAATAGTCTCTTATACATTGAAGAAAAATAGTTCCGATTGATCTCTATCTGAAGATATAGGAAAGGGAGAAGATATGAATAGTCGAAGAAGCAAAAAATATTAGCACAAACAGAACTTTTTAATCAAAGCTCCCACTCAAAGTGTGTGAGATCGGATCGGGAACAAACGCTTTAGGTATAGAAAAAAGAGAGAGTCTAACAAAGTTACAGCACCGCTTTGATGATCGGATGCTGGCGCATTTCAATCTTGGTCGATATACATATATAAGGAGCTAAATTCCTTTTAAACAATTGAATTATTTAACTGAGTGAACAAATGTAAATACTCTTATTGCCTAATGACAACATGAAAAGAAAAGCATTCTAGAGAAAAAGATTATGTGAAATTCAACGTTCGTGCTTGTAAAAGTGAACAAGGAATGAGATCAGATTGGATCTTTGGATAGTCTATTCCTCCTTGGAATCGTCAACAACCATGAGCAACTTCTGGCAGAAGGCCGTGAGGCCATTCGAAGCCGACTGGAAGCAGCTCGGCTTGTTCTTCCACGCCACGCACACGAAGTACACCGGAATCCCAGTCGACATGATTAGCAGGCCGATCGCTGTAATCATTCCCTGTTCTCTCTCTATCTCTCGCTCTCTTTCCCTCTCCCTCTCGCTATTCCTCGCTCGTTCTCTATTGCACTCTCGCTCTCTATGTCTCTCTTTCTTCCTCTTCCTCTTCTTCTTGCAGTTCTAGTGAATTAGTTATATTACGCATTTTCAACGCTTTTTCTACTCCTCTTTTTTTCAAGCAACTGCGAGTTGCTTCCTTTTATGTATCGTCACGCATCTGTTGGCATACAAGAGGGAGGCAAAGGACATGGAGCATGTTTGTTTGGTCTCCTGAAGATGGAAAGAGTCAAGATCCGGAAGTTGACAAGCCAACGGCTTACACAGAGAATGGTAGAGAGAGAGTAAGAAAGCTGGGGAAGGGAACGAGAAAGAGAGAGAGAGAGAGAGAGAGAGAGAGAGAGATAGAGATAGAAAGGGACTGTCGGCTTCAACCAGAGAGCACGCTTTGATCTCGCCGCCTACGTCAGCGCTCGTGGAAAGAGAAAAGAACTAACTAACCAGTGTCAGTTGGGGCGCCGACCAAAGGAACGAGAACGAGAGCGACGCAGCCAGTGAAGAAGATGATGGGCCAGATCAGATTCACCTGAAAACATCCCAGATCACTTCCAATAGGGAATTAGAGCTTTTTTTCTTTACTTATGCAAATCAACACTATAAAAATGCAAATTATTTTTTTTTCAAACCTTAATAGGACGCGGTGCATCGGGCATCGTCCGACGCAGCATGAAGAGAGAGGCGATGGCAGCTCCGATGGCCAGCCAGTAGCTGATCTGGATGTAGTTGATCAGCCGGAAGATGTCATCCGAGAGCATCAAGTAGCCAAGCGAGAGCAAGCCCTGCAAGAATATTTTTCCCTTTTTTTCAAATTAGGTTATCGCTAACCGTAAATAGGACGGCGGTGATCGGAGTGCGCGTGTTCTTGTTGATCATTGTCAGAACATGGGGCATGTGTCCCTCGCGGGCACCGACGTAGAAGAGGCTGGACAAAGAGAAAACGTCTACTTTGTGTTTAGATTCCTTAGTACCCTCAGGAGCAAAGGAGGGGAGGAGAGAGCTGGGACCGGGGACGAGACAGGCTCAACTTCAATTTTGACTTTGATCATCCAATTTTCAGGAAACATATCATAAATTTTTTTTTAAATGTTGCTAATATTTTAATCTCTGGAAATAAACTGCGTTTTACGTTCTATAGTTAGTCGACAGACTGAAAAAAACGGACAATTTGGAATACTTTATGTACATAGCCAAATCCTGCCCATTCCCGACGCCCCGAGGCAAATGCCTACTTCGGGGGCTGAGGTCGGGGTCGGAATCTTTCGGCCCAGGCCTTCCCTGAGAATTCTAACCGAGACGACGTAAAGATGACGCCATTGGCAGATCCGATGGTGGAGCACGCGACGAAGATCGGCATCACGAACGCGAACGGACCGTACATTTTGTTGGCGAAGAGCTAAAGAACTTCATCTTGAAACAGATTCACAGATATGTCTGGGAATACTACTGACCACAGCCACAGCCGGGCTGGCGAGCATCTCCTCCGGCGAGATGACAGTGTAGAGGGCCACGTTGGTGAGGGTGTAGATCACTGTGACGGCAGTGCACGAGATGGCAATTGCCAGCGGGAGATTCCTGATAATTTAATCTGTATGATAAGATAAGAGACAAGCCTGGATAAGGCAAAGGAAGAAATTGAAGAAATAGTCATGCCTCGTTGGGTTCTGCAGCTCTTCGATGATGAAGTTGAGGTAGTTCCAGCCTTGGTAGGCGAAGAGGCCAGAGTAGAAAGCGAGCGAAGCCGTCTTGAAGTCTCGCGAAGTGTTCTCGAAGATGTTCTCGAATGACTCGCGGTAGATTACATTTCCTAAATTTTTGAAGTTTCTTTTATTTTGAACGAAAATCTGAACAAGAGTAGTATAAGTATTCATTATATATATATGCATGTATTAGCTCACCTGTGCAGAGAAGGACAGCTCCGGTGGCAATGATGAGAATGAGAGCGAAGACCTTGGCGACAGTGAAGAAGTCCTGCACGAAAGTGGCCAGTCTCACTGACATGCAGTTGATGGCTGTCAGCAACACTGCAACAGGAATTTCAAATAACTTTTTTCTAGTCCACTTTTACCTCTCTTTTTAAGGTGAACTCTCAAATGGCATACAGAACAAAAGCCATTACTGCTCAAGTGCCTCTTTGGCCACACTTCCGTGTGCTGTCTTAGCATCAAAGCGCACATGATGGAGCCTCGCTTTTGTTAAAAGAGCTTATTGTTAGAGCTACTGCATGGCTCAAGGACGAACGTGCGTTCTGGCAGAATATGTGAATCCTTCAAAATTTTTCCCCCTTGAGTTGCTGCCTTTTATTCCTATGACATATGAGATAATTTATATAAGAGATTGGGCCAACGCTCGGAATGCTTTTAAAATAGTAAATAGCTGACAGAGTAGAAGAGCTGCAAGCAGCTGAACCATTCCTCCGGGCGGGTCACAGTCGGGATAGAAGGGACGCATCATGTAGATCGCAAACGTGATGGCCACGATGGCAGCCGTGCATGGTCTGAGGCAATATTTTCTTTATACAAAAATTTGTCTTCTAAAAGAAAACCCTTATATGACCTCTACGGCACAAAAAAAGATGGATAAGAACACTTTCGTCACTCGTTCTCCACAGTCACAAACAGTGAAAGCGGCTTGGAAAAAAGCTGTCCCTCTCAAATAACATTTCAGGTACAAGTGCTTCTTTTCAATCTCTTCATGACATTTGAGAACGCTGAAGAGACTCCTGTGTCATATTTTCAGAGGCTGTGAAATAGTTGGTTCGACCGGGGACATTCATTCAGATCTGAACAGTAGCTACTTCAGTGTTGCCATTCTGTCCTTCAATTTCTTAGAAGTTCAATTTCGCCACAATTTCAAAAAAACATTTGTACACATGAGGAAATCGTTAATTCCATTGTGCAAGAGTAGGTATATAAAAAAAATCTTGACACTTGTATAGCCAGGCCGGACCCACCCATGGGGACAACAGACCTATGTAAAATCCAAAGGCCGAAAACTATGTGCTCACAAAATTTGGGATAACTTGCCCACAAGCACAAAATATTGCCAACAAGCGCATTCGCAAGCTCAAGTACGCTTCGATTCTACATCTCTTGATGGCAAACCAGCTTTTATCCTATTTTCTTTCTCTCTCTCTCTCTGTGTTTTATCCCATATTTGTAATATTTTCACCACTGACCATGAGCTAAGGTTATTGAAAGCGCTTACTAAAAAGGTGCAAGCTAAGCTAACCGAACGACCATGGCCTCAATCCATAGTCGGATGAAGGCAAGGAATGGTCCGAATGCCTCCATGATGTAAGCATAGTCACCTCCAGACTTGCGTACAAGCGTGCCCAGTTCTGCATAGCAGTATGCTCCGATGGCCGCGAAGATGCCGCAAGAGACCCAGACAATGAGAGACAAGCCGACTGAGCCAGCCTCTGCAAGGAGATGTCTTGCTAGATTACTTAGCAGTCCTACTTCCACTTGGAAGAACACTAAATTCTTCCTAATGGAGAAGTCGGCACACAGATTAGCCGAGAGCGACTATTTGCACCGGGTACACTTAGGCTTTTAAGCCATCACAGCGACAGGCCAATGAGCAGAAATTCTCTCATTACTTTCCTTTTCCAATCCCAGTCAATATATTATTCAAGCAAATATTTTATATGAAGAGTATATGTTTGAACCACGTTAAATATTAACATAGAATTTCTGTTTTGTTTTAATAGAATAAATAGTAAACATAGAATTTCTGTTTTGTTTTAATAGAATAAATAGTAAACATAGAATTTCTGTTTTGTTTTAATAGAATAAATAGTAAACATAGAATTTCTGTTTTGTTTTAATAGAATAAATAGTAATCAGGTACTTTCTTGGACGCCAGTCGGAGAGACGAAAATACCCGATCCGATAATACAGCCGACGATCATAGAAACGCCATTGAACAGAGTCATTGACTTGGCAAGACCCTGAAAATAGCACATATCAAGATCATATTTAGTGTAGGCTGTCTTCATCTATTAATAATGCCTTCCCCTGTCAGTGTAAGTCTCGTTCAGTTGCATGTGACGAATGCGGATGAAAGGGCTCTCTCCGAGGGGGCTCAAGGTTGCCAGTCACAGACCAATAATTAGGTTATGCGCAAGAATACCGGAAATCTGGAGAGCAGCCCGGAAGTTAGGAAGATAGAGAGAGCGGGAGGTCAGCAGAGACTGAGATTAATGTACTCAAACACGGAGCAATATTTGGAGGGAGTAAGGAAAGAGAGGGAATTAAGCTGGTGTCAAGAACTCATGATGATTCCCATAGTAGAATTGAATATTACTCTCACTTTTTATGTATTCTACTCCTAAAAAGCGAGAGTTGTATTGGTAGAGATGAAAGCAAACCTTGCCATCTCCCTCGCCCTCCTCTCCTTTTGAGGGGTCATTGCCTCGAAGCGGTTCGGCCGCCTCTGATGCTGTCATAGTCCGATCAGGAGAGACTGCAAGAAGATTCCGTTCAATCTCTCTCTTTCTCTCCCAATCTCTCTTAGTCATAACAGCGGAAACGAATAGACGGGGGATGAGAGTGGAAGAGTGGAGGGTAGCCGTCTCGATTGCAATAAGCAACCGCCTCCATCTTCTGGCAGACCTTACAGCGGACTATATTACTATGGTCTCTCAATGTGCAAGAAAGTGTGAAATGGTGGGGAGAAGAAACGGGAGAGAAGGAATGAAAACGGCGCGATCATTGTTGTGGTGTTATCAGAGAAAGTGGAAAGACTGGCATCAATGCGTCTCAATGCAAAAAAAAGTAGCCAATCGTCCGTTGTCCCTTCCAACCCCTATTTCCTCCCCCCCCCCCATCTCAATTGAACGGTCGCGGTCTATAAACGAGATTAATGACCGTAAAGCAAAAGAATGCAATGGAAGAGATGAGAGAAACAGGTCGTGAACTGTTAGAGTTCGCGGTACGTGAAAAAGTATGCGGAATACGAGACGGTGGGACTAATACATGGGAAAGAATGCTTTTCTCTTCGCGACAATTTCCGAATGTGTAAGTTAGGTTATATTGAAAGAACTGTCCATACTGGTTGTGAAGAGGTGGTAATGGCGGAAGAGGAAGAGAAGATAGTATGAGAGTAAAGACCAGGCAATGTCGAGGACCACAAGGTAGGAATGAAAAGGACGTACTAAGAGGAGTGAGAGAGCGAGAGGAAGAGGACCGCTCTGGCCGCAGCGACCAGCAGGCTGCTTAAGTGAACACTCCACAGTGCAGGACGAGAATGAGAGAGAGAGAAAGAGAGAAAAAGAAAGAGTGAGGAAGAGGACGGGAGAGAGAGAGAAAGTGAGAGATAGATTGAAGAGAGCGAGCGATGAAAGGAAAGTAAGGACAGGCGATGGCAAAGGAATGGGATAAGAGATAGAGCAAAATAGAAAGACACGTGCTGAAGGGACTTGTAGTATGCCGGGCATTCTGCCTGGTGGAAGAAGACCGTTGAAAGGACATAAGACAAAGCAAAGTGCATGGCGGCGGGAGATGAGAATGAAAGCGGAGAAGGGCGTGATGCTGCTGCGTAGGCAGGGAAGATGGGGGACGAAGCTGGGAAGAGGCGAGAGAAGAGAGAGAGAGAGAGAGAGAGAGAGAGAGAAAAGGAGAGTGAGAAGAGAAGAGAGAGTGAGAGAGAGCAAAAAAAGAGCAAGAGACAGTGAGAGAGAGGTGCATAGAAAGAGAGAAAGAGAGAGGATGGCAAGTAAGTTGTGTAAGAGAATTAACAAAGATTTTCATGAGAAGAAGATGCCGGCTAATCGCTGTCGCTATTCGTGCATTTTCAGATGGCTTACACACTTTGTTTAATTATTCTCAAAGGCATCCTCGAGTTTAACTCATCGTTTGATCTTTTCAGTAGCTTCGCACAAAAGTTCTATTATTAGGGAGCTGAGCAGTTTCTCGGTTGAGGTTTCAAAGTCTCAGAGGATACTTTACTCGGAAGCAATGGAGTGGTTGAAATGAAAAGGGGCTGACGAGTGGATAGTCAAACAGCATTCGGGGACTCATTCCGCCCCTCACTTCATCACATCGGCTAATCTAAATCAACATCGAACGAAATAGTACGCATTTCGAAAGGGAATATGAGTTATTTGCTGCAGAATTAGCCGCGAAAATGAGGAGACGCGCAACTATATGTATATGTACATACATACATACATAATACACACACATGTGTGTATGTATGTGTGGCTGCAATTAATACATACCTATATCTAACTGCCTGAAGGTAGGTCAAGCGAACAGAAGAAGCCACAGTTCAAGCGGGAAGTTCTAGCTGCATGGAGATTAGTTGAAATCCTTACGGGCACAACTGATGACTGTGCTTAGACTCTGCCGCCGTTTCTCTCTCTCTCTCTCGCGCCATGCTTTTCCCCTCAGGATAAGGAGGAGGCAGAGGAAGATCGATGCGAGAGAGAGCACCCAGTAACTAGGACAGGGCTAAATAGAAATGGCTGCAGGAAGAAAAACGATTGCCTATGCCACAGAGAGTGAGAGAATAGTAAGAACGTTGGAGATTGGTGTATGAAATATACGAGGACATAAAATTGAGTGAATGAATGTGAGAAAAATGCAAGGGAAGATAACAAGGGAATGAGCGACCGAGTGAACGAGAAAGAGCGGTGGATGGATTGAGTCGTGCTGTTACTAGGCTTCACTTTGGTCGCAGCTGTTGCAACATATCCTCCCCCCCTCTCTCTCTATCACCATTTCACTTCCAAACGTCTCTTGCGGCGTCTTTTCCACAACCACCCTCTTTCTATTTGATTGTCCTTCCTTCGCTTTACTATGGCTTCATTTACTGTTTGTACTTCAGCACCCCCCCCCCCCCTCCCTCTCACATTCACAGTAGCGCTTCAACCTTGTTATTTAGATGCACTTTACAATTCAAAAGGGTCTCAGGTTGGCTGCGAGTCCTTGCTGTTTACATATGACTTTCCCCTCACTTAGCCTAACTCTACTTTGTCATGACCAGAAAAACATTACTTGTCACTGACAGCCATACTGAATAGCTTGCCGACGTTCACTTTCCCGCTCATTCAATGGCAGTCGCTTTTTCGCAGAATCCTTTTTTCTAGCGATACACTTTCCCAGTATTTCTTCTTGCCTGTCCTATACTAAAGTATATCGTCAAGTTCCGTCCACTTGCACTTTCTTAACATGAGATCTTTGCGCGTAACAAGCGAGAATGAATGCTCATTGGCCTCTTGCGGTTGTACTTACTTGTCCTTTAGACAGCTCTTTCTTTCACTTGCGATTCCTTTAAGGTGTGAGCAGCAAAATATATATACTCTATATTACCTTATTGAGAGAAACTGTATGTATGTCGATGTCTACCAATTGTTTCCATATTTACAGGAATGTACTTCCTTATTTTTGTACATTAATGAATCATTTATTAACTGACGTATTTTCTCTCGCAAGTCCCGCCTCTTCGTTTCGATTGTAAAAAATTTTTTTTATCTCCAAGTGCTCTGTGCTGTCTTCTGTGCTGGTCGAACTGCTGATTCTTTCTAACGAGCTTTCTACTAAATATGTACATATATTATTCCACTCTATTATATGCAAATCTCTTCCTGTCAGATTATTTCCCGATGGTTTCTTTTATTGCAGTTCAAAGTACCTTGCCATGCAACTGCTGGACATAGCTGTGTTAGTGCTAATGATGGTTGGGGTCTCCGTCTATGGCATCTGGAAGTCCCGTTCAACTGCAAAGAGCGACTCCGTCAAGGAATTCATAGTTGGATCGGAGTCGGTGGTGTTTGCATTGCGGCCTGCATTTGTGTTCGATCCCATTGATTTGTCACTTGCAGTGCTTCTGTTCTCTCAGTGGCTCTGAGCGTCTGCTCCGGTTTCATCTCGTCGATCTCTCTTCTCGGCTTCCCCGGAGAGGCGAGATTTGAACGAGAGTGCGTATGAACCCTCTTTCGTATAATCTTATCAGGTGTTCTACAATGGTGCCATGATTCTCTGGTACATTCCGATGTACTTTATCTCCTTTCCACTCGTTGCATATGTCTTCCTGCCAGTCCACTATGGCCTGAAGTTGACAAGTATCTACGAGGTCCTTATTTTATTTTAATAAAAACCATGTCATTTCTATGCATATCTTATACATTCAACAGTACTTCGAACTCCGATTCAATAGAGGTTGCCGTGCTATCACAGCGTTTCTCTTCGTGCTTGAGGTGGAGAATGGCTCGTTTTGTTTATTCACCTGAAGAAAGGCTGCTTGTAGATCATCTTGTACAACGCGGTTGCCCTGTATGCCCCGTCAGTGGCGATCGGTGCTCTGCTCGAGTTGCCGATCCCTCTCTCCATTGTTATGACTGCCGCCATATCTGCTCTCTACATCTGCGTGGTTACTTCTCCTTCCGTTTTCTTCAGCGAATGAGCTGACATTCTTTTTTATCACTATCTTCTTCCGACACACATACATACTGAATTTTCATCAACACATTGAAATCAGAGTGCAAAGTTCGCATTTGCTATTTATGGCTGCTGGGAAGGCCCTATTCATATGCGAACAAAGAATAAAGTCGTGTATATTCATGCATAGATCATGACACTAGGAAATCAGAACAATTTATAATTCTGAGAACAATGAGCGATAGAGTGGTGAGGGAGCAATGTTGAAGGGAGGAGCTCGATCAGGCATCCACACGTCGGCCGTGCAGATGGTGCTGATCTTCGTGTGCATGGCGCTCATCGCCGGGCTCAGCCTCCGCGACACACAGCTCTCCACGGTCATTGAACGAATCCAAGTCGGCGGACGCCTCCGTCTCGACGAGTCAGGAATCATGCATACCAAGCAAGAGTGTATTATTGGTGAAGAGTGAAGTGGGCCTACGATGACCAAGTGGAAGCACAACCCATTTCAGGACGCGCGTAGACCCACTTCTCCGCCACAGCATTCCCTCGCTCCTTTTGGGTGGCACGGGCACCATTCTCAGCCTCTTCGCTGCCAACCAAATGAGTCTCCAGAAGTATCTCAGCATGAGAACTCTCAAGCAGGCGCAGAGGTTTCTCAACAAGTCTTGGCTAGGCAACTCTCACTCATAAGTACACGCTGTCTTCAGAGTCGTCTTGACTAACATCCCATGCAACATCCTGATTATGGTTGTCTATGTTTCAACGGGCTTCCTTATCTTCAGCGTGTACTTTGATTGCACACCAAAGATTGCCACGAGGAATGAGGTAAACAGAATACTTGATTCAATCAGCGTTCATAAATCTATTTTCAGCTACTACCGTATTTCGTCCTGGATAAGCTTTCCGTCTACCCTGGCCTCACTGGCCTTTTCGCTGTCGCCGTCTACAATGCGGGAATTAGGTTTTCTTGTAAATGGTATAAATAATAAGAAAAAATGAACGAGTGTTTGTAGCACGTTGTCGGCCACATTCAGTTCCGGAAATGCTGTGATTCTCGAAGATGTTGTCCGGCCAGTGTTTCAATTAGCAACGGGAACCAGACTGCCTGACCATGTTGCCGCGAAGGCAATCCGAATCCTCCGTTAGAAATACAAGAATCAGGGAATATTATGTTAAATAGTGTTCGTTTCCAGCCATTGTTTTCGCTTTCGTGGCAATTGGACTGGCACTTCTCTGTGCGAAATTGGATTCTCTTGTTCTGCAGGTCTGTCTGTGATATGTTTTAAATTCAGCTTAATCGTGGGAAAAAACTAATAGTAGTATAAGAAGTCGCTATTTTTTCGGAGAAAACTACAAGAAGTTGTGGGAAGGAAATGTTCAAGATGTAACATTTGTCAAGGTGAGAGAGCCGTCAGCCTCGGTGCAAGGAAGAAAGAATCTTTAATTTCTCTTGAATTGAACACACCAATGAGAGCTGACAATGGACTCTTTCTTCTTCTTTTTCATGTATGTATGAAGCAGATATTTGGTGTTGTATTCTATTCACAAAGTGATCTGATATTATTTTAAGCTAGCATTCTCCATCTTCGGAGTGGTGGGAGGACCTGTTCTGGGCGGATTCATCCTTGGCTTCTTCTTCCCTTTCATCCGTGGCAGAGCAGCCTTCGTTGCCATTCTTGCAGCGACATTCTCCTCATTCTATATCGCCAGTGGGGCGTTCTCTAGAAAGGCTATCGTTTTCTACTTGTTGCTTCATTCTTCATGCCTCACACTCAGGATAGAATACTATTATTATAACGGTTGCAGATCGGCGCAATTGCTCTTCCCGTCAACACCCAATGTTCCAATGTCACCGATTTCAGCTATTCTCTCGCAGACGAGACAGTGCGCAATGCTGTTACGGACATTAGGTTTGCAATCATTGTTATAAATAACCATTTGTTTTCATCTATTAAAAATGTGATTTCGCAGCGGAAGCTCTTGGGAGCAGATCTTCCGCATTTCTTACCAGTACTACAGCGTGGTCGGAGTCGTTGTCTGTCTAGTCGTCGGCTTGCTCGCACAGCTCATTTTGAGCCTCACTGGTTTCACCTTTCTATCTCATTTAAGCGTTTTTCAGAATTAATTTTTTTTATTTATCAAAGTTAAATCATACGGTGTAAAAAATTCATTATATTCTTAAAGGGTTCTCGGATGGAAAGGAGGCAGTGAAACGCTCGCTTCTTTCTCCATTTATCACCCGGTCATCCGCCACTATTGTCCGTTGCTAATTACCACTTTATTTTTCCGTGATCTACCCAACAACGATTGCAGATCGAAATGCAGGGGACCAAGGAGGTATTCATAAAGGAAACTGGAACCGTCTGATCAGAAATCCGAATTTACTTGGGGACTCGAAGGGTATAAACGACATACACAATAATTGTTTTTTTAAAGTAGGTATTAGAGATATTCCGTTTTGGAGGCCATGTTTTCGGGTTTTTTTCATTAAATTAATTGGCAGCTCAGAGATGATATCGTATCAAAACTGTGTATGAAAGTATTTATTTAAAATCTCCTCTTCACTCAGCATTACCTTGTCATCTACGATTTCAAGTACTCTTTGTTCATGGCCAGTTGCTAAATTCCAATCCTTTCTTTCTTTTTGAAACCTGAAACTCCAAATTCCGACACTTACCCCTTTAAAAAAGGGCAGTTTGAATCACTAATTCTGAATTCTTCAGAATACCGGTGTGAGCATTTTTATTCCAATAAACTTTGGCGTGTATTGTACATTGTTTGTTCTTTTGTTGAGGTCATTCCGTCATGACTCTACACTTTCATTATATATTACCTCAAAAATAGTGTAATAATCGTGATTGCTATGTTTCTTACATCTTGGAATGTGTATACCAACGCCAGTCTGGTGGTTATGCAGTTAGTTACTTCTTTATTTATGATTGACTCGTTATAGTAATCTCAACAACGTGCTTTGTTGGCTACTTATGGTATCAATGAACGAAATATAGTTGAGATGAACAATAGATAGTATATGTAGATAATATCATAGCCTAATTGTAAGTACAAATGTAATAAAATCACTACGTTGTGTGGTGTATATTTGCATATAAAATGAAACGAGGACACATGCCAGTTTAATCCCGGCCGCTTCGTTGAAGTGGATTGATTATCCTATGCTGTTCATTGTTCTCCGCCCACCCTGCGAAGCAGAACTGTATTTGTCCCGTAGAGATTCTCACAAACCATCTGCCAGAGAGACAACCTGCGACACTCGCTCACATTTGTCACATTGTCTAGAGCCTTCACTTGTCATTTTCACTCTTTCTGTCTGTGCTCTCCACTTCTCCCATACTCTCTAACATATCCCTGAGCCCTCTCCCCGCACCTATCTCATCGTCCTCTACCCCGAGGCTCCTCTCATTAGTGCTTTTGAATGAGGAATGCAGCTTGGAGGGGCAGCCCACCTCGGCCTTCCCTCGGTGCCTGCCACTGCCGCCTCATGGAATTGCCGGCAATCATCAAGCACTTTTGCTAACACCCTCTAATTCACTCTCGTCATCTCTCGTTTGTCTTCCGATCTCTCGCTCTCTCCTCAATCACATCTCCTCCACCTACAGATTTCTACCGCATTACTATCGCACCTGGCGAATTATCTTTTGAACCTTAACACTTATTCTTAACTATTCCGAGAATTCCCATGCTACTTCAAGTTCAAGGCACCGTCGATCGCTGTTGGAGTGACTTTTGAGAATTTTGATCGAATATTATAAAAAAAATTTCTGCTTCGGCCCTCTTATCCCTGTGTTTAGATGAGCTAAAAGTCGTTTAAGTACAAAACAAAGATTATTATCGGTAAGATCAAACTAGTAAATACGAATAGTTGCCTTGGCCTTCCCTCGCAAATCGCCTTGAGCCCCGTCACCCTCTCCCTTCGCCTGCTGCCCTACTATCTGTCCATGCCGCATCACTATTCCTCTTCCTGGTCGGCTCATAGTCTTCGCTCGTTTCCTCAACCAAGCCACTCTGTTCTTTCCTCTCTTTCTCTCTCTCTCTATCTTCCTTCTCTCTTACTTCACACGAGACTGCCATAAAAGAGAGAGAGAGAGGAGTCGGGCGGAGTTGCCGACGGATGGCTCATTTGCAAGAGAAACAACAGTCAGCTACGACAGCTCCGCGAGAGTAGCGCTCGCAAATAAATTAGAAAAGAACTATGCTCGATCAACGCCGCCCGTTTACTGAAGCAATTGCCTGAGGCCGTTTCGCTTTCATTTTTTTTGGGGCTTAATTTCCATCTGTCTGCTCTCAACAGGCCAGGTGTGTTCAGAGTCGGGCACAAAGCCTCTGGCACTGGCGCTGTTCCCAAAATCAAGGTCACCGCTCTACAAAATAGTGGTCAGCTAATCCGCCTCTGATGTCCATTGTTCGAAATGCTCTGGCCACTGTCGCTCGAAAGGCCCCTGAGCAATTGCAGCGGTTCCATTCAAAATTTTCATCATCTTTTGAACATACTATCTATGTATGTATACGTACATACCTATAATCTAGCGGAAATGTATGCAGCCAGTGATGGAGGCACACGCATGCCTTTCCATTTAACTCCCTCTAATCAAACCAGGGTGGAAAAAGTGTTTCGATTCCCAGATTTGCAATGGATCGCATTCATCGTGTGCATCATCGCCGTTTCGCATTTCGCTTTCCTCTTCCGCTCTTTCACTCTGAAAAGAAAGGAAGATGGAATCATGGCTCTCCTTGTGCGGAGAAGGAAGCGCCTCTCATAGTATATGTATGCATGTGTACAACCATTTAATAGGGAGGAGGGAAGAAAGGCGGTTGCGATGTCTATTTACGAAGACATTTCGGAGTCCTCTTTCATCAATCGTCATACTAAAGTGGTTGTATCACACAAGCATTAAGGTCTTTAAGCTCTTTGTCCCAATTTATAACCAAAGTCAGTTCGTTATTATTTGCAAAGTAGTTTGTGACATCGGACGGTCTGAACAAGTCATGCCCCTTCTTCTCTCGGCCTCTTTTGCTCTTGACTCTTTTCTGGTAGCCCGCATTGTTGTGCTGTCCTCCACGGTCTAACAACAAAATTTAGGCAAGTGCAGCATCTTTACTATCTTCTCTCCGATCCTTCTTATCCCTCTGCCACTTCTGCCTCTTCTCCCTTTGTCTCCATCCCTGCCCGTCTCTCACGCATCTGTCTTCGGTGGGCTGGCCAACATCTGCCTAATGAAGATTTTCCGACAGTCGTGCATTCAGCTTGAGACCATCCTGGCTCATTCCTTTTCCACTAGTCACTCTACCCTTGCGAAAATATCTTGACAGGGTAGCTTCCACTTCTATTCTCAGAGTTGCAATACAGCAGGGGCTGCGATTGTGAGAAATGAGAGATTGATCAAGTTGTATGGTATGAAAAGTAGAGGAAGAAAAAGAAAGATTTAGCTATGAAAAAAGGAGACAGAGTGATATGTAAAGAGAGACGATCGGGTAATGCAAGAAAGAGATAGAGATAGAGAGACGGAGAGTGGAAGAGAGAGATATGGAGAGAGAGAGACGGAGAGGGGAAGAGAGAGATATGGAGAGAGAGACGGAGAGGGGAAGAGAGAGATATGGAGAGAGAGAGACGGAGAGGGGAAGAGAGAGATATGGAGAGAGAGTGTGACATGAACTAGTCGAGTGAGAAGGTATTCTGTGTGCTGAGAGACTCACGTCGCATGCCCTTCGCCCTCCGGGAATCACAAGAGAGAAGATGCAAGAAGGGATGCCGCCCCTGCCGCCCCTCTCATTATATTTTTCTCTCCTTTCTTTCCATTCCTTCGTCTTTGTTTCAATGTCTGTTTTTCCTCACCCACTCCTTTCCATCTAATTCCTCCTCACCTTTCAAGCCGTTCTGCCCTTCTCCCTTTCCGCCGCTTGCTCAATCTTTTAGTCCTGAGTAGCTTAACTAATCTCTTCTTGTCATCCTCCCGAGCACCGCTCTTCTCATTTCAATGCTGCGTTATCGCTTCTCATTGTAAAAAAATCTGCTGTTATATAAAACGTAGTCTGGGCTGTAGCTGAAAGCTGATTTTTCAAGCCGCTTTTATAGCATTTACTGAATGCGAGAAGTTATAACAAAACTATATTTTGTCTGACATTTTTCTGTTAATTTTTTTGAAACTCTTTAATTACATTTTATGTTTAGAATACTAAATTAATCCAATTGAAGCTAACATTATGAAATGCATTGCATCGATGGAGTTCTGCATTTATGTATTTCTTATTGCCACAGACACAATAGAACTGAAGACGAAAATTTTTGACAAAATTATACAATATATTTTGATATTCTTTTTCTTTATAATTCCTGTATGATTTATTTGCTTTTACTGCTTCCTAATTTTTTTCCCTTTTTTTCCTCCAAAAAGCGAAATGTTAACCTAGTAGTTCACATCTTCTCTAACCAAAGTTCACTTTCTAACCGAAGCATAATAGCCCTTGCTTCTTATGCTTTGGTGGTATCTTTGAGGTGGTGTAAGTGGTAGAGAAAGAGCACAAAAGAGTGGAAGCCCTTGAATGGCCCTGCTAACGAGGCCGATTACACTGCGCAGCCATTCCCTGCAGATGCCTCTGCATCATCCACTCGCCCCTCCCACACTTCGGATTTCACACTGGAATTAAGCTCATTACGCAGCCATCCATTTACGCGCATTCTGTGCCTTCGTTCGATGGATTATGCAAATACTTCTTTCACTTGAGATTCGGTGGGAGTCGTTGCTCTTGAAGGTGTAAGAACTGCTGGGTCACATGCTGAACAAGGCGCCACCTTCTAACGTCAGTTAATGTCTACATGTTTACTTCAACAATTAATATGTAAAAAAAAATTTCTAAGATTGAAAAAATTTCTAAGACAGTGTTCGTGACTTCACATGTTCCTATTGAATAGAAGAATAAATTCGAATATTTGTATAACCACATGGAGTTGTCAGCTGTTCTAGTCGCATTTAACCTGCTCCGGTTGAGGAGAACGAGTCAGAGAGCGGGAGCGGCCCGGACGAGGAGATGCCCTCGATGGCCCTGGCAGTGCTGGTAGGCCTGCTTCTCCTGCTTGCCGCATTGATCTGGATTGCCTTCTGCCTCGCCGTGCACCGAACTGCCCGTCGGATGGCCGTCTTGAAACAACAGCGGCGTACACAGGCGAGTCCCTCTTTTTTTCTTCTTCTTTCCGCTTGCTTCATATCCTTCCGTTGCCTCTTCGTGTTCCCACTCATGTGCCTTCTCCTTTCTCTAATTCTAATTCCTTATTTTTCTTCCAGACTTTAATAGCGGCGGCAATCTCGCGAGCAGTAAGCGAAGGAGCGCGGACTGCCGACGCCGTCCTCTCCTCTTCCGTCTCGATCTCCGTCATCGGAAATCCACAAGTTGCTCAGGTTACTCTCCCTCTCTCTCGACATTTCAAATGCTTCAGGCGTTTATTTGACTTTGCTACTTGTCTTGACTGAGGTTGAATTGTGATGCAGTATGTTATGTGACACTGACAATGAGGATAACACAGGGCGAGATACGGCAAAAAGAGGGTTCGGCTGAAAGAAGAAGTACATAGAAATAGCTGGATATAAACGGGCGCTGTTGTGTTGACGCGGGCGGCGTGGCTTCTTGCGTGGCACGGCAAACACTCCACGCGCCTCTTTCTCTTCTTTGCTTGCCATTCACTGTAAGAGAGACAAGCACACGGGCTGATGCAGCCGGTTGCCGCTCCCTCTTGACCTCCTCCTCCCCCTCAGGCTCTCTCTCTCTCTCCCTCTCTCGCTATTTCTCTCTCTCTTTCTCTGCCTCTCTTCTCTCTCTCTTTCTCTTTCTCTGCCTCTCTTCTCTCTTTCTCTATTTCTCCCTCTATCTCTCACTCTCTCTCTGTTCCACTCTTTCTCGCTTCTTTCTGAATCACTCCAATTCCCACATGCAAACACACAAGCTATTCCATGCTATGACGAGCAAACTGAATTGTTGATCCGTAGTACACGCAAATTGTTTGTTGTCTTGTGGGATATGCAGAAAATAAAGAAGAAAAGAAGAGTGAGTGAACGTGTTTGCAGCAGGTTCACGCAGCGCTGCCAAGCTACGAAGATGCTCTTCGCATGGATGGGTTGCCTGAGACCGAGGCATCCAATCCTGCCAGGTCTTTCAATCTTTTCAACAATCGATTCAGTAGGCTGCAAAATCTGTAAAATAAAAAAAATATTGCTTATTTGTCTAACTGCTTTTTGTCTGACAGCGCTAACAACTTCTTGTTCATATCTCGCACTCTCCACCCCAACACTTCAAACAATAAAACCTTTAAGCATCTTTCCCCTTAACCGACGCTTCAGATCAGCCAATCCACCTGCCTATGTCAAAGGCGGCGAGCAGGCGAGGATTTTGAGGTCACCTTTTTCCGCATGAACACCACTTACGAGCACTTTACTTTTTTTTCTCAAACCCCCACCTTTCCAACCAATGCACGATTCTTATTACTTCTTTTCTCTTTTAGCCTTGTTATCAGAAAGAAACTACACTTCAAAACTATATTAAGATTCAATTAATTAGTGTCACATTATTGAAGTGTGTTTCTTTCATGAATCTATAGCAATATTTAAATGTTTTGAATTCTTTCTTCTCAGCTAGCCGACCTTTTCTTTTGCCAACGACTGACCTGAATTGAGGGTTGCTCCGGAGCGGCCGGGAACATCGTCGACAGTTCTGCCTCCGAGCTACGAGGCTGC
Organism: Allodiplogaster sudhausi; assembly: GCA_945643635.1. NCBI lineage: Eukaryota > Metazoa > Nematoda > Chromadorea > Rhabditida > Diplogasteridae > Allodiplogaster > Allodiplogaster sudhausi. The sequence continues at coordinate 4,453,815 of CALZFC010000026.1, read as the reverse complement.
CGTTTCTGGCAACGGCAACCGCCTCGAGCAGAGGGGCGATGGCTCCATCTACACCATCACTCGATCCTCTGCCATGTAGCCTCCCTCTCATGCCATATCTCCTTGCAAGTATTGCCTCCATTGCTAGAACGAATGACTTCTTGATCTTCCTTCTTCCCCCAATTCGACGGCAGATATTGTTATTGCCGTGTGACTGATCATAACGACCGCTAGCAATATCGCTAGAAGTCTACTGAAATCGGGTGTAGTATTATGGATGTGAGCATTAGCAGCACTTTTCATCAAAGATATGACAATCGTCAATCAATAATGTTTTCAACCATGATTATGCGAAACGATCTCACTGCCCAGTTGTCATATTTCACGAAAAAGAAGTGCGAATCAGACTCCTATGCTGCCTCTTGTCAAATATAGCTAATATTTTTTTTTCTTCGTTGACCTGGTTTTTCTCTGCGTGTTACTACTCTGGAATTTCATGCATCCGCTTTTAGGTTCAATGATTCTGCGCCTACCATTTCACGTTACGAACGGTGCAGAATTTTTTTTGTTGTTATGACAAACTGGTAGCTTAAAGTTTTGGACGTCATCGTATAATACAGCATATCTACTTTTAAAAAAAAGCAAGATCAGAAAAAAGAGCAGTTCATCAGCTTTTGCATTGGGATCGTTCACCGGCGAAAATATGAAATTATTATTGGATTTTTCTCGTTGAAGTAGGGCAAGGATTAAATGTTTATTAGACCATCGTTAATAATTCGAAATGTTTTTTGAGTAAGAATGAAACACCCACATGTGTTGCACATCAATCTAAAAATGACTAAGTAGTGAGATGCTTTTTTACTATATAACAATAGCACGAATATACTTCACACATGGGATTATCAGCCTTTTTAAAAATAATTATTTGAAGAAGTAACAATTACGGAGATAACAACTCCCATTACCGGATGATCGAATGACATAAACGGCAAAGACTGACTGCTTAGAAAGAGAGTGAACTCTCGCAGTTTAAAAGAAACAAACAGTAACAATAAAGAAAATCGAAGAGGATGCACATGCAAGGAGGGCATGGACTGCACCGGAGAGAGGCAGTTTACAAGAGATGAAAGCGAGAGAGAGAAGAGAGCAAAGAAAGAGAGAGCGCGAGAGAGAGTGAGAGGAAGCGAAGAAAGCATCAAGTGAGCGGGCTTGTAAGGAATGCAGAGGGACAGAGATGAAGTGAAACGACAGTGATATACAAAGAGAGTAGAATATCAGATCAGTAAAAAGACGGGAGTAAATTAATAGAGGAGGAGAGGAAATGTTCTAGAAGCACAACGAGGCATACCTAGAGTCACAGAGCGATGAGCAAGTTAGATTTGGCAGAAACCGTGGGTGAATGGGACTCCGAGAAGACATTGCCCATTCCAACGTGGAATGAATGATCTTGCCATTCTCATCATTACGGTATGGAAAGTGAAGAGAGAAAAAGGGGAGGAAGTGGTAGAGGATTGCTATGGTACCTGAGTCTCTGTGAAAGAGGCGACACTGGTCGAGGAAGACAGAGAGAAAGGATCGGCAATATCTGATATCTTCTTTGATTAAACATGGCGAGTTCAGGCAGAGGAGAGGGCAAGATCATGGCTGGCAAGAAGTAAGTGTCAGTTAATATTTCAGAGAATAAAGATCTATGCTTGAATGAAGAGGAACAGAAGGAGAGTAGTGAGGGTACTCGACGCGGTTACTAGCGTGGACGATCCGTTGTCCGAGCCAGATGCTGCTACAATCATAGTCAATGTTTTTTTCTTGTAATGACTATAAAAAGTAAATGTACATATAAAATGCAAGGAGGAGACATACACTGGGTGGCATCGTCAGCAGCCTCGCCCGAGATGTCCACGACCACGTAGCTGTCGGCCCAGCTGGTGCCCCAGCCGAGTTGCTCGTTGCTGGCCTGCACCTGCACTTCATAACGGCCGGCCGACAGTCGAGTGGCCAGGTCCAGCGAACCCCTCCACTCGGTCTCGCTTTGCTTGTCACCGCCTACAATGTAATCTTATGATTAAAGTGAATATCTTGTTCTAACAAATCTAATTCAAGTCGTAGAAGGACACGAACTCTTCGCGTCAATGTCGACTTTCTCGTCCCATCCATCAGTGTCAGGGAGGCGGTAGTAAACGCGGTATTTCGTAATGTCGTATGCAGAGATCACTGACCATGAAACGGTCGTCTTGTCGACCTTAAGTTTTAGTGCTCCAGGTTGACCTGAAATTAGAATCATGAATGAATTGTGAGAATAATTATTTTCTTAGCGTGCCGATTATTTTTACGAACACGAGAAAATTGTATATCTGTGACTTTTGTATGTACGTACATACACACATTGATTGTATTTGAAAATGTGTGATATCTGACCGCTGACGTGAATAGCCGCCGTCTCACTGCCGTACTGATTCGAAGCCTTGCATGAGTAGTCGCCGAAGAACTCGGCAGTAATATCAGAGACCTCAAAGAAACAAGTTATTCTTCTGAAGCCCCATGACGTCGTTGAATTCTAACCTCGAGAATTGACTGGGAAACATTGGCAAGCCGGCGAGCGAATTGCTTGACGCGGTTGTCACCCACATTTATCTGCATTTGAGAATATGATCTAACTGAGCGAAAAGAAGGAAAACCACAACCTGGTTGCCGTTGAAGCTCCACAAGATCGTAGGCTCCGGGTAGCCATCGTAATTGCAAGCGATCTTGACATTTGTATTGAGCTTGACCGCCTGGAAGGTGGCTTCCGTCTTGATCCATGGCGCAGCTGCAATTCATCATCCTCATGGATCTCACTCATTACTAGAAGGAAGTTGTCACTTCAGAACACATCAAATGACATGCATGTGAGAGAGGGAGCGAATGCATACCTCCCGGCTGTTCGGTCACCTTATCGTCCTTGGCAGTCGTTAAATCTTCCTTCTTAACTTCCGGCTCTTCCTCGCCTCCTAAAGCCCTTCGTCTTCTAATTATTATGCTAACATTAATGTTTCGATGTTAATCATGCTGTGAACGGCAATCTCAAGTATGCAAACGAACTAAATGTTCTCTTAGTATCCATATATGAAAATTGGAGAGGATTAGAGGTGTGTGAAGTAAAAAGAGTTATTAGGGAGAGAGTATGGAATTGCTCGAACCGTCTACAATCATTTCGATCGTTGAAGTGGCTTCGCCCACTTTGTTCGTCGCTTTGCATTTGTAGACTCCCGAATCGGTTCTCTTCACTGCCGATAGACGGAGAGTGTTGAAATCATGCACGGCGGATGATGGGAGGCTACCACCCTATCAATTTTAAAAATTCTGGTTCTACATTGTTTTCAACATATAACCCAAACAAAAACAATCAGGGAGAACGATATAATTTTTTATGCTTATGATCAGCAGTACCTCCTTGCTCCATTTGATTGTCGGAACTGGGTTAGCCTCGCGAGTCCGACAATTCAACGTCACCGACTCTCCAGCCAAAACTCTGTATGGGTTATGTGACGGCGAAATTTCGATGTTGGGCGGAACTGTAAGTGCACGTAGATAACAATTGATAGTAGGACTTCAATACAAAATCTGGAAAGCCACTAACCAAGAACGTTCACTTTGATGCTCTTGAACACTTTTTCATCTGAATTTTCATATCCGCAGTTGAACACAGCGTCATCGTTTGGTTGAAGAGCAAAGATCTTCAGATTTGAAATCTAAAGTAAATAATAAACTAATTTCACTTATTTCGAAGAGAAGATTGTGCATCCATACGGCAACTTCATTATTAAAAGTACGAGTATGTTCCAGTGTTTTTCTTCTTCGCAAACATCAAAGAATAAAGAGGTTCTTTTGCTTCAACAAGCTTAGAGCCAACGATGAACTACTAAATGATGAATGAACAGAAGAGGCCAGAGGCATGCTGCCTGCTCATAACAAGAGTCTACAAATGACATCTAATTCCTCTACTAACAGATGGTTGCAATATCAAGCTAACACAGATGTATAAAAAAGGTTGCATAGAAATTATTATAATTCCTCCTACCCTAGAGTTTGGTCCGGACTCAGTGATCTCATGAGTGGCTGCGGAGTAATCATCGGGGCTGTGGTCGCCCACGAAGAGGACATTATCGCCCTTCTTCCAGAAGATGTAGTCATCCTCTGCTGCAAATTTATTCATTGTTATCTTGTATGTCCTTCCTATATTATTTTCGTGCTGTAATTAAACAAGAAACATACGTTCGATGCCGGTGAACATGCACGAAAGGGTCAATTCCTTTCCGATGGCAGCCTGAAATGGGCATACTGTATCTCAAATAAGAGAAAAATATTACAATCTCACGGTATCTAAAATAATAAAACTACAAGTGCGTGAAAATAATACTAACATTGACGGTGGTGCCGTTGAGGGGATAGACTTTTCCCTTTGGCGAGCCAGTCGAGCTGGCGGGCGCGGTGGAGACGGCGAGGAGATGCGGCAGGAGGAGAAGCAGACGGCGCATGGTGGCAGAGGAGGCGGGAAGGCGGTCACTGATCTACACTCCGCGAGCCTCGCGCGCACCCTCGTCTGATCAGTCTGAGTGGACACACGCTTGTACACACATAATGGCCCCTCTGTCAATGTGTGCCACGGGCGAGATGAGATAATGGGAGGGGTGACCCCCTCTCGCACTCCGGTGCTCCTGCCAACACAGCTACTCAGAGTGCGAGACACCATGATTAGTGGCAATCGGATGGAGAGGGCCTTCGAGGCACAAACATCCTCAGCCAAGTCAAGCATACAAAGAAAACATCATTGTGCTGCGCAGAGAATAATTACGCGAATACTTGAGAGAAGAGAAGAATTCTGGCACTCTGTCTTATCAATGGCTCTCGCGGCTTTTTGTAAGTGATGTCATAGTTTATAAAAAAAACAGTTCGGCCAGATGAAAGTGATACTGTAAACGAACATTCCGGAGCATTGCATGTCATCTCAACATTCTCTTTTTTGTATAATTCAATGTGGCCCCGGGCCCTTCGAACGGATAAATGTGTATACAGCAAGCGGGCGTCACATTTCAACCGTACAGTCATCGAGTCGTAAACTTACGAAATTCAGTCGAAAACAAAGGTGAAAAGGCATTCGAAATCAGCGGCAAAAAAAAACAGACGATAGTTAGGCAGTCTAGCTACTTTCAATTTGTTTGCTCTGCAAAAAGCTGCGAACAAAAAAGGTGTATTTCAGATTTGTTGTACTGAAGGAAAAGGGGTTGGTACTCAATTTGGAGAAAGAGCGAAAGAAGTAGGGAGCGATAGAGTTAGAGTGAGAAAAGAAATAAGGTTGAGGAAAGAAAGAGAGAGAGAGTAAGAGACAGTGAGAGAGAGAGAAAATGAGAAAGAGAGGGATATGCGCGACGATTTGTCCTTGGTTGAAAGTGAGCAGATTAGTGTTGCCATGAATGAATTGAATTGTAACCGATCAGCTAGTGAAGAGCAGGCGCTGTTCAATGTTGCGGGACGCCACCATCAAGTGAGACTGATGAGCAGAGCAAGAGCACGCATGACTAATCGACGGGCTATTCATCATATTTTGACAGTTCTTTTTTTGGCCATTTACAACATGATATTTGGACAGCGATTATGCGTAGAGTAGAGAAGCGAACGAGAAGAGAGGAGATGGAGAGACGAGGGGTGATCATGGCATGCATCTCTTGTTGCTCCGCGAGAACCGCTGCATCGCCTGGGAATTGCCCGTTGGCAAGCCGGGACTCCCCCTTTCACTCTCTCTCTCTCGCATGTCATGTCTCTTGTCGTGGCGTCAAGATGTATGACACCGCTTTCCTTCTCCGATTTCTCTATCACTCTCTCTCACTTCCTCTCTCTCAATGTCTCTTGTCTTCTTAGTCTCTCAACCACCCTCCTAATATCTTGCTCCTTCTTCATCTCCTACAAACGCTTTCGACGTTCGAGGAGCGCTCATGCTTCGTTTTACTGCGATTTTGCCACTTTATTCGCCATAAAGGACCTGTACTCTCTCTCTCTCTCTTATCCTCTCTCTTTCTCTCTCTTTCGCTCTCTCTCTCTTTCTTTTACTTTTCTCTTTCTTTTACTCTATCTTTTTCTCTTTCTCTTTCTCTTTCTCTTTCTCTTTCTCTTTCTCTTTCTCTTTCTCTTTCTCTTTCTCTTTCTCTTTCTCTTTCTCATTCTCTTTCTCTCTCTTTCTCTTTCTCTTTCTCTCTCTCCCTTCTCTCTTTCGTTTCTCTGTTTCTCTTTTGCTCTATCTCTTTGCCACTCTCTCTCTCCCTATCTCCCCTTCGCTTTCTCACTCTCTCTCTCTCTCTCACTCGTATAGAATTCAAACACGAATCTGTCCGTGCAGAAGCTGAGCTTCTTCAACTCCTCTTGGCTGTCCAAATGAGCGGTGCAGGTGCAGAGGAAGAGACTTAGAGGGAAGCAGAGAGAGTAAGAAGACCAAGAAGACCACCAAGACGTAAGGGATGCCACAGACATGCTCACATCTCTCCTTTCACTCCTTCTACCCGTTCTTTTCTTTTTGGACACAATGCACCTGCCACCCCCTCAAACATGACGAAAGGGAGAAGATGTCATGCAGCTATTCGTTCCATAACATACATACATCTGATATGCTTGCAAATCGAATGAGAATTGAAGAGACTAAAAAAAATGTTGAGCAATTATTAATGAACATTTGATACACTGCTTAATCTATCATAAGCAAAATAAAGTTAAGCAGCTGTAAGAACAGAGACGAAGGCTCAAGAGGACGAATTAGCAATGGCATCATCAATCAAGCTTGCGCTGATTCATGCACAAGACGGAGGAGAGGGGCTCAGAGAGGGGCTAGCCAGCCGGCCATTGAGGCTTAGAGCAGGACACGACTGGGACGACCGGCAGAAGACACTCCGGAAGCACATTCCAGCCCCCCCCTTCCATACTCACTGATAAGACCAGCATTGACTCATGCTTCCCTTCTCAAGGTTACAGAAATAGCTCTGCGATTGACAGAAGATGTCAGTTTCCAATGTGAATGATTAAGAGGGCCCCTTCTCTTTCTCTCTTTTTCTTCCTTCATTTCCATTCCCCCTTCTCTGAATTCGCTCCAGGGAAATGTTCTGTCTGGATGTCCAGTTGTTCTTCGTAGAAACGCAATGAATGGCCAGAGGCATGCAGAAGAGATCGAAAGTGCACTAGATGTTCGTTCTCTGAGGAGCTTCCTCGTGTATCCCCCCCCTGTGCCTAGTGTACACGCTCCGGAGCCCTTCTTGGATGTGATAGAGCAATGCCGTAACCCCCTTGCCAGCAATATCAGTCATCTCACTCAGGGCTCTTCTTCGCCCTTAGAAAGGAATAAAATCCGAGAAAAAGCGAGCGATGCACATGTGCAAACTCTCCATGGCAAGTTGGGGAGGGCTCTGAAGTAAAGCTGAAGGAGAAAAGAGGGCGAGAACTCGAGAGAACACTCACACCTTTCTCCACATGGCACGCGCACTTCGGTGAAACAAAAAGAGGTAAGTTCTCGTTGGCAGAGCCATGGGTGCATGCATGTTGAAGAGGGAGGGAAGCGAAAGGAGCTGGGAAAGAAAAGGTCGGAGATGATCAAAAAAGAGCAACATCAGCGGACTGCCGCCCTTCTTCCCCTCCTACTTTCACTCTCATCATAAAATGCAGGTGATGCTAGCCAGTAAGGAGCCACGCATCAAAGTATCGTAAACCATGAAAGCCGACCGCATGAAGGTTACAGGGCACAAGCATGCATTTCCTTTGCTGTTCTACGCTATCTCTTTCCTCTTTAGTCATCACTTTCAGCACGAAAGCAAATATTTATTGGGGCCAAACAAATACACAAATAAAGTACTGCAATAGTGGAAATTTTATTTCACTGCCCAATTACGAGGGAGACAGACGAAAGTATTGCTTAGCAGAAGAGGAAGAGGATCTTATCCCTTATGCAAGTCGCCAACACGAAATGGTTTCTCGTATGAGCAAGTCTGCAAAAATCATTCGATCACTTACATTTTTTTAACAATCTTTTTCTTCATTCTCTTTCTCTCCCTCTCATTCTTCACATTTTTGTTTATAACCAGTCTCGATGCTCCTCACCGATCCATCTCCTCTCTTCATGTACAACACATTTTTTCATGTTTCTCTCATCACTCATTCGACGTCATCAATATCTCTCTCTCTTTTTCATGCCGATTGCTGGATATAACAGCGGCTACTCGCGAAAGAGGATTACTGCAAGACATGGAAGGGACAACATGAGCAAGCAAGCAAAGCTAGCATATGTGCCGTAGGGGATGACATGGAGTAAGTGTCGAGGAAAGGCACAAAAAGATGAGAGGGAGAGATTTAATCGGTCAGAGAGAGGGATGTACAGGGAGGAAGAGACACAGATGAAGAGAATGAGAGAAAGATTACCACAGATTGAAGAAAAAGAAGAGAGAGATAAGAAAATTGAGAGTAAATCTCCATGTCCCCGAGGCGGAAAGAAATACATATGTATGAATCTGGAAGGCTTCACAACTGCACTTTTGGGTGACGCCCTTTGGTCATTTTTTGCTTTCATCGTGATCGCAGATCCTGCAGAGAGTGGCCTCGATAAACTAGTGAGGATGTATGTCGAGGAAGAGGGAGGATATCAGATGTTTCTCCTTTTCTCTATCTCCCTCTCTCTCTCTTCATTCAATCTCATTGTGCGCAACCTGCCTCCATGAACCTCTTCTCTATCAGGATGTCACTTACACCTCTAAGACAACTGACAGCTGAAAATGTATACATACCCGCGCAGTACAACCATGCTGGCTTTCTTCTGACAAACTTAGTAAAAATTCCTTTGAAAGCATCACAGTTAAAAATTTTAGGCTTCTGACAAGAAATGTTTAAACGGCAGCAAAACCAAGAGCATCCGAGAGTGAAAGCAGTACTCCATACCTGATAAGCCGGTTAGAACGTCTAGACAAGTTGAGAGATTCTGAATGAGAAAATAGCTCGCGCGACATGGGATGAAGTTGATGAGAGGAGTGACAGAGAGAGAGAAGTGTCAATTTCATGCAGAGACGATTCGATGCAGCCAATGAGGCGAGAGGAGAAGAAGGGGAAAAAGAGGAGTGAAAAGGGTGGAGAAAGGAAAGAGGAAGCGGGAAGGAGGCCGCTGGCCAGCAAAGAAAGGACCGGCGCCTCCGAAGGGGCCAAGCCGGTGGAGAGCTGCCGCTACTCTTACTGCTACTCAAGCGAAGAGAATGAGAGAGACAGCGAACGACAGACAGAAATGGCAACAAAAAGATAGATGAAACATGAATTGACGGGCCAGCTACAACTGCCAGATAAAGGAAGCGGTGTTGAGAGATTGGAAGTGAGAGGGAAGAGGAGGAGGAGAGTAGAACGAAGACCTTCCAGCCAAACACTCGAATGACTCAGCCACGCGTGTCACGGAAAGGCACAATAAGGCATAAGGACATCACGAGAATGTTTAGGCAGGGATAAAGGTGAGAAGAAAGGCTTGCCGCTTCTGTATATTTCAAATAAGAGGCATACTCTCAAGAAAGAAGAAGTTTATCGATTCTAAGGAATGAGATTCATTTTGTCTTCAAGGGAACCAAGATGGATTATTTCATTTAAATTGCCATCGAAGCGGAAAATGGAATAGGGCAGCAAATTAATCAAGACAGCTCGAACTACTGAGCATGGACGGCATCTGAGATTAAAAAAGGGCGGAGGCAGGGAATAAAAGGAAAAGGAGACAGAGAGAGGAGGAAAGAGAATGAGAGAGTACGAGGATGGTAAATGGAGAGCACAGAAGGGTGATAGAGAACATCCTGGGGAGATGAGATATCGGTTGGCAGGCTCAGCCATCTCTTTTTTTACTTTGTTTATCCTCGGCGCACTCTACTGTCCTCATCAACTTCTCACCATCTCTCGCTTATTAAAGGAGATCATCATCATATGAATTCAAGCAGCTGAACATCTGGCAGCAGTAGCCGTCACTCTTGTACTTCTGGCTTTCGGAGACAAAGGCAGAATATGACATGGCGAGATTCACTTCTCTTCTTTCAGCTATAAGTACGAGAGCCATCTCGTATTTCCTCCCGAGACTCTTTCGCAAAGTGCAAGGAAATTTATTAATTTCGATTAAAATCTGCATGGGTTGTAAAGATGTGACCTGTGCTACCGGAGGATAATGATCATATCCCTTTGAGAGAGCCGCCTCGGGTGCAAGTGCAAGTTCCCTGTCACACCTCATCTGCCCGGCCCAATCGCATTCTCTCGCTCCTTCATGCATTCTCGCAACTCACGGAAGCATTACAAGCAACCAGCAATGAATTCAAGGGCTCAATCACAAAAAAAGGTAGGACAGAAAAAGATGCAGCCGTGCAATGAGGCGGCAAAGTTCAACTCGAGAGGCTTACAATCCGAAAGAGAAAGTTGCAAGGGATGAGAGGGAGGAGAGCGAGACTGAGAACGAAGTGAGAGAGAGAGTAAGAGAGCGGGTAAAGAGGGCGAGATATCGAAGGGGAAAGTGAGGAGAGCATCGTTCGCTCTTCTATCTACGAGGGGACGACGCAACATTGATGCGTTACGACAAGTGTACGCGCTGCGGTGAGGTGCTGTTCCTGCGGAGGATGCAGCCGCAAGTTGGGAGAGAGATAGATGGAGGGAGAGGGGAGGAGAACGGAAGAGGAAGAGACAGTGATGAGAGAGACGAGAACATGGAGAGAGAGAGAAGGAGATACATTGTTGTAGTTACGAGAGCCGTATTGGGCGATAAAGATGGGAGAGAATGCCGCATCACAGCGATGGAATGCACTGCTCTGGGGATGAATGTGTCGTCTATTTTGGAATTAAGTTGAAGGCGAGGGAGGGGAAGAGAGAAAGAGACTGAGGAATAGAGAGGGGTATAGAAAGAGACAAGAAAGAGAGAGAAAGAAACTGAGCGACATCACTATGTGTCGCGGCGCAGATGACACTGAATCATGAGATCGGCAAGCCGGACTTCTGAAGTAGTTTTTTTCTCTATCTGAAGAACGGGAAAAAGGAGAATGTTCGTCTGCATTCATTCAGCACACACACTATTCCATTCTATATTCAGAAAAGAGCAACTGATTATAACTAAGAACAAAGCAATTTATACTAGCACGGAGAGCAAGAACGAAAAAGACAAGATAATTAATAAATACCTCTGAGACTTATGGTTAGTTTGAGTGAATGCTTACGCTGGGAGTCCATTACACTCACGCTATTCGCGCATTCATGCATTTCCGCCCTAATCTCTCGTCTTTCCTTTCGTCTCACTCACTTCTGCGCACTCACCATTGTCTCTCTTTTTTCAATTAGAACCGAATCAACATTCTTTCGCCTTTTTTTCAATTCCCACTCAGAGTTTTATTACGATTTACGTAAATAACCTCGGATCACTATTTTTTTGTGTTTATTCTGATGAGCAAGATCATCTTTTAAGTAGAGTCATTTATTCAAAAACATTGTGAGTACTGGCTGCGTGGAGGAAAACAGAGCATTTTCCATAGAACAGAACAATTCGTCTATTGGTCAATATGGCATGCCAAAGGCGACGGACAAGAAAATGAGGAGAGAGGGGTAATCGAGCAGCGGAAGGGAAAGAAAGAAGCACAGAAGAAGCAAAAGACTGAGAGCTGCGCATTTAAGTGGGCGAGAACGAGGGAGAGATGGCAGAGGAAGAAAGGAGAACAATAGACAGAGTTGAGGGAGATGAGAGGACAGTAGCATGAACAACGAGAGATGAGAAGAGAGAGAAAGAGAGTGCGAGAAATGAGAAAGCGAAAAGGGATTGGAATGACAAGGTGGGCAGCGTGACAGTAGTGAGTGGCAGCAGAGAGAGAGCAAGGCAGAAGAGAACATGAGGGGCGTAATAACCGAACGTGAACATGGATATAAAATGACAGGAGAGAGTCAAGCAGCTGTTAACGGGAATCTGGTCGGATCTGGATGAAAAAGGATCTGCCATGAGTGAAGGTGATTACGGCAGAAAAAAAGTGAGTGAGAAGGAGAGAGAACCAGAGCGGAAAGGACATCACCGCGAAAGGAAAGGGCAATAAAACAGAAGGAGTGCATAAGCCGGCTAACATCGCAAACACTGGAAATGCAAGAAAAGGGCTGATCTGTACTGAAAGGAACATCAATGAATGATTGGAGTGAAATGAACAAGGTTAATGACCTGTCGCTACAATAAACAGAAGAAGAAACAACTAATGAAGTGTGGGTGAGAGTAGAGAGCGTCCAAAAAGAGAGTGAGGTGGAATTGCAATCCTAAACTGGAGATTTTTCCAACGAGATCCGTGCGCACATTACAGAATAGCGAAATCAACAGGATTTTGCAGCTCGAAAATGGCAGATTTGCCATGGAGGATAAGGAGATTAGAGAGAGCTTAATAGCACGAGAAAGTGAGAGGGGAGCAGAATAAGAGAGTAAGAGAGAGAGAGAAAGAGATTGTGAGAGAGAGAGAAGGAGGAGACTTACAGATGAGCCTATGATCAGTGGCTGCAGCAGTCCGCATGGCAGTCTCTGCCCTGAGGCTCTGCCTGGCGACAGGTGGAAGAGCAGTGAAAGAAGATAAGTCGGTTCATGCGGCAAATCGATCATCATCATTATATTCTCTCTCTCTCTCCTATCTGTCCCTCTCTTTCCCTCGCTTTCTCACTCTCTCTCCATTTTCCCTCCCTCTCTCTCTCTCTTCCTACCTCTATCACTTTCACTGTATCTTCCTCCTATCATTACTTTCCAAACGACCCGGCATATCTCTTTCCTGCTATCACAACTCCGGCGAACACTCAAAAAAAGAGATATCACAGCGCTGTCTTCCCCTGTGATAAGTCAAGTTGTGTAGAAATAAGAAGCAATTATATATAAGGAAGTATGTCAACATTTTGTAACATGAGAAGGCATTAATTAGTTAATTTTGAAACAAACTCGGGTTGATGTTCGAACCACCACCGAGTCATGATTTTTTTCCTGGATAGCCGCTCTCTTTCTCTCTCCCTCTCTCTCTCCTCTCTACCTTTCCTTCCCTTTCCTTGATATTCTACCCTTCTCAGTCGCTCTCGTGGGATATCTCCTCATGGGATCATCTGCAATTAATCATAAGCGAACTGACGCACGCCAATAATAGCACGACCTCCACGATCCACACTCCTTTCGCTCTCTAACCCTCCATACACCCGCTGACAGTCTCTCTCTCTGTCTCTCTCTTTCTCTCTCTCTCTCTCTCTCTCTGCCTCTCTCTCTCTCTCTTTATCTCTTTCTAATTCTGTCTATTTCTCTTTCTTTCTATTTTTCTCTCATTGCGGCAGTTGATGCAAATACATGAGCCATACTTGCAGACTTTTGCAGTTCATGGACGGAATGGGGAGTAAACGTGCTAACAATAAGTGAGTTTAACACTTTCGCGGAATATTCAAACTCACAATAAGAACTACTAAACAAAATAGCTTCGCGTGTCATTTGAAACAGGTGAAATATGGCAATAAGAGCGTGTTATCGTTTCGACAACAATCTCACAACAGCTATGAGAACAACTCCACTCATTGTGATGAGAGGGAAGTACACGCCCATTTTGGGTGTAAGTAGTAGTGAGAGGGAGTGTATCTTGTGCGCAGAGGGAGAGGGAGAGAGAGAAAAAGAGAGACTTGGACCATTCGCAACATAGGCAAAGTGGGTTGTGTGTTGAACCTGGATAATGAAAATGAATAAGTTGCGGAAAAAATTTGCTGAAAAACAGACAGTTACAAAGTGATAACTTATTCGAGCCTTTAAACTTTTCGGTAGTGAGAAAAATTTATTTACGTAAGATGTGGTGAAGTATATGTCAATTGTGGAACTACATTTCATCTCTTTTATATGAACAAACCAATGAATCAGTTATAAATGTACGTTGGGAATTTGTACATCCTCCTCGCTATTAACCTCTCCTTCCCCCACTTTCCTGCATCTTTCTTACTTCCTAACTTTCTCTGTCTCTAACTCTCACTCCCTCTCTCTGTCTCTCTCTTTCTTTCTTTCCCTCTCACTATCTTTATCTCTCTCTCTCTCTCTCTCTGTACATCGCATCTTCTCCCTAGTGCGCAATCACATAATGCTTCATTGTCGTATGGCCCATTGGATGCGCGCCTCCAGTCTATTTCCGACTGGGCGTGCCGCCCTCTTTTGGAGAAGTAAAAGAGCAGCGGAGAGGGAAGGAAGCGGGTTTGGAGGGGGAATCTCATCGTCAGCGAAACATTGAGTGGTCACTCGAGTACGCGCACATTTCGATGCCAGACAAGGATGGAAGCAAGAGCAGCCTCGATTACAGTCACTTCTTCTCTCTCCATCTCTCTGTTCTCTCTCTCCATAGTCTCTCTTCGCTATTCTCTTTCTCTCTCTCCCTCTCTGCACAGTCTCCCAGAACTCTCTTCATCCATCTAGTCCTTCTCTCCTTTTCTTCTCTCGCCTCTCCCATGAGAAGAGGATGGTCCTGCGTGCCCGCAGCATGATTCCCGTAACACCCTCCCTGGAGTGCTCTCCCCTCAAGGCTTACCCTAATATCTGTCAGTCGTCAATCGCACTCATTGTGTCTCTCTTAATCCAGTAGCTGATGGCAGATTCTCACCGAGCAGGGGGCAATGAGGGATCTGCGATAGAAAGAAAGAAGGAAAAGAAGAGTGAAAAGTGACAAACAGAAAATTGAAGGCAAATGCAATGCAAAGACTCATAAGCGCAACATAAGACAGAGCAATTGAAAAGGTTATAGAGCAGAGAGGCAAGTAAATAGTCTGCCAAGTCAGCATCTGCAGAGGGAACTGTCGGAGGAGGCTATGAGATGAAAGGAGGCAGACATCACAAAGGAAACCACCGAGAGACTCACAATGAGCTGTCAGAATTCCCACTGTCGACTGCAGAACAGTAATACGAGAGAGAGAAAGAAAAAGAGAGAGAGAGAGAGAGGGAATAGAGAGAGAGAGAAGGGAATAGAGAGAGAGAGAGGAATAGAGAGAGAGAGAGAGAAAGAGAGATGGGAATAGAGCGAGAGAAGTCGAGCGAGAAAACAAAGCTAGGGAAAGAGAGAACGAGCAAAAGCATAGCGGCAGTCTCCGGGGAATTGAAGCGACAGAAGGCAGGGCGCTAAAGGAAGGCAGAATGGAACAGTAGAGATATCACTCAAACTATTAAAAATGTAATAGTTTGAGTGAAACTTTGGAACAAAAATGAAGGATTCTGAAAGAAGTGAAAATAAGGATAATACGGAGGAAAACAGCTTACAGGATAGATGAAAAGGAAATTTAAAGCCGGCCGTTTCCCGCAATATGCAGAGACCTCGTCAGCCTTTGAATTATTAGAGGAAACACCTCATTAGTTGACTGCCGGCGAAAGGGCGATTGTGGATGCAGCAGAGAGTGGTGAAAGATGACAGAGAAGAGAGGGAGAGAGAGAGAAGAGAGAGAGAGAGAGAAGAAAGGGGATGGAGAAAGACGGAGAGAGGCGGGAAGGGAGGGGCGGCATGACTGGGGGCAGGGATGGATCAAGCAGAGAGCGGCTCACCTATTCCAATTCAATGGAGAGAGGTCTTCGAGTCTGGTCAAAGTAGCGGGAAATCGAAAAAGGGAAAGAGGAAAAAAGGCGGACAGAAGTGATGGGAAGTCAACCTAGGAGTGAGATGAGCAAGAAGAGGAATGACCCTGCAGAGAAGACCTTCAGGAGACAGCCAATTAAGAGGTGCGAGGAGAAGATTGCGAATGGAGACAAGAAGGGAAGAGACATCGAGGGATTCGTAGGACTCTCCGGGTTGTTTCTTGCAAGAAGAACATGGAATATGCTCTTGTACACAAAGATCATAAAAATGAGAAAAAAAAGACACTACAGTATCCAATAGGTCAACATAAGTTTACGACAACTGATTCTCACCCAATGGCATTACAGCAAGAAGATTGAAATAATGGAGTGATAACAAAGGTATCTCTGAGAGTGCCCGAGTTGAATGGGCAGCAACGCCCATCAATGGTTGGCCATTTTGGAGGAGGGAGGAGAAGAAGCAGAGATCGAGAGTGGACGGTCACGGGAGAGACACCGCAATGTACACGACCATTAAACGGCCAGCGGAACAGAACATGTTTCTTCTTCTTCGAAGCTTTTGACGACCATCTTTGGATTGCCTCACGGATGGTCAGGAAGATTGTGAGGGGAGGGAATAAAGAGAGAGAGAGAGAGAGCTAGAGAAAGAGAAGTTATGTAAAGAAAGAGAATGAAAGGAATATGAAAGAGGGAAAGAGTCACAGCGAGAGATACATAGAGAAAGGAGGAACGCTTGAGCATGCTTAGAGGCCATCTTCGCTGTTTCCCCGTTTACAGCCAACCATGCTGCCTTGGCTGGACCGGTGACAGGCCATCTTGTTGGCAATGATGATGGAAGGCAGTAAGTTCGGAACAGAATGAAGGGATATCTCATTTCAATGGAACAAACCGGAAGTTGCACGCGAAGTTGTTTGATGAACAAGAGAGATACCTTTGCCTGCAAATATGTTTGAGGAGCCACATACTTGTACTCGGAACGAGCAGAATGTATTCACTTCTGTAGGCAATGACGCTGCACTTCATTCCCCTTCTCGTCTTCCATTCTATCTACATAGGTCATCTATCATCCAATCACGCATTTCACTCACTCTTAAAGATGCTGATTTACGCTCTCCATCTGAGCAGGCGTCCATTCCTTCAGGGTTCTGCTCCTTTTATTTCAGAAATCAGCACTCTCCAAAACTTTCATGCATACAAAGAGAGAGAGAGAGAGAGAGAGAGAGAAAGATGCGAAAATATGCCATGTGGATGGGGAACGAGTAGGAGAGCCAGCGGCTGGCCTCTGCTATACGTGTTTATCTGGGCAATGGCGGAAATCGCCTATTGCCCTTGACTGATAGGGAGCGATGCAGCTGCCGCTCTATTGAAGACGCCTTCCGTTTTCAATATGTAAATTGCGCCCCAGAACAGAATTGAAGTGCATGAGAGAATGAGAGAGAGAGAAATGAAAGAGAGTACTAAGAAGTAGAGAAGGAGAGAGGGTGAAAGCAGCCGTGGGGCTAAGAGTGAGATGGAAATGAATATTGTCAGTCGGCGAGAGAGTCAGGAACGTCTCGACTCTCGCCATCTCAGATAATACTATTCGTCCCCACTGGAGATGTCTCTTCACTGTGTGGCAGAAGAAGAGCGTTCCGGTGTTGGCGCGCGCCTTAAGAAGGCATCACTCAAATGAGAGATGAGACGAGAGAGTGCAAATATGCTCAGCCACTCTCGGCCACCAGACTGACATCCTTGTACACCCTCCCCCCTTCTCCACTCTTCCTACCAGTCCGCAATCACATTTCATGCCTGAGCGCGCTACTACGAGGCACTTGCATAATCAGAGGGCATTTGGGAGAGAGAGAGGGACAGAGAGACAGAGAAAGAGAGAGAGAGAGAGCAAAGGGATGAAAGAGAGCAAGGATGACCCCGGGCCAAGTCTCCGCAGGCCTAAGTCGTACATTGCTCGAGGCCCACTTTGGAAGAAGCACTTATCATTCACTCATGCTCTTATCTCTTCTAGTAAGCTGCATCAACACGTGGATGGCTTAACAAGGGGAGATCGGCCAAGGCAAGCGGGTGGTCGAGAGGGGATGAGCTGTCATAATGGGTGCGGGAGGTACATCTGCCACTTGCTGCCTCTGGCTCTATCCTCGTGGCCTCTATCCTTGTCTTCTCTCTCTCTCATCACATGTAGATAATGAGGTACATCGACTTGGGTATAGGCCGTGTCGCGTGAAATCAGGCGATAAGCACGAAATGAATAGTTGTCGTTGGTTTGACTAAGCTGATTGGAGTGAGGGAGTATTTCTCTATCTCTCTCTATTCTCTCTTCTCTCTCTATCTCTGCGCTTCTCTCTTCTCTCCCCTGAGTCTGCCATGGGAATCGCCCGCGGCATCACCTCTGGCGTGGAAGGAAAGGGCATGATTACAAGTCGGCCATCTCTGAGGAAGGGCCGCGCACTTGATTGCTCATGGGAAAAGCAGCCACTGCCCGATGAAAGCAGCCGGTCGAGGAGTGACAGGAATGAGAGAGAAAGAGAGGCAGAGACAGAAGAGACAGAGCAAGAGAAAGAGAGAGCGAGAGACACAGAAAGAGACATAGAAAGAGAGAAAGAGAGAAATAGAGAGACAAAGAAGAGACAGAGAAAGAGAGAAAGAAGCTGGAGAGAGACAGAGGTAACAGAACACAGAGAGATGAAGAGGTGTATGCTAATCACTAAAATGCCGACATCACCTGTATTCTCCCATGACTAATCGGCGGTAACGTTATCGTAGGCAGGGGTCGGTGAAGGCGTTGGAGTACTTCCTTTTAGGGGCGCACTGTTTTTGTTTTGTTTTTGGGAAGACTCGGCGATTTGGGAGATGGACATAAAGAGCGGGAGTATGAGATTGGAAACGAGAGAGAGGCAGAGAGAAATAGAGAAAGAGAGAGTGTCCGAGAGAGAGAGAGAGAGAGAGAGAGAGTATATGAGAGAGGGTGCGAGAGTTCGCACCGTCGATCGGCCATCTGTCGAAGTCATCAATCTGTGCCACGCATGGAGAGGCCGATCTAGCAGCCGTCCCCTCACCACGACCATCAACATGCATTCCTCCTCTTTCTCTCTTTGTCTCCCATCTCTGCCTCGCCTCATCTCTCACTCTCTCCTTCTCTCACTCTCTCCCTCTTTCTCTTACCTACATAAGCCAGCTAGCTCAGCACGTCAATTTGCTTCTTCCATTCTCTCATAAAATCTTATAATTCACATCGATTTTGATCAGACGCGGAAGTAGATGTCTAGTTTTGAGTGCCTTCCTCAACAAGTTACTATATTTTGGAAGGAAAGCTTTAAAAAAACTCAGTGGGAGGGTTATGACAGTGACTAGAGTAGTCAACAAATGAAGTTTACTCAGTAAACTTTCCCAGTGCTGTAATCCCAGACACTGATATAATACCGTCTCTGCTACTATTTTTATAATTTTACTGCGAAAAATTAACTATGGCGTCTTTATTTCTTACTCTTTTTATTTACATTTGTGAAGTGCCTTCGGGTTTCACAATCGACAGCCATCTTTTGGAGGAGATAGCTTTTTTTTATCGTCAATGCACTGAATCAATCAGTGCATTGAAGATTTAAAAAAATGATATAGACGATCAACGTGTAAGATTTTCAGCTGTACCTTGCACTCTTCAAACCTGGAGTTGCAATTTCTCTGTATGTGCATGGGATACGCCAATGGCCTCGCCGATTTATGATATTTTATCGCTCTCGCTAGCTAGAATGAGATCGATAGAGAGAGGGAGAGAGTGAGCGAATATGAATGAGAGAAACAGAGGGAGAGGAAGAGAGGGAGAGACAAGGGAGGGAACGTTTCTCCCATTCATGCCACGCAATTTGAATGGCCTATCATGCAGAATAACATTGGCCGCTGTCCCTCTCCGTATTCCTTAGATCATTGCGCAATTGATGTGCATTGACCTCGATCAGGAAATTGCCAGAAGAGCCTTAGAGAGAGCAGAAGATACTCTGAAGGTGATTCGACGACATTGGAGACTGAAAAAAAAACATTGAAAAAAGTTATGATTTAAAAAGTTCTGTCAAAAGGATGTTCTGACATTTCAGCTACAATTTACATATAACCAACCACTGTGTTCTTTGCCCTTGAAAATGAATTTAAAAAAAAAATCGAAAACGATCGTAAATAGCTTAAAATCGTTTGTTTGCAAAGACGGTACGTTTTTAATTTCAGCTCTGGAAGTATGTTTATTCATAGAGCATCATTGTTGTGTGAAGAATACAAATTAAGAACCGGCAGGCTGGTGGTGTGCAGAAAAATAAACTAGTTCTTGTAATAGATTTTTGTCATTGTTGTTTGGTTGCTTCTGTGGCATTTTTGACTAGAAATTATCTTCCCTTGCTATTTCACCAAGATTCAAAGTAAGGCACTTCAGTTCTGTAATTTTATCGAACTAGAACCGACATGTTTTTCGGTTTCATTTCGTATCATACAACAACAGTCATGAAAAAGTTGCCGATCAATGAGCCATCCATAACTCGCCATGTCGGGTCGGAATGTGCGCTCATCTCATTGTCACACCCGCTCTTTTCTGCAAAAGGATAATTGATTCCGAGAACTTGTTGTCCAGCCTTTTCGCGCTCCGATCTGCCGAACCTCCTCTCTTCATCAATCAATCTTTGTATTGTCTGTCAATGATGGAGCAACTTCATTCTTGCTCCATTAATCGCATTCGCTTTGTAAAGGAGGAAGTGATTAAAATCACTTCCTCCTTTACACTCCATTATTTAATCTTTATATTATCGCCCTGTTTACTGAACAATATTTTGAGTTATTGTAAATGTTACACAATTATTTTTCGGTGGATCAAAATACATGCATTTCTTTTGAGTGATATCTTCCATCGAGAGCATTTCTGCCAGAGATGTAAAGAGCGGGAGGATGCTCGTCACACTCAGTGAAACCAATCGACCGACTGCGTAGTTGGCTATAATTTCGTCCTTTTGTTCTCTTCTTGGTTAAAATAATCTATTTGTTCAACTACCAGTTAATTTGAAATCTTCACTGTTCACTCCCATCGCGTTCATGTACATATGTCATCATATTATATTTGCAAGTCCTCAAGATGTATGTATACAATTTCTTATGACTGATCGCGTAATCTCTGAACACACCTTTATTATTAAAGTCAAAATTTTTCTTTGTAAACGAAATGTCCATCGCAATAAAAATGATATGTATGTAGATATTTTAGTACTCTTAAAAGAGTTTGTGTGGGATTAAAGTGCTCTTTTTCGTCGCATGTGTGTGATCATTCATAATGCATCACAATTTCTCGCTTTCATGACCTTTAAAAGCGGCAGTGTGGTGTCTGTTAGTGTTGCTCTTCTTCTTCCAAAAGGAAGAAGTTCTCTTCAGCTGCGAGAGATGGTCGACCGTGGCGCATGGGGGCATAAGCTTCACTTTCTGTTCACATGCATCGGATTTGCTACAGGACTGGGTAACCTATGGCGATTTCCAGGGATGGCTTACGAGAATGGAGGAGGTTGGCTTTTTACAAACTTGTTAAATCTCTAATTATTTTGATCAAAAATAAAAAAAAATTATTCTATTAACTTCATTCTCAGGCTCCTTTGTCATTCCCTACATTTGCGCGTCGTTAATTCTCGGATTTCCTTTACTCTACATGGAGCTCTCAATAGGCCAATTCACGAGAAGAGGACCAGCAAAATGCTTCAAATATTTTATGCCAGTTTTACAAGGTATGCAATCTTGTTTTCAGAACACTTCTTTCCGGACTATCAGTAGATTATAACATATTTGTAGGCATAGGCTGGGCCTCAGCCGTGGTAGCCTATGTTGTCGGCATCTACTATCAGATGATCAATGTCTACTCGGCTGTCTATATCGGGAAGACACTCACGGGGAATTCGGATGACTGGGTGACATGTCGAAACGACTGGAATACTCCATGTCAGATGGCGGAGAGACATGTACGAGAGATTAGCTGATCGAGGAAGTTGTTCAGATTGCGAGTCAACCTACGAGAACAGCCGATGCGCCAGTGAATCAGGAGGCAATCTCAGTTATTTCTCTAATGGCAGCTGTTGGGATGATTCGTATCGCAAGGAGCGTAGACGACTTGTCGAGCTGAAGACAGTTCTGCCGCCAGTGAGCGCTGCCGAAGAGTTTTTCGAGTAATTCAGACAGAAAAAAATGTGTTCCTCTAAAAGAGACCTTGCTATTCAGGCAATACGTCAACGAGAAGTCAGGAGGGTTTGATGACTTCGGAGGGTTCAACCTGAAACTTCTGATTGGCTACTTCCTTGTCTGGGCTCTAACTGCAGTCACCCTCGTTAAAGGAGTTGAATTGATTGGAAAGATCTCTACGGTCACTGCAACTGTGCCATTCGTCATTATCGGTGTGTGAATACATGGTGATTGGCTGACTCACCTGACATCTCTCTTTCATTGTAGCAGCAATCTTCGTCCGAGCCATCACTCTAGACGGCGCTGAATTGGGCATTCAATACTTCGTAACCAAGCCCGACTTATCACGGCTACTGGATCCTACGGTGAGTTTTAAAGACTAAAGGAAAGTTGTTTAATAATGAAGTGGTTTTATTCCGAATCTTCACTACAGACGTGGGAACAAGCGGCAATTCAAATTTGCTATACCCTCGCAATTGGATTCGGGGGCCTACTATCACTCTCATCGTACAATCCTCCGAATCACAACTGCTTCCGAGTTTGTGTCAAACAATTTCTTGGCTCCTCTTAATCCTTCATTCCTTGTAGGATGCACTAATCGTCATCTTTTTCGACTCTTTCATGAGCGTCTTCGGTGGATCCGCTGCATTCTGCACCATGGGATTCATGTCCAACCAAACGGGATTGCCTCTCAACGAACTGCTTCAATCTGGTACACTTCAATCTTCTATCGAGAGTATGAGATAGAAGCTTTAAGGCACTTCGTTATCCTTTGTGGCGTATCCTCAAGCACTTCATATGATGCCTCTCAACAACGTCTGGACCTTCCTCTTCTTCCTCATGTTCTTCTGCCTCGGCGTCACGTCGCAGTTCGGTTTGTTGAGCTCTGTGAGTTGTGAGACCATGCATGGATTGCTCCTGCTTGAGGTCAGAGTGAAGTGATGTGCACTGCCATCTGCGACCAGATCCCGCGTCTGCACCAGCACAAGGCAGCAGTGGCAGTGGCCGTCTGCTTCTCATCCTTCCTCCTCGGCCTCCCCCTATGCACTCGGGTTCTCTCATCACGTCCATCTAATAAGTTATCTTTTAATCTCTCCAGGCCGGCATCTACTGGTTCAATCTTCTCAACCAATTCGCCGGCACTTTCGCCCTCTTCGCCATTGCCTTCTCGGAAGTCCTCACCCTTGCATACCTCTACGGTACGATGTTATCAGTTGCATGTATGTGTCAACACAATTGAGTATCTTCGTGATAGCGCTGAATGATCTGCGAGCGAGCAAGTAAATGAATGCTCCGATTAGAGTCCCCTTTGCAGGGCTATCCGAATACGAAATTGATCTGCATAACATGATGGGCAAGCCAGTCAAGTTCATTTCCCGATGGTTCGGGCCAAGCGGCAAGTTCATCCTTTTCAACTTCAAGTTCATCTCTCCAATTGTTCTGGCGGTTAATCCATTTTAAATGTTTGTCTTCCTTCGCAGTTGGCGTCCAATTTCCAAAGATAAAATTGATTTCATGTATAGATTCTCTTCGTTGTAACTGCGAGAGAATACATCGGCTTTAACATGAGCTACGGATCCGGTGCTAGGCAATACTTTTATCCGCCGTGGGCCAACATTGTTGGGTGGATCTTCGCTGTCGCGCCACTTGCAACAATTCCAGTTTTCGCCGTCATCAACATTGCCTTTTATGCTAAGAAAAATGTCAGAATGCCTCACCTTGAATAAGTTAACGTAAAGGGATGACAATCATGTGAATGCTGTTTTCAGAGGATTCGCGATGCCTTCAGTGTCCATCCCAAACTTCCGTCCTATGAACGACTGACTGGAGCAGTGTACATGGGTAGTCCGAGGACTCAAAAGATTGCGGATCTTGAACTCAAATAGTGTGCATTCATTGAAGAATTGATCTATTATATTTCTAGCACGAATACGACGGTACATGCATTTTGCTACCGCAACCAGATACATATGCTTTACATTTGTTGTGTGTTTTATTAAACGCTTGAATAAAGGCTTGAGATGCAAGCAAAATGGAGTGGACGATGACTGCAGAGATTCTTTTGTAGATTGCCTAACAACGAGGTCAAAAGTCTAAGCAAGAAAGGATGGAATCGTGTAGAGTATCAAAATGAGTCAGATCATCAATGTGTTTTTTTAATACGGACATATAAACGGCCCTTTGTTTTTTCTCTTCTGACTGGCAAAGCATATCTGCAATGTGTACTTTCCCCGCAAATCTGATTCACCATCGCGATCAGATATCCCGCTCCACTCTCTAGGCAATCAACGCTTCCCTCTATCCTTCTCGCTACTCATATTGGGCAATAATGTCTCAACGCCCACGAAAGAGCATTTACGAAGGCGTTTTTATCGGGCATCCAAGAAATGACTTCCAGACACGTAGTTCAGTGCTGATAAATGTTGATATTAGTAGTTACTCAAGTGTCAAGAGATCATGTTTGACATATTTGGGCACAACGTAAGCATCAGTTTAGGAGGGTGTGGGGACCAGTGATAGTAAGAGTCGAAAGAGGGTAGATAGAACAAGGCGAGGGATACAGAACGAGAAAGTGACGGAGAGAGAGTATGAGAAATTGAGAAGGACAGAAAGATCGAGAGGAAGAGAGAGAGCGAGAATAAGAAAGAAGGTGAAGCGTGGGCCTAGCGAGGAGTACATTCTAGGTCCGATGGTATAAGCGCTTCGTGAGTCTTTATCAGTCACTTGCTCCACTATCTTAGTACTTCACTGTCGCTCTCTCTGTCTCTCTCTCTAGTTTTATTCCTCTCGCCATCTCGTTTCCTCTCTCCACCCTTTCCGCTCTCACTCTCAACACTCCTCCCATATCGAGAATGTATTTATCAGTCCAGAAAGTAAAGCGATTCATTCTCGCCCTCGTCGATGCCTTACTCATTGCTATGTGAATGCTGACCATCACTTGGCCATTCATACCTTCATTTCAACATTTCTTCGCTTCAATTTTCCTTTCACAATAATGCCAAACAATCCATGTTTATTTCAATTACAGGAAAAGTTCTCCCAAAAACACTCCAGAGATGGCAACGGACGCGGACAAGATTATCATGATCCTCCTCTGCATCTTCCTTCCGGTATCTTTATACTTCTAACTGCTTTTACCACCTTTAATTTATAATTTAAATGTTTTGACGACGCCTTCTGGAAGGCGCGGCCTTCTTATCATTCAGAGTGTAGCCGAGTCATGCGGCCAGTCATGTGTAAAATAGTGTCCTAATATTAGGAAGAAGAAAAATGTTGAAGCACAGAATGGAATGAGTTCTTTCAGCCCTTGGCGGTGTTCTGGAAGACAAAGGACGTGAACATCCATCTCGTGATCAGCATCGTCCTGTGCTTATTGTTCTGGCTGCCTGGTATTCTCCACGCCTTCTGGTACTGCTTCTTCCAGTAAATCCACGCATATTCATTCACATTTTATCATGAGCTAATGTCTCAATTGATTATTATTCTTTTCGAGATTAATATTGTTCGTTGCACCGACATACATATATGTAATTTCCGATTGATGACACAACCTCTGGACCGATTTACAATACTGTCTTCTTTGTTCAATATTTATAAATTCTAAATTCTGCTAATATAAAACGATGAAATTTGAAGTGGCAGATAAAGTTTATTGTGCAATGATGACGTTTTTTTCCCATCTCTAACAACAGGTCGAATATATATATATATATATATATATATATATATATATACTTGCACGATCGCAGATTAATGCTAAAATATACAGTAATTACAACCGAATCGCATTTATTATTTCCTTGTAATAAAGAAAAGCAGAATTTTTGCCAGTGGATCTGATCCAACACTTGCAACTTGTAATTGAATATAGGAGAATGAGATATCAAGTAATGCAAAATGAAAATAAAACAACCACACTAAACGATTCATTAAGAATTGGTCTTCAATGCAAATAATCTGAATACCGGGATGAAATCTGAACCAACGAATCTCAAAAACTCAACATTTCAATCTCAAGAAACAACGAGATTATTGCCATCTCAGGAAATTCTTTATCAGTAAGACTTGTAGTCTATTTTTTCATCAATTATTTTTTTAAATACAGACACATAAACGGTCCATTATTTTTTCTTCTAACTGGATATCTCTATGTATGTAGTTCCCCCTCAAAGCTGATTCACCATCGCGATCAGATATCTCTCCCGCTCCACTATCATGGCAGACAAAGCTTCCCCAATCCTCATTCTCTCTGCTCACCATCAGTCATATTGGGAAATGATTTCTCAACCCCCTACGAAAGGGCATTTGCAAAGGCGTTGCTTATCGGGCATCCAAGAACTGACTGCAATGCACGTATAGTTCAGTGCTGATAAATGTAGGTATTAGTAGTTACTCAAGTATCAAGAGATCATGTTTGACAAATTTGTGAACAATGTGAGCTATCAGTGTGGGAGAGTGAGGAGACCAATGATTGTAAGAGATCAACAAAGAGTATAGAGAATAGCGAGAGAAACGGAGCGAGAACGATAAGAGAGTGAAAGAAAGAGAGTGAAGGGCAGAGAGATTGAGGGTGAGAGAAGGAGAGAGATTGAAAACCAAAAGAATACTTCATGTGAAGCGTGGGCGATAGCCTAGTGAGGAGTGCCTTCTAGGTCCGATGGTATAAAGGCGAGGCTTCATGCCACTATCTTAGAACTTCACTGCCCCTCTCTCTCGCCGGTTCAGTTCCTCTCACCCCTTTCCTCTCTCCAACCTGTGTGCTGTCTTACCTTTCACTCTCAGCACTCCTTCCATCCCAAGAAAGGATTTATCAGTCCGGAAAGTTGAGCGATTCATTGACGCCCTTGTCGAAGCCTTCTCATATATGACTGGTGACCATGAATTGGCCATTGATGCCTTCACTTTAACATTTCTTCGCGTCAATTTCACTTTTCACAATAATACCACACTATACTTTTTTATTTAAATTGTATTAAAAGCTCACTCTAGAAGCTCCAGAGATTGCGATGGACAATGATCAGATTATCATGATAATCCTCTGCATCTTTCTTCCGGTATCTTCTTTCGTATAAGTTTGCAACTTTTAATTGATAAGTCGAATGTTTTGTCTATTAGCAGACGTAGACTTGTTATCATTCTGAGTGTTGAAGAGTCATGAGAACAGTCATACGTAAAATTGTCTACTAATGCTAAAAATAAGAAAATTGTTGAAGCACAGAATGGAATGAATTCTTTTAGCCCTTGGCAGTTTTCTGGAAGACAAAGGACGTGAACATCCACCTCGTGATCAGCATCGTCCTGTGCTTCTTGTTCTGGCTGCCTGGCATTATCCACGCAGTCTGGTACTGCTTCCTCCAGTAGATCAACACATCTTCATTTACTTTTTATCCTCAGCTTATGTCTTAATTGAGTAACATTCTTTTCGAGATTAATTTGGTCAACGAGCGACCTATGTATATAATTTCCAATTCATTACATACCTCCTGCATTGATTATGTATGTACTACTGAATTCTTTGTTCAATATT
The DNA here is from genome assembly GCA_945643635.1 of Allodiplogaster sudhausi. Classification (NCBI taxonomy): domain Eukaryota; kingdom Metazoa; phylum Nematoda; class Chromadorea; order Rhabditida; family Diplogasteridae; genus Allodiplogaster; species Allodiplogaster sudhausi. The sequence goes on along the minus strand of CALZFC010000026.1, from coordinate 4,426,534 downwards.
TATTAAATCTGTTAATATAACATGATGAAATTTAAAAATACAAGTGTGGTTAATAAAACTTTTTGGCCAAGGATGACTTTTGGCGATCAAAGATAGGAGAATAAGATTTCAAATAATACAAATGTTAATAAAACACTCACACTAAACGATTCATTAAGAAATAGACTATAAGGCAAATAATCTGAATACCGTGATGAAATCAGAAGCAACAAACAGGAGGACATATCAACGGGGTTAAATAAGAGCAAGGGTCTAAAACATATTATGAAATGACATGACCAGTCTAGCAAATATTATAGTAATACTTGTGAGACGTTGAGAAGACGACATCAGATTGCACAAGAGAAGATCGATGGTGAGCCCGGAAAAAGCAGTGGCAAATTTGCTCATGGCTAGGCTCCGGCTGCGGTCATGCGGGCTCTCCTTGCGCTCTCTTACCTTTCACCCCAACACTCCTCCCATGTCGAGAAAGTATTTATCAGTCCAGAAAATAGGGCGATAACATCATTGATGTCCTCACGTCAGCATTTCTTCGCTTCAATTCCTCGTTTCACAATAATGCTAACAATCGTGTTTATTAAAGTAACAGGAAAGGTCGTCCTTAAACGCTCCGGAGATGGCTACGGACACTGACAAGATCATCATGATCCTCCTCTGCATCTTCATTCCCGTAGCTTCCTACTTCTTCTTTTTTACTACTTTTTTTATATTTTGAATGTTTTTACGACGTATGTTACCAGGCGCTGCCATCTTATGATTCTGAGTGTAGCTGATGAGTCATGTTGCACGTCGTCATGTCTAGAATAGTCTCCTAGTGTTAGGAGCAAGAAGATGGAGCACAGTGTTGAATGAGTTTTTCTTTCAGCCCTTGGCGGTGTTCTGGAAGACAAAGAACGTGAACATCCACCTCGTGATCAGCATCGTACTGTGCTACTTTTATTGGCTGCCTGCCAATATCCACGCTGTCTGGTACTGCTTTCTCCAGTAGATCCACACATCTTCATTCATCTTTTATTTTCATTTGATATCTCAATTGACTATAATTCTTTTCTAGTTTATATTGCTCGATGAACCGACATACATACGTACATATAAGACAGTGTGAATTAAAAAGTTTGGTTTTTTTCTGCAATTTTCGATTAAGCTGTTTTTTTGTGTCAAATTTGGCAGGTAAAACACACAAGCAAATGTGGCAGTATTTTATTCATTGATTCAAACTTGTCATGACAAATAAGACGGTTAATAAAATGACGGGCACAATGTACAAGCGAAGAAAATGGCTGATCCACAGAAATGTGTCCTAATGATTGACAACCCGGCTTCGGCATATTTAACAGGAAAATAATTTGGCGTGGCAAAAATAGAGGTCTTTAAAAGTGGATTCATAGCATGCCAAATTTGACGGCCTCCAAATTTTCCATGGCGCAATTTGCATATGTTCAAAATTTCAACGGTTTTGGCAAGCCCTTCACTTATAAGAAATGTCACAGCCAGAATAAACAGCTATCAGAATTGGCAAAAGGATTTGCCATTTTTAACAGCTGTTAAACGTGCCACGAGGAAGCGGCTGTCGGCCGAGGAACTTGGCAATTTTTACAGCCGTCAAAAATGGCAACTTGGCAGATTCAGCGGGCAGAAAAAATGTCAAGCCAAATTTTTGACCCTTCAAAAGTGGCAAGCCAAATTTTTGACCCTTCAAAAGTGGCAAGCCAAATTTTTGACCCTTCAAAAGTGGCAAGCCAAATTTTTGACCCTTCAAAAGTGGCAAGCCAAATTTTTGACCCTTCAAAAGTGGCAAGCCAATTTTAACGGCTGTAAATAATGGATGGCCGTTTTGACGGCCGTTAAAAAAGGCACATCATTTTTTTGACCCCAAAAAAGGCTCATGGCACAACATTCCTACTAAAATAGGATTTAGCCCTCCTTGCATCACTAAATTCACATATGCATCGTTATATAACAGATAAGAAACAAAAAAAAAAATTTAGATCAGTCATGAAACAGGACTGCTTCTACAATATAACAGTCATTACAACATTCTAGAAATCAGTTGATAAATGCTAGCAAGGTTAACATACCAGCCACTAGAATGGCCATCATGACTGGAATAGGTAACTCTTCCAGCTGCGAGATGCATGGCCTCCTGTGACTTGATCAGTGAGAATCCCTGGCCACGCAAGATTCACGAAGGAGGAGGGCCGTAGCCAGGTTCGCCGCTGCCAGAACCATCATCGACGTCGCCACCAAAGAAACCACGGCGAGGACCGGCGGCACTAGCATCACCTCTTGAAATAGATTCTCGTTCATTTACATATCAATTATTTTTGGCAAAGCAGAAACAATGAAAACTATTAGCCAACAAGTGCACATTAATGAAAGATTTTATAACCCAAGAAAACATCCAATCGATTTAACTTAAGAAATAATAATAGACAACGGAAAAACAATAATAAAGCATAACCTGTTCAAACTGGCCCCGGTTGTCCATCTCCGGCGGCACTCCCCTACACGTCCATGCCGTCGAGGCCACGATTCGAGCAAGACAGCCGTCTCTTGCTGAAATATGAGTATAAAAGTTACATTATTGACTTTTTTTTTTAAAGAATTTTCAACAAGAGTGGACTGAATGTAAAGCAAATCGGAATAAAACCACAAAACCATGTCAATAATTTGCTTACGAACATCATGTGACGCTTGGGTCAATCTTGAAAGGGAGGAGCAGATGGATCTGGTACTTGTTCAGATCGACGCAGACACGCACGCCTTCCTGTCAATGAAAGGAGATATTATTTTTAAAAAAAATCTGAAACAAGAATACTATTTAATGTTACGAAAACTTCATAAAAAGGTGTGACCGTGATTTCTTATCCTGTTATTTTCCCGAGTTACGGTAAGTATACGGTATATGACCTTCTTGCTCCAAACAGGGTGTATATCACATCATTGCTGTTTTGTTTGAAATAAATTAAACGAGAAATATTAACAGTAAATTCGCGTTCTCCATTAAAAATAACAAAAATGAAATTATATATACGTAGTTTGGAGCAAAAAGGCCATATACCGTATAAATACCGTAACTCATGGAAATTTTTAAAAACGTCACGATATGAATTTAATCTGATATTGGTCGTACCCCTACCGAAAAGCACTCCGCGGGTTAATTGCAGCGGAATTTGCCATAAATTTCCTCCGTGGAAATTATTTGAGGCGAGGAAGCCGAATTTGTGGCTCCCCGAAAATAAAGAATGGTGGCCCTGGGGTTAAAAGGCTGTCATGGGTCAGACATATCTATCTACTGGGTGAAAGGTTTAAGAAGAACAGGAAGTTTTTACGGCTAAAACCTCTTGAGCGAGCCTGCAGTCGGAGTGTCACCCTTCTACTGCGCTTCTTCCTCTTCATCCTCCTGAAGCTGCTTCCGCACGCCAGCCAAGATGTTAAACGAGAGATCACCAGTCACGAACTGAAAGTCATAGGCTTATGTAGGGAAATGAAGGGTGCAAACTGAAAAAAATGAGAGCGATATGATTTGGAAGAAAAATACAGAAGAAAAATGTTTTTCTTAGAACTTTCTGAAAAATAATTGCCAAGTATCCCTCATTATAAAAGGTTTTGGATAAAAAATTATATTATTCAAGCCAATTAGGGTGTGGCATGATAACTAAAAAAAATTGAATTTAAAAGTGACCTCTAACAATAACTAGAATAAAAGCGAAAATGACTTTAAATTTAGCCTGTTTAGCAAGTCACTTGATGGTGAGAAATAAAAACCAAAACTTCAAAAGATTCAATTTGCTCAAAAGAATAATTCTAACGAGCGAAACAATCTCTACTTTTGCCCGGGGATATGACCAATCATAAATCATAAAATAAACGTATATAAAACAAAACAAATATCAAAGAGAATACCAAAACCTCAAAGCGGTGCGTCGGGCTGGTCGCGCCAGGATGTCCCGGCGTCGATGTCGGCAGGGGAGGTGGCGCCAAGCGTCTAACATCTCTTAAAGTGTACAGTTATCAGACAAATAACAGGTCAAGAAAAAAGAAAAAGCATAAACATGAACCCGGAATCTTGCCTAGCACTGAATGAGCTTCATTTGCCATTTATTAAAGCTGCGACGCGACCGCAACGCGTGCAGCTAATATTTTGCACAGTGCATTCTACACAGTGCACGTAATTACGGAGTGATGAATTGCACGGTACATTAGACCATATTTGATTATTTGTACGTAATTTTACATTTTTGCCCGGTTCACCTGATTTTAAATTACGTGAACCGTGCAAATAATGACTAATGGTCGCCGGGTAATTAATCACTACGTCATTAGGTGCGCCGTACTGCATTGTGCACCGTGCAAAAAATTAATTGTCCATTTCGAAATTCCTCGGTAAAGCTGTGGCTTTTGTTTTCATGGATTGCTGTTAGGTTTTCTGCAAGTATTCTTTCCATTTATTTAATGTTTGACGACGGATATTTGCTTATATGTTTTCCTTTCGATTGTAGTCCCGCCATCCTCACAACGGCATCGAAATGAAGCACCAGGACAGCGACGACTACTGGCGCTAGGGTCGATGCCGTCTCCAACGGTATGAAATTACTTTTTAGGTTTATTTTTATTTGTTTAACTGTGTTCGAAGTGGTTTGTTTTATTTGAAAATGGTGTAGTCATTTTGTTCTTATTTAATTTTGTTTTTCATTGGATTGAAATCCAGTAGCTGTTTTAGAATAAAAATCAAGGCTATCATTCTTAACGGTTCATTCGACCGTGCATGCTTTTTGGGAATAGCTTTCAGATTATTTTTACATTTGCTGATACTTTTGTTTTCCTTTTCTAAGGTCGAGTATGCATATTGTATAGTTGAAAAGCAAATGAATTTTTTTCTTTTATCCTTTTTTTTTAAAGATATTCGATTCAATTTAACCTTTTTTGTAGTGCGACTACGCGGAAGCACCGGAGGACTCATCCGCCGGCGCCTAGGGACGCAACTTACCCTCCAATGGTTAGACATCACCTTTTGGCTCTATTTGTATTTGTCTAATATTACAGTTGTTTAGTTTTGTTTAAAACGGGGTGGGTATTTTGATCTTCTTTAACTTGGTTTCACATAATATGAAAATTCAGCAGTTTTTAATGATAAAATCAAGGTAATCTGTCTTAAAGATTCATTTGATAATGCATTTTTTGGGAATAGTTTTAACATGATTTTCCTTTTAGCCGATTAATGTTGGAGCGAAACTTTTGTTTCCTTTTTCGGGTATGGATATTGAATTATGGGGAATCGAGTGAATCTTTTTTTATTGTTTATTAATGAAATCAACGGTTGGATATTCTAAATTTTTAACGTTAAATTTGTCTAATTTTTTTTATATTTTTTTTGTTGCGTTGAATATCCTAACGTGGGATATTGTGATTGTGGGTATGATTTAGTTTGAAAGCAGCGTATTTTTCCTTATTTAAGGTACTTTGTGAATGTTGGGATATTAGTTGGCGTAACAACTAGTTATTTAGTTATTTCAAGTTAAATCAAGTCAATATTTATTTAAAGATTCCCTTGAGAATGTGTTTTATTTTTATTATTTAACATTTGCTATTAGAAAGTTAATGACGAAGCGGTGGGATTTGTTGGGAATATTTTCATTTCCTTTTAGAATGTTTATATCGGGGCGATGTAATTAATACTTATTTTCGTAATCGATTTATCGTGATTATATTCTTCCTGTATCACCCGGGTATTTTTTGACTATCTTTTATACCTTTTCGCATCTTTAGTAGGTTCTTCTTAGGGAACTGTTGAATTTCTTCTCGATTTTCATCTTAATTATTTATTTTTATAATTTCAAGGGTATAGAACATTCTGTATTCCAGAACGAATGGAAAGCGGCGCCAAGACAGCGGCCGTTCAGTGAAGTCGGAGATGACTGCGGCCACCCCGGCCACTCAAGATAACCGAGGTACTCTATTATTAAAGGTTATTCTGAAACTGCATTTTATTTATTAAGGGGGATGTGGGGGGGCCCAGAATGTTTTTAAACGTTTACTTTTCCTATGATACTGTAGGTGTGAATGGTTATAGCGATTAAGTTGTCGGTTTTTTATTTAAAAAAATAATTTTTTAAAGATATAGTACGGTAGTATAGTCAAAACTGAAAGATATAGTACGGTAGTATAGTCAAAACTGAAAGATATAGTACGGTAGAATAGTCAAAACTGAAAGATATAGTACGGTAGTATAGTCAAAACTGAAAGATATAGTACGGTAGTATAGTCAAAACTGAAAGATATAGTACGGTAGTATAGTCAAAACTGAAAGATATAGTACGGTAGTATAGTCAAAACTCCTGCTTAGAGTTCTATCGTAAAAGAAGAAGAACGGGCACAAAATGTGAATGAAGAATAATGAAAGAGAATTTCAGGTCACTGCGCTCCGAAGTCGACAGGCCGCGTTGTGCTGCTGAGCGGAGATGACAACGCCATTGCCGACGCTGTCAAGACCATACGTGAGCTGATACGCGACATTTCCAGCAACGTTGGAAGATGGGGAGGAGGAAGAAGACCAATGGAGACCGATTCAATGAGGCTTGGAATCAGTTGAGAAGAGGATGGATTCACTTTGAATTCATGTTTGTCCGTTATATAATTGATAAGTCCACTTACTGCTTGAGCTGATTTTTGAATAGTTAACATTATAATTTAACTAATTTTCTGCTGTTCCATACTCCATATTTCTTGCACTTAGTTTTAATTGGTCCGATGTTGAAATTACGACCTTTGGCCAAATTTGACGGTCGTTGAAAATGACGAGCCAGTTTTGACAACCGTAAAAAATGCCTTGCCAATTTTGATAGCCATCAAATTTGCCGGACTTTTTTGACGCCAGTTGAAACTGCCATGCCATTTCTGCTAGCCGTCAAAATTGGCAAGCTGATTTGGCAAATTTTTCACTCTAATATTTTGGCTTGGCAAATTTAGCGGTTGTTCAATTCTGGCAGGTAGTTTTGGCAGATTTATCAGCTGCTTTTTTTGCCAAGAAGGCCCACTCCTCCTCGAGAGGCTGTGACAAATTTTTCGACCATTTTCTGTGCCATGATTTTTTTAGACTTGTACAATTTTGCCTCGACACATTTGACTCGTATCTTTTTTGCTTAGGCTGTTTTTGCCATTTTAGACAGCGGCATGATAAAAAATGATGAATAAACCTTGGTGACATTCTTGACAATCGTATAAATTGCCATGGCATAATAGTTGGGTTTGAAAACTGGCAAATTTGCTTGCCAAAAATAACAGCAAAACTGAAAAATGCAGAGAAAAACCAAACTTTTTAATTCACACTGTCTTATATGTATGTACATGTGATTTCCGATTGATAACACACCTCCTGCACCGATTTAGAGCGGTGTCATCTTTGTTTAATGTTTTGTGAATTTTGCTAATATAAAAAGATGAAGATTGAAAAAACAAACATGTCCTAAAATTGAAAATAAAATTTCTGGTGCAATGATGACTGCTTTCTCCATCTGTAACAAGATAAAAGTACATTGCAGGCTAATGCTAAAATCATTTATTCAGTAATTACAACTGAATCGAATTTACTATTACCTTGTAATAAAGAATAACACTTTTGCATGTGGATCTGATCCAACACTTGCAACCTATCGATATAAGGTAATGCAAATGCCAAATAAAAACATTCACACTAAACGATTAATAAAGAAATCGACTACAAGGCAAACAATCTGAATACCGGGATGAATCTGAACCAGCGAACAGGGAGGGACATGTTCAACGGGGTTAAATAAGAACTATTATGAAATCTAAAAACGTATTATGAAACGACAAGACCAGTCTAGTAAATATTAGAGAAATACTTGCGAGGCATTCAGAAGAACACATCAGATTGCACAGAAGAGGATCGATCATTTGCACGGCAGACACTCGCAAGGTCGAAGCATACACGATGAATTCCCTTTGATTGAGCGAACTTAGAATGGCGGAGAGTGGAGAGAAGACAAGCCAGCCAAGTAAGCTAGACAATGGGGTGCAGGAATGAGAGCGGGTCACATGGAATGAGGAGGTCAACATGTACAAGGAGGGCAGCAACTGCATTCCGAATCTTTAGAGGCAGGAAATGTCGCCTGCTTTCTTCTTAAGTGCTATAACCTAACAAAGTCATAGAAAATTAGGACAGGCACAAGAGACAAAGGATATAATGCCATGGCTATTATGAGTCAATTGAAAAAAAAACTATAATAAAGCCTTCTTCCATCTCGTATTATGTCTCATTAACACGAAAAAAAACAACTAGTTATTTAGTTATTTCAAGTTAAATCAAGACAATATTTATTTAAAGATTCCCTTGAGAATGTGTTTTATTTTTATTATTTAACATTTGCTATTAGAAAGTTAATGACGAAGCGGTGGGATTTGTTGGGAATATTTTCATTTCCTTTTAGAATGTTTATATCGGGGCGATGTAATCACGGCCCTCCACGACTATGTAAAAACGCTAATCACGGGCAGTAATAGCAATCGTCAATTTTTACTGTGTTTACTCACTGTCACTACTGTGTTTACTACTCGCTGCGTAGCAGCCCAGCGCATAATGGAATTTGGGATTTAGGACGCGGGAAATTCCACTTTCTTTTTAAATCGCCATTTGATGTAACCGTTGCTAATTTTCTAATTTTTTTGGTTCTAATGAGCTATTACGGACGCGGAAGAGGATGGCGCGGTGGTGGGCGAGGCTGGCAGAGGCAGCCGTTCGTGCCGGCCAAGCAGATCGAGGAGGAGGTAAAGAAGGGCGTCGAGGCGGCCCTCGAAAAGTCAGTTTAGAACATTTTATGCCCTTTCAGTTCGAGCGAAAGGTTTAATTGCAGAATTGACGACAGCAAGCGCAAGAAGAACGTGCCAGAATGCGAGAAGAGGAAGAAGAGACAGAAGAAGATTGTAAAGCTGAAGAAGAAGCTGGCCAAGCTCGAGTCTGAGGAAGCTGAGGAGAAGGAGAAGCAGCTGAAGCAGAAGGAGAAGGCCAAGGAAAAGAAGGAAAAGGAGAAGGAGGCGGAGAAGAAGCGTCTTAAGGAAAAAGAAGATGAGAAACGCCGTAAGGAGAGAGAGAAGAAGGAGAACGATAAGAAGGAGGAAAGAGGACGTGGTCGAGAGAAGGAAAAGGAGAATAAGAAAAGGTTTCTTTTCTATCTGAAATGCATATGAAATGATGCCTCATTTAATTCATATATTGTGTAGGTCTCGTTCTTCGTCGTCCTCTTCGTCCTCTTCGTCTTCTTCATCTTCTTCGTCTTCATCTTCCTCGCGCGGCGCTTCTTCTTCTTGTTCCTCTTCTACTTCCCGCGACTCCACGCCTCAGTGATGCTCTACACTCTATGATTGAGGTTTTTCATCTTTTAACCACACAAGCCCTGTTCATGAATCGCACTTGACGTGTCTTTTCAGTCTGAAATGCATATGAAGTGATGCCTCATTTAATTCATATCTTGTGTAGGTCCCGGTTGTCGTCTTCCTCTTTGTCATCTTCTTCCTCACACGGATCTTCTACGTCTTCCTCTTCTTCCACTCGCATCTTTGAGGTTTTTTGTTATATTTTTATCACACAAGCCCCGTTCATGAATCGCACGTGATATCCTCTTTATTTCTGCTCAGTTTACTCTAATGATGGCCAACTCCACTCCTCCCTCCTCCTCTCTTCGTATCTTTTTTTTTACTACGGCACAAGTCATGGTTCGTTCTATTAACTGTATGTTAGATGTTGATTCTCTTCTTCATTGTAGGTATCTCGGAAGATTTCCCCCGGTTTTCCGTCGCTGGCGCCTTCTTCATCTCTGCAATAGTTAAAGCGTCAGTACAACTCCTTTAAGCGAGTGAGATAATAAAGTGTTAGATGCTGATTCACTTCCTCGTTGCAGGTATCTCGGAGGAATCCCCCCCCCCCCCCAACTCGACCCTTTTTTTAATTAATTGTTCATAATCCCGCGTTATTTCTTGTTATATTATTGTTCGCGAGTTTTTGTTTTAATAAAACTATAAAAAAACCATTATGTTACATCATTTACTATTTGCAGTTACGATGAGTAACAATGATGATGAAATGCTATCTTTACAGCCTGAGGTTGATGAGAGAAGGGGGGTAATAGGAGTTGCACCACCCAACAACCCGTCCCAGATGGCCCCTCCCATGGCGATAACACCGAAGTCCTCTAGCAGACGAAAGAGCAGGCCAGTTGTGGATGAGGAGGAGGACATGGACATTGAGATGGTATCCACTCCATCGCCGAGAACGCATGAGTTGAGTATGAGGAGCCCAAGCGATGTAGCTAGAATGCTCGCGAATCAGAAGGAGAGACTCAACCAGATGGCACAACGAGCTCGTAGCCTTGAGAAAATAGCTGAGGAGAAGAAGCAGTTGGAGAGCTCTTTGGCTGAATTGACCTTGGAATTGGAAAATAGGAGGGACTATATTGATTCCTTGAAGGCGAAAATTGAAGATCTCACGGCTAGAGTAAAAACTTTTGAAAATGTGTGCCGTGGTAGGGATGCTAAACTTGAGCAGCTTGAAATGAAAGTAAATTGGTATTCAGAAGAACTCCAGCGTTCTGAGGAAAGGTGCAAACTCCTAAAAGAGCAGTTGAAAACACAGAAACCTCGCATGTTCAAAGTCGGCCGGCTTAAGAATTCTCTCATGCAGGCACGTTACGATAAGCGCTTAGCAGTCCGCCAGCTGAACTATGTTCAGAAATTAAAGGAAAGTAAGAAAGCACAGGAAAAAAACTGCAATCGAACTGTTCAGAACTTCTCAGAGTTGCAACCGGCCCAACAAAGGAATCGCTTGGTTACTCTCCACGGCACGATTGTGCAGCTCGCGGGATCTGCAGCACGAGCAGACAGAGAGTCCTTGCACACCGAAGCGACAGAGCTACTGTACCGCTATACGAGGCGCCATCGCATTCGATTTGACGCAGGCATCCAGAAGCTGACACCAGAACTGGATGTTCTCCTGTGCACTCGCGCTCGGATATCTATGACACAGAGAGCAACTTGCAAGACATTGCTTTATAACGTTAACTCTGACATTTTCTCTCCTACGCACCAAGTGCGGAAGCTAAGAGTACAGTATGCCAGCCGATATGTCTACAAATTTTCCCAAGTTCCAATCCAGAAAGATCAGGAAACTCGCAACGTTGCCGTCATTACAATGCAAAACATCAAACAAGCCTTGTCCGGGAGAATTCAAGATCTACTGGATAGTGAGCAACTACTGCTTGAGAAATATGGCAACGAAGTAGGGGTGTGCGTGTCAGGCGACAAGGGTGGCGACAAAACAAAGATGTCAATTTCAATAAGGAACGTAGAAAAAGCAAACTCGGTTCAGAATGGAATGATTGTCGCAATGTACCGTGAAACAGATTCCGGCTTTATGCTTCGGGCACTGCTCCGAGATGTCGTCGACCAGATCAACACGCTGACTACGGTAACCGTAACCAGAAGCGAGCAGCAGAGGCAACAGCTGATTCCTCTGAAATGGTTCCAAACGGGTGATTTCATGTGGCTTTACGCCTGTCTTGGTCTGAAAGGGCCCAGGGCTAAATGGAACTGCCCTCTCTGCATCCGTCCCCGCATTTGCAAAATGAGTGATAAAGAAAAGGAGTACCCCTTGCGAACACTTCGTGATTTCGAAAAATGGTCAAGAAACGGAGAATTCGGGGTAGTTGCAGGAGAAATGCCCCTCTTTACAATCATACCAATCGAGAACATCCTTCTGCCCCAGATGCATACGGTATCGGGTATTGCGATCTCAACTGCGATCAACGTCCTTCGTCTAGCTGCTCTCAACGCTGATCTTGAATCAGCGGGCCTCTCCAAAATGGCTACGCTGAACCCTGAACAAGATGATGAAAGTGAAGAGCATGGTGGGAAATCAACATCTACCCGGGAATGCCAGAAACTGCTGCAACAAGTAAAGACAGAACTATCAGTGAACAAAGCCGAATTGAGGGAAACTGAGAGAGAGAGAAGGGATGGCAAGCTAATTCTCGAATGCTTGAAAGCCTTCGATGAAAACAGAACTATCGCTCCAAGACGCAGCCAAGTTGTACAGTGCCGAGCCCTTGTTTGCCTAAGCCAGCACAAAGGTTGCTCTGGGTTCAGCAAGACGATAGGCTTTCAGAAGGGATTCGCTTGTGCAATCTGTCAAAAGTATCATCACTATGTCTGCGACGGCATGTTCACAATGCAGCAGATGCACAAGGCCGATTCGGAAGACAATGATGTGTGTTCTACTTGTGCGGCGGGGCGACCCATCACGATCAAAGAAAGAATGAAAGAGGTGGCAAAATGCGTTGAACAAAGTGGGAGAGAAGAAACCCAGTTGTATGCGAAGAGAGCAGAACTGGAGGAGAAAAAGAAGGCTCTTGAGAGAATTTCAGAAACGAAGACAGGGGAGGCGCAGCAGGCACTTGATGCCAGCTTCCGCAGCATCGGAGCTGACCTCCAAGCATTCGGCCAATGTCTCGTTGGCAATCACGTCCAGAGATGCCTAGAGCAACCAGAAGCTCTCTGGTCACTCTTCCCCGAGGAGGAGAACTTTTCTGAGAAAATTGCAATCATGAAAGAACTGAAGAGCATAAGCAGATTATCAACCCCCTATGACCTGGATGACGATGAGAAGAGTGAACTTTTGGAGCACATCAGAAAGTTCGAAGACCTTGCTAAAATTGCCATACCTCAGCAGAACAGGACTCCAAAAATTCACGGCCTCATTGCTCATGTGCCCCAGATGGTTGAAAGGTATGGCAGCTGGGCCTTCTTCTCCGATCAGCCAATTGAAGCGCTACACCAGGAAGAAAAGAGACGAGCAAAGCAGTACGCACCAATCCGAAATGAAGAGATGAGATGGCGAGCGGAACTGGCAGACTTCGCCGTCATGAATGCTCTCCATGATAACAATAAGTGGTAAAGAAAGAACGAACTATTTAAGAAGAAGAAGAATGATAGTTTGCCATACTCTCAATTAGTCCAGCGCAGGAATTCAACGTAATGAATAAGTTAAATAAAAATTATAATCGTCTTAGATAAGTAAAATAAAAATAATCTTCTTGAATAAGTAAAATAAAAATAATCTTCTTGAATAAGTAAAATAAAATAATCTGCTTGAATAAACTTTAAAATTACCAACATTGTTAATAAATAAAGCGCTTTTTTCATATGTATGCTTCAACACACACACTTAACATAACAAGGAAACCTGAAACAATAGCAAGGCGATGCAGCTGAAACAGCAAGGCATCACGCACATCCACACCACACAAACGAAACGAGCAGAGAGAAATACGCCGCATCACCTCAAAAAGTTAACCACAAGCCACCACCCGTTGCAAACGTAGACTGATGAAGATGTAAACTTAAACCAAGTAATTGAGACTCATCTAATATGACGATCCAGGATGGTTGTCTCGACATCAGTGTTAGTCGCTCAGAGTAAACGATGAGTACACAAGGCGGAACCACAAGATGACAAATTGTTGGCAAATTGCCATAATGCTTGCGCAATCGTATTATCATTATACCGCGAATTCAAACAAAAAATTAAATTTTCGCGCAATTTTTTTCAAATCACGTTTTTCCCGCCTTGTAGCAGCCCACGACGACCAAACTTTATTAGCGCTGCTGGAGGGCCGTGGTAATTAATACTTATTTTCGTAATCGATTTATCGTGATTATATTCTTCCTGTATCACCCGGGTATTTTTTGACTATCTTTTATACCTTTTCGCATCTTTAGTAGGTTCTTCTTAGGGAACTGTTGAATTTCTTCTCGATTTTCATCTTAATTATTTATTTTTATAATTTCAAGGGTATAGAACATTCTGTATTCCAGAACGAATGGAAAGCGGCGCCAAGACAGCGGCCGTTCAGTGAAGTCGGAGATGACTGCGGCCACCCCGGCCACTCAAGATAACCGAGGTACTCTATTATTAAAGGTTATTCTGAAACTGCATTTTATTTATTAAGGGGGATGTGGGGGGGCCCAGAATGTTTTTAAACGTTTACTTTTCCTATGATACTGTAGGTGTGAATGGTTATAGCGATTAAGTTGTCGGTTTTTTATTTAAAAAAATAATTTTTTAAAGATATAGTACGGTAGTATAGTCAAAACTGAAAGATATAGTACGGTAGTATAGTCAAAACTGAAAGATATAGTACGGTAGAATAGTCAAAACTGAAAGATATAGTACGGTAGTATAGTCAAAACTGAAAGATATAGTACGGTAGTATAGTCAAAACTGAAAGATATAGTACGGTAGTATAGTCAAAACTGAAAGATATAGTACGGTAGTATAGTCAAAACTCCTGCTTAGAGTTCTATCGTAAAAGAAGAAGAACGGGCACAAAATGTGAATGAAGAATAATGAAAGAGAATTTCAGGTCACTGCGCTCCGAAGTCGACAGGCCGCGTTGTGCTGCTGAGCGGAGATGACAACGCCATTGCCGACGCTGTCAACACCATACGTGAGCTGATACGCGACATTTCCAGCAACGTTGGAAGATGGGGAGGAGGAAGAAGACCAATGGAGACCGATTCAATGAGGCTTGGAATCAGTTGAGAAGAGGATGGATTCACTTTGAATTCATGTTTGTCCGTTATATAATTGATAAGTCCACTTACTGCTTGAGCTGATTTTTGAATAGTTAACATTATAATTTAACTAATTTTCTGCTGTTCCATACTCCATATTTCTTGCACTTAGTTTTAATTGGTCCGATGTTGAAATTACGACCTTTGGCCAAATTTGACGGTCGTTGAAAATGACGAGCCAGTTTTGACAACCGTAAAAAATGCCTTGCCAATTTTGATAGCCATCAAATTTGCCGGACTTTTTTGACGCCTGTTGAAACTGCCATGCCATTTCTGCTAGCCGTCAAAATTGGCAAGCTGATTTGGCAAATTTTTCACTCTAATATTTTGGCTTGGCAAATTTAGTGGTTGTTCAATTCTGGCAGGTAGTCTTGGCAGATTTATCAGCTGCTTTTTTTGCCAAGAAGGCCCACTCCTCCTCGAGAGGCTGTGACAAATTTTTCGACCATTTTCTGTGCCATGATTTTTTTAGACTTGTACAATTTTGGCTCGACACATTTGACTCGTATCTTTTTTGCTTAGGCTGTTTTTGCCATTTTAGACAGCTGTTGATTTTGGCATGATAAAAAATGATGAATAAACCTTGGTGACATTCTTGACAATCGTATAAATTGCCATGGCATAATAGTTGGGTTTGAAAACTGGCAAATTTGCTTGCCAAAAATAACAGCAAAACTGAAAAATGCAGAGAAAAACCAAACTTTTTAATTCACACTGTCTTATATGTATGTACATGTGATTTCCGATTGATAACACACCTCCTGCACCGATTTAGAGCGGTGTCATCTTTGTTTAATGTTTTGTGAATTTTGCTAATATAAAAAGATGAAGATTGAAAAAACAAACATGTCCTAAAATTTAAAATAAAATTTCTGGTGCAATGATGACTGCTTTCTCCATCTGTAACAAGATAAAAGTACATTGCAGGCTAATGCTAAAATCATTTATTCAGTAATTACAACTGAATCGAATTTACTATTACCTTGTAATAAAGAATAACACTTTTGCATGTGGATCTGATCCAACACTTGCAACCTATCGATATAAGGTAATGCAAATGCCAAATAAAAACATTCACACTAAACGATTAATAAAGAAATCGACTACAAGGCAAACAATCTGAATACCGGGATGAATCTGAACCAGCGAACAGGGAGGGACATGTTCAACGGGGTTAAATAAGAACTATTATGAAATCTAAAAACGTATTATGAAACGACAAGACCAGTCTAGTAAATATTAGAGAAATACTTGCGAGGCATTCAGAAGAACACATCAGATTGCACAGAAGAGGATCGATCATTTGCACGGCAGACACTCGCAGGGTCGAAGCATACACGATGAATTCCCTTTGATTGAGCGAACTTAGAATGGCGGAGAGTGGAGAGAAGACAAGCCAGCCAAGTAAGCTAGACAATGGGGTGCAGGAATGAGAGCGGGTCACATGGAATGAGGAGGTCAACATGTACAAGGAGGGCAGCAACTGCATTCCGAATCTTTAGAGGCAGGAAATGTCGCCTGCTTTCTTCTTAAGTGCTATAACCTAACAAAGTCATAGAAAATTAGGACAGGCACAAGAGACAAAGGATATAATGCCATGGCTATTATGAGTCAATTGAAAAAAAAAACTATAATAAAGCCTTCTTCCATCTCGTATTATGTCTCATTAACACGAAAAAAAAAACAACTAGTTATTTAGTTATTTCAAGTTAAATCAAGACAATATTTATTTAAAGATTCCCTTGAGAATGTGTTTTATTTTTATTATTTAACATTTGCTATTAGAAAGTTAATGACGAAGCGGTGGGATTTGTTGGGAATATTTTCATTTCCTTTTAGAATGTTTATATCGGGGCGATGTAATTAATACTTATTTTCGTAATCGATTTATCGTGATTATATTCTTCCTGTATCACCCGGGTATTTTTTGACTATCTTTTATACCTTTTCGCATCTTTAGTAGGTTCTTCTTAGGGAACTGTTGTATTTCTTCTCGAATTTCATCTTAAAATTATTTATTTTTATAATTTCAAGGGTATAGAACATTCTGTATTCCAGAACGAATGGAAAGCGGCGCCAAGACAGCGGCCGTTCAGTGAAGTCGGAGATGACTGCGGCCACCCCGGCCACTCAAGATAACCGAGGTACTCTATTATTAAAGGTTATTCTGAAAATGCATTTTATTTATTAAGGGGGATGTGGGGGGGGGCTCAGAATGTTTTTAAACGTTTACTTTTCCTATGATACTGTAGGTGTGAATGGTTATAGCGATTAAGTTGTCGGTTTTTTATTAAATAAAATAATTTTTTAAAGATATAGTACGGTAGTATAGTCAAAACTGAAAGATATAGTACGGTAGTATAGTCAAAACTGAAAGATATAGTACGGTAGAATAGTCAAAACTGAAAGATATAGTACGGTAGTATAGTCAAAACTGAAAGAAAACTGAAAACTGAAAGATATAGTACGGTAGTATAGTCAAAACTGAAAGATATAGTACGGTAGTATAGTCAAAACTCCTGCTTAGAGTTCTATCGTAAAAGAAGAAGAACGGGCACAAAATGTGAATGAAGAATAATGAAAGAGAATTTCAGGTCACTGCGCTCCGAAGTCGACAGGCCGCGTTGTGCTGCTGAGCGGAGATGACAACGCCATTGCCGACGCTGTCAACACCATACGTGAGCTGATACGCGACATTTCCAGCAACGTTGGAAGATGGGGAGGAGGAAGAAGACCAATGGAGACCGATTCAATGAGGCTTGGAATCAGTTGAGAAGAGGATGGATTCACTTTGAATTCATGTTTGTCCGTTATATAATTGATAAGTCCACTTACTGCTTGAGCTGATTTTTGAATAGTTAACATTATAATTTAACTAATTTTCTGCTGTTCCATACTCCATATTTCTTGCACTTAGTTTTAATTGGTCCGATGTTGAAATTACGACCTTTGGCCAAATTTGACGGTCGTTGAAAATGACGAGCCAGTTTTGACAACCGTAAAAAATGCCTTGCCAATTTTGATAGCCATCAAATTTGCCGGACTTTTTTGACGCCTGTTGAAACTGCCATGCCATTTCTGCTAGCCGTCAAAATTGGCAAGCTGATTTGGCAAATTTTTCACTCTAATATTTTGGCTTGGCAAATTTAGCGGTTGTTCAATTCTGGCAGGTAGTCTTGGCAGATTTATCAGCTGCTTTTTTTGCCAAGAAGGCCCACTCCTCCTCGAGAGGCTGTGACAAATTTTTCGACCATTTTCTGTGCCATGATTTTTTTAGACTTGTACAATTTTGGCTCGACACATTTGACTCGTATCTTTTTTGCTTAGGCTGTTTTTGCCATTTTAGACAGCTGTTGATTTTGGCATGATAAAAAATGATGAATAAACCTTGGTGACATTCTTGACAATCGTATAAATTGCCATGGCATAATAGTTGGGTTTGAAAACTGGCAAATTTGCTTGCCAAAAATAACAGCAAAACTGAAAAATGCAGAGAAAAACCAAACTTTTTAATTCACACTGTCTTATATGTATGTACATGTGATTTCCGATTGATAACACACCTCCTGCACCGATTTAGAGCGGTGTCATCTTTGTTTAATGTTTTGTGAATTTTGCTAATATAAAAAGATGAAGATTGAAAAAACAAACATGTCCTAAAATTGAAAATAAAATTTCTGGTGCAATGATGACTGCTTTCTCCATCTGTAACAAGATAAAAGTACATTGCAGGCTAATGCTAAAATCATTTATTCAGTAATTACAACTGAATCGAATTTACTATTACCTTGTAATAAAGAATAACACTTTTGCATGTGGATCTGATCCAACACTTGCAACCTATCGATATAAGGTAATGCAAATGCCAAATAAAAACATTCACACTAAACGATTAATAAAGAAATCGACTACAAGGCAAACAATCTGAATACCGGGATGAATCTGAACCAGCGAACAGGGAGGGACATGTTCAACGGGGTTAAATAAGAACTATTATGAAATCTAAAAACGTATTATGAAACGACAAGACCAGTCTAGTAAATATTAGAGAAATACTTGCGAGGCATTCAGAAGAACACATCAGATTGCACAGAAGAGGATCGATCATTTGCACGGCAGACACTCGCAGGGTCGAAGCATACACGATGAATTCCCTTTGATTGAGCGAACTTAGAATGGCGGAGAGTGGAGAGAAGACAAGCCAGCCAAGTAAGCTAGACAATGGGGTGCAGGAATGAGAGCGGGTCACATGGAATGAGGAGGTCAACATGTACAAGGAGGGCAGCAACTGCATTCCGAATCTTTAGAGGCAGGAAATGTCGCCTGCTTTCTTCTTAAGTGCTATAACCTAACAAAGTCATAGAAAATTAGGACAGGCACAAGAGACAAAGGATATAATGCCATGGCTATTATGAGTCAATTGAAAAAAAAAAACTATAATAAAGCCTTCTTCCATCTCGTATTATGTCTCATTAACACGAATAGCGTCATGCTGAGAGATACAAAGTATAAAACATCAGAATGACCATGCAAGGGATACTGGTCAGAAGATGCCATAATATGCAACACTAACACTCAGTACATTTTGAATTATAAAATAGTAAGTGTGGTTAGGAAGGTTGTCTAGATGCCATTGGAGAGAAGACCACCATTCTCGATGTCCTTCTTCTCTCGACCATTCTTTTGCTCCTTCTTCTCGCCTTCTTCCTCTTCGTCGTCCTCTTCGAAATGTTCTTCCTTCCACTTGAAGTCATGCTGGACGACGTATGCATACATGGCAAGGACGATGACACCCGAAGTCACGAGGCCGACTCCGCCAGAGAAGAGCATCCACTTGTAGCTTGAGAGATGGTCGCGAATAAAGCCTGCAATGGAACTCATAGCATCATCTTATTAAATCATGGAATGATTTAAAAAAATTCTATAACTAGAAATATATTGAAATAAGTATGTGAATAATATCTGGAAACCTATGAGGGGCGGGCCGATCAAGTTGGCGATGCCAGTGAAGAAGGACTGGGCAGAGTAGCCGGCTTGGAACTCGGACAGATCGAGGACTGTCACGCAGACAACCGAGGCGAGAGCGTAGTTCACTGAGATGAACAGGCCGAAACTCACGCTCACCAACTGCAAAATATGCTCATTTCTTCCCGCTTAAAAAATTGTTTAACAAGAATTAAGGTAAAACGAGCCCCATATCAAAATAAATGTGAAAGAAAGAAGAAGGGAAAGCGAAACTGACAACTGAGCCGACGAAATCAGTGACGAATGTGCTCAAGGCGATGCAGACGCCGGCTGCGGTCACGAGAGTTCCGTAGAATAAGAAGAGATGCTGAAGGGTACACTCTTTCATAGTAAACTTTAAAAAAATAAATAAATAAATAAAGTATTCAAATGAGAAACCTTTTGCACGACTTTCCGATCAGCAACCAGGCCGCAGATAACCATGCCGACTGTGTTTGCAATTCCAAGCGCATTCATGAAGCGGGAGACATGGCGCATGGTCAGGCCCAGTTCCTTAAAGATACGCACTCAAAACAGCTACAAGAACATAAACAACAAGGCACAAACCTCTACAGCGTACTCGGGGAAGTTAACATAGGGGATATCGTAGCAGAGGTAGAGCATGAACACTGAGAAGATGAAGGCACAGAACATCTTATTCTTCATGACACTCTGCCAGTCAGCCATCGACTGCCTCACGCTGTCCATGTGCTGCAAGAGAAGAAGTTAGTTTTAGAGAATGACCGAGAGGAGAGAGAGAGGGGGAGAAAAAGAGAGCGAGAGAGAGAGAAAAATGGGGAGATAATGAATTAAAATAGAGTTGCAACAAATGGTAACCTCGCCAAGATTGAAGAGATTCCCCAGTGTCTTCTTTTTCTTCTTCTCAATATGAAGAGTGGGAGCCGAAGGAGCTTTCGATTTCATGGCGAGCAGATTTGAGCGATGAGTCATGTAGCTGCAATTAAAGGGATCTCTTTGATCTCAAATAATATGATCTCTTAAACTCCAATAACGACTGCTACAGTAGGAATTTCAGAATTCCACCGTAATTCAAGTGGTTTACAGATGCCAGGCATACCGGACACGGTAGGCATTGTAAGCGGGGACACGGGAGACGGCCATGTTGTTGGCCACGGCGGAAGTTGTCTTGAGGGAGGAGCGAAGAGGGCGAGGGGCGGATGTCGCAATAGGCACTTAAGGCTACTTGTAGTGACACGGGAAAGGAAACGAGACTGTTTACAATATACAGTAGGATATCATCAACGGAACAGACCTGAGAGGTGAGGGTCGGTGCCAGTGATGAGGACGGGCAGAAGCTGCGCCGTTTCGTGGAGGTCCTTCTCCTTCTGGCAATAATTGTTCAAAATATGTTTCTGGTAATCAAAAATGACATAGGGATTCTATAAGCCACCTGTTCAACTTCGGAGATCTCCGAGCTAGAAGACTCGCCATCGGTGGAGAGCTTGGAGGATGAAGTGGTGGAAGAGCCACTGGTGCTCTTGCTTGCATTCACATCGCCATTGTCACTGAAGGAGATGTTGGATGGATGAGGAGAGCAAGAAGAGAAGAAGAAGATGAAGAGAAGTCACTGACTACTCGATGTAGTTGAGTGCATCCATGGACATTGAGGTGTGCGAGAGCATCCGCGGACGGCGGCGGGAGGTCAGAGTCGTTGAGGAACTTTGGCCCAACTGAATATTCCATTCGTCCAAGCAGTATTCATTTTATCTTCTTGCACTTCAATCCATGATTCGAACAAGATGAAGGCCAACCTGAAGATCGAGATGCTCGAGGTCCACCAGCATCGTGTACTCGGGCTTGGGCAGACGAGAACGGCGACGGAAGGTGCTGACACTCACGCTGCGGGCCACCTCAAAACTCTTTGCTTCCTTCTCATTCTATTCACCTCCTCAAAGGTTAAACGTTTCCTCATTCTATCCATAGAGTCAACAGTAAAGAAACGGACTTGATCTGCTGCGATGTTCGTCACTGCATTTCGTATCGACTGAAAATAAAGGCAATTAGACACAGATCAACGAAGGGTGTACTCTCTGACTTGTATGCTTGCGGAGGGATCAATCCGACGGCCACTGATATCCACGATGGTGTTGAGGGCGGGGAGGCTGTACGCATGACGCATCGGCATCTCCACAGAATCTTTTGTCTGCAAATTCTTTTCATTCCATCACGCGAATAGCTCGCAAGACCAAGGGTAGTAAAACATGTGGGTGAATGACTTTAGTTCATATAGTCTTTCTTTAGATATTCCAGCCTGGTCGAAAGAGAAAGAGCCATCTTCCCTTACCGCCGCAACGTATCCATTGTAGCCATCTGCCTGTATCTTCTTGACCTTACGATCGAATCGTCTCTTCTTTGCCTCTGTGCTGTCGCTGCTCCATTCAACATCTTCCATTGTTGCCTGAACACATGGCAGTTCTCACATGCTCACCATGTACAAGAGAGAAAGAGACTAACAGCGAGAAGAGTGAGTGCTCCAAAGAGGCAGCTGATGACAATGACTGCTCTCTGGAGGTTGTCGTTGATTCGTCCGATAAGCCACCAGTTACTCGGCCAGTTCTCGGTCACCTAATTGAAGGAAGAGACTGGTAACTTATCAAAATACTTTCAATACTAACCTATTGAAGGAATATTAAATAAAATGTGCCAACATATTCAAGGAGAAACGAGACGGCAGAAGTGCCAACGCCGGAGCCACAAACTGCGATTCCGGTAGCGAGGGAACGACGGCGATCGAAGTAGTACGTCACCATGACGATGGCTGTGTTGTAGCAGAAGGACATCCCGAAACCACCGATCACACCTACAAGAGAACACACGCTCACCCTTGAGTATGAATGCCGATGAGCTGCTCGGGAACTTACTGAAGAATAGCAAGAACATGTAGACGTTGCCTGCCAGTGATGCTGCGACCATTCCAAACGTAGTAATCGCGGCGCCGAGAATAGTAATTCGTCTTAAAGCAAATATGCATATTTATGTTTATAATACTATTTAAAGAAAAAAAAGAATATAACCTGCAGTCGTAAATGTCAGTGAGGATGCCAGCAATGGGGCTGCACAGCAGCGGAAAGGCAAGGAAGACAGAGCCAATGAAAGAAGACAGAAAGCGACTCACAACATACGTCTGAACAATGAAATCATTTTAACAGATTATGAGATACAATTCTGTGCACGTGCACCGTATACTATTTGCAATCAGTTAGGATACCCAATTCCACACGTTCGTTCTTCGCATACCTTCTGGACATACATGAAGATGAATCCGTACGAGAAAGACACGCCATCACAGATGGCGTGGATGGCAAAGGATATGAATACAATGTACCATCCGTAGCCGCCGTCCAAGGCAACGGGCTCGTCGGTCGATGCGGTCGAAGTGGAGGATTCAGAGGAACCTTCAATGGTGTCGGGGTGTACATTCACAACTAGGCTTCTCTACTCACTGTCGTCGTCTTTGTGATCCTTATCCGCGAAATGCACTCGTAAGCGGGGCTCTGGCTCCTCCGGCCCAGGGTACTAAAACATTCAGATAGGATAAATAGGAAAGAGCGAGTAGAGTGCGTGCCTGGTTGTACTGGACCCAATTGGAGACATCTCTCTCATTCCTCGACCTCTGCAGAAGGCGATCAGCACTGCTTCGACGACGTGGAAACATGGTGGGCGGCGACCACTGCAAGGAACTCTCCGCACTCTCCACAACGAAAGGGAAAGATGACGAGCGCCCATCAATCATTTCAAAGCTAGACTATCATCAATGAGAGGGCAGAAGAATGGGGGCTATGACGAGACAATCTACGCTACGTTCCAAGACTATGAGATCAGTTCATTGAGATAGGAAAGGGGAGGGGGTTGCTATCATGCTATTCCCGAAAAGTCGAGATCATTGTGATTGTAACAGGGCCGGAACAGCGCGATGATAGACTAAATATCCAAGAGCAAAACTGAAAATGAGAGCAGAAAGAAGGAAGACGGAGAAGATCGGTTGGTGCACGCAATATTTATGAACGTACACGAGATGGGCCGTTTTTTGACAAGGATTCAAAGGAATTTAGATGATTCAACTGTAAGAATGTTGAACTATTCCCAGGAAATCAAACTGACTTGATAAGCTGACTTTGGAAGACAAAGAAAGTCTTTTTGATTTTTTGATTAGCCTAAAACAAGTATGACGAGGACAATTACAAAATGATAATTACAAAGTAGAAATAGACAAGCGCAACTGCATGATGTTATGCCTGGAGTGATTCGGAAAGGGCGACGAAAATAGGTGAAACCTGATATTGTTAAGGTGGCCGGTTTAGACTTGGGAAGTAAAATGTTGCCCAGCGAGTGGAGGCTGCGGCGGGTGGCTGGCTCGTCCGGTGAGATGACAAGGCTGCCCATCCGGCCGTGCAAGCCTGTCTTTGCTGTCTGAATACAAGAGCATCGCGACAGTCATACATGCCAATGAAGAAGAAACCAATCCGAACATTGCTAATCAACATGGCAACAAATAACAGTGAAATGCGCACAAATAATTAGCGACATACAAAGCCACCCTACAAGTCGTGGATTCCCAAGCTGCTGCACCTTTGCAGATATTTAGTGTGGTTGTCGCGCTGTGAATTAGTATTTCATCACTGTTCGCAACGAACAAAGGACTAAGAATTACATGTTTCTTTTTTAAACTTTTGTTTGCTTGTACGAAAAGCTGTAGATTTCGAATTAGATTAATATGTCTACTTTTAATGATAGCAAGCTAATTTATAAAAATACATACTGAAGTAGAGTGCCGAGAAAACAGTGACTGTTGTAAAGTAAAGAGGGAGAAGAAGGAAGTGAAGGATGGATGTGAAAGTCACATTGTGTGGAGGACTTCTGCAACTCTAACAAGTAATGCGAGAGACTGGCGGGGAAGACTGCGCGTGCTGGCTGCCAGGTGGCAGATGCAAGAAGACCTGTTGACGTCTTTCGAGCAACACTGGAGAAGAAAGGCAGAACCAGACTAGAGAGGAGATAGAGAGAGGGGCAGACAGAGAGACAACCAGCTGCCGTTCCCTTTATCCCGTTGTCTCTGGTCTGTCATTTGGTCGCGGCCTCACGTGCACCTTTGGCCTATCACATACATACATTCATACATATCCCTTTCCTTCATCCGAATCTTTCTTCTCCTTTCCATTCCCTCCTCATTCTCGTCTCTCCTTTCCTCCCATCTTGCCTCGCCCTCTCTCTTTCCCTCCCGCTACATCTCATCATTTCCTAGGCCGGTGTATTACAAACAACTGAATTCCAAAGTGGTTCTTGCGCACTTTACAGAGACTGAGAAGCGCAAAAAAAGTATGGACGGATGAGAAAACTTGAACGAGCTCCGCTCGCTACCGGTTTATGACAGCGACCGATGAAGTGCATGGCAAGTGGCCTTATCAGGAATGTTAACACTTGTTCTGTTATCCAAGTGTGAGCCACTCTGACCTCCGCTTCCCATGAGCGGGCCATGATGACCTTTCCCTTTCTTACATACAATACAGCCAACGGATTTTTAGGAGTAATTGCGATCTCACTTTCCATTAAAAAAAACGATAATGCAGAATTAATTATGTGTAATACGCGCCGGAGGTAGAAAGTTGGGGATCATGCATTATTTATTGTAGTTACGCATGTGAATCAGTGGTAGCCTACCAAAGGTTGCTTATATATTCAACACAAAATGGTTAATAGCAAAAGAAATGCTTAATGAAGCAACAATAATGAGTTTCATGAAAAATAGAGCAGATAACAGAGCTCGCCTTCGTGGATGAGAAGATGTAACAATGTTGAAGACCAAAAGAACATTCTTTGTTTCTTGTATTTTAAAGATCTACTAAGCACAGAGACGTCATACATCAACGCCCCTTTCTAGAGGACACCTCTGCAGTCATACGAATTCATTACTAATTCAATACATAACAAAAGTGTAACAAAATGGATATGTGGGCGACGATATTGAGAAAAAAAAGACTCGTCAGGAAAGAGGAAAGTGAGAACGAGAGGGAGAAAGGTGTGCAGAAGTTGTGTGCAAATATGTGAATCGAAGGAGCGTTGTGGAGTTGGCCTGCTAGAAGAGGGGAGGGGGCGAAAATACCGGGGAGCGAGAGGAAGTCTTCCATCTAAGCCGTCGGCCGGGGCACCTTGCGGGCCCTGAGGCCGGACTGGTGGCACTGCATGATGGCGTCCCACTTCGCCAGACATACCACCAGATCCTTCCGCAGCGACTTGATGCCCCACAGGGCACGCGGGTTCGACTCAAAGGAAGAAACGCATAGGTAGACTTTATGAATCTAGAAACCCGATGAACTTATCTATGAACTCATCGGAGGCAGAGACAGAAGAAAGAAAAGTGAGGAATTCAACAAGATTTTAGAAACAATAAGGATCTTGTTAAAAATGTAAGAAAAGAACAAGAACAAGAAAAACGGGGGGAAGAGACCTGAGGGTGACACATGTCCAAGCACTGCTCGCCGAGCGCGGCGACTCCGTTGGCTCGGCAGCAGTCCGTGTTGTCGTGAGTCTGCGCTGCGCAGTGGACGACGCCCGACAAGTACTTGTAGAGACGGCAGCGAGACGGCTGGATCGTGTTCATCAACTAGGCAAACTACTATCATCATTCTCGGTACAATCTTTGTTATGTCTGCTTCACTCTTAAACATCTTTTCCCGACATTTATTCGTCTTCTTTTGTGGTTATGTTTTATTGCAGCGATGCATATTCCAGAATCGGAGATGGCGTAAGCCCACAGAAGATCATTGTGACTGACCACAACTCGTGCCTCGATGGCATTGGTCTCGTAGATGCAGAGGCCGCGGCACTCGGGAGGCACGAATCTCTCGCAGCAAGAGCCGAACACTTGGTCGGCGACCTTCCTCTCGATACACGGCTTCCAGTTGGCGCCGCCATGTCCGCAGTCCTAGATAGACAGAGAAAAAGAGAGGCTCAGAGAGGGCGAGAGAGAGAGAGAGACAGAGAAAGAGAGAGACTAAGGAAAGCCGAGAGAGATAGAGGAGAGTGACGAGCAAACAGTCAAATTGGCTTAGAAAGAACACTTGAAGCGCCAAATTTGTAGGTCAGTGATGATAAAGTGATCTTGACATCTCTCAGCCTGTTTATCTACATTCTGTGTGTCCATGTTTACGATGAATGGCTACGAATGGTCTTGCCATATCTAGCTGCTATGAGATGAGTTCTCTCTTTCTACATCGAAGGAGTAACATAAGAAGAAGAAGAATAATAGCCTAAAGCAGTGCTGACTGGCGGATTGTCGAACTCGATGATTCCGTTCTGCGCAGCTGCAAGAGTAGCCAGGAACAAGGAGAGGGAGAGTCTTCTCAGCATCGCTCTGCTAATCTTCTTCTCTTGCAGTGCTCCTGCTGACCAAAGGCACTCTTCATGCTCTTTTCAATAAAAAAACGCCTATTAGCACACCATAGTGGGCCAGGCCATAAAATGAACTCGGGGGATTGGTGATTGAATAAGCGGGGAGAGAGAAGAAAGGAGGAGGAGGAGGGATACGCTTGATTGCATTGGCAAGCGGGGCAGAGAGACTTTGGCTCGGGAAATGGCAAGCGATCGCACGAGTATGACGGAGTGCAAGATATGGAGACTGTCAAGGGTTGACAAGGAGAGTCATTCACTTACGATTCCCCCCACCGACTCCCCCTTTCTCTCTCTCTCTCTCCTTTCTTTCTTTCTATGCATCTCTCTAATCACTACTCCTCCCTCCCTACCTCTAATTTCTCTATGGTTCTCTCCACTATCTCGGGCTCTTCCAAACTTCACCGTTTTTGTGTTCACATTAACGCGAATGAACTGAATCGCGAATAATGACAGGAAAGAAGGAGAAGAGGATGTCAGAGGGGGCGACATCTTCTTGCTCTGAAATGCAGGAACGATAAAAGGGAAAGGAAGGCGAAACAGGCGGCGCCCCCTCCCACTCCCCCCCCGGTCTAAGAGTCAAAACCCGTTGGCCGTCGCCACTCAAGCGCGTCTTCTCAGCATCCCTTGCTGCCCTTGGCTCCCACCCTCTACTACTCTTAAACTAGTTACCCAAAGAGTATCCATCTCACGCCTTCTAATCGCTAGCCAGCGGTCGCTTAAAGACAACGCGAGGTTTTTATGACTCACTCAAGGTCGGGGGCGAAGTAAAAAAAAATGCAATCAGAACGAACACCCTACAACCGAGACTAAAGTGATGAACGGTCAGGGGGATCTAAGATCATTCCAAGTAGTGAGTGATCTGCTAAGCTGTCAGTTCACCGCAGCTGAGATCTGCTAAACAATTCTTAAAATAATGAGAACATGTTGAGCTTCTTGCACTGCTGACACCGCATAGCGAAGCGAGAAAAAAAATAACTGCAGCCGCCTCGTTTGAGGAGAACGCAGGCGGAACGAAGACGATTGAAGAAGGGTCGATTTGGAGTTGGATTGTTGGTTCAGATAAGGGGAAAGAGAAAGCAATCGAGTTTTCACGGTGCAGAAAATACGAAAACATGTGGAAAACAGAGGCGGAAGAAAGTTTGTGTTTCATGCCTTGTCTAGGCTTAGTCTCAGGCCATTACTGAGGAAGATCTTGATTTCGGAGCTAATGGGTGGCCAGAATAACGAGATTGGCATGGTAGTCTAGCAAGCGGGCCTTCTCGACTGCGGAAATGAGTGACTTGTGGGCAGAGATTTGAAGATATGGATGGGAAGATCGAGATAAAGACAGGGAAAGTGAAGGTAGGGGAGAAAATGAAGAGGAGGAGGAGAAAACAATCTAGATCAAAATAGATGACTTGTCTCGTAAGCAAACAGTCGACCATGACAACGACTCCATTCACATGAAACGTTTCGAGCAGTATTTGACAGACAGCACGGCAAAGAAAGAGAAGGTGGACAGGGCATGAGTGGAAGGAGGAGTCGGGCGGAGAAGGTGGTTGTGAAGAAGGACTCGTTTCCCTATAGCAAATGTCACCTCAGATTGGGGTACTCTCCCAACATTATGTATATCTCCGCTGCAGATGGATGAGACTTCGAGGAAATTCTACCGTTCACCATGTCGTAGATTCAGATTTCAAGTATAATAGATAAGATTGGGGATACCATTCCCAGTTGAATGCATTTCCGCAAAGACAAACAGACCATATCCTTGTGAGAAAACTAAAAGAAAGAGATATGGCAGTGATAGAGTTTAGAAAGAAGGAGAGCGAGAGAGAGAGAGGGAGAGAGAGAGGAATTGCACAAAAAGAGAGGTGAAAAAGATAGCACGGATCGAATATGGTGGGTAGTTGAGAGCGAACCAGTGCTGGCCTTTGCCATTGGTGGAAGCCATCCTCTCTATCCCTTTCACTTGTCACTAAACTAACGGTTACAGGGAGAGTGACGTATGGAAGCTAGGGAATTGCCAGTGGCTAGAAGTGCACGCGCAAATGCAGGGATTGAAGGACATAGTTGGGAAAATGAGTTCCTACCACATTATACTTCAGCTCTTCTTTCTTCCGAAACAAACACGATGATCGAGATTGTTCAGAAACAATTATCAACCAATCTTTTGCATCACATATTCAATAGAGTTTGCTCGTCCTACACCGTGCCGCAGTCATTCCACAACTTTTTATTGACAGGAACTTACGCTTGACTCGGTCAGGCTTATGTACAAACAATATGACACGACCTAATATGATCAAAGAAGCATTCAATTTCCATAATACAACTACTATGTAGGCGTTGATCAACCCGACAAACCATTCATCTGGGCAGCTGACACTAATTCAATTCGCAAAGTTCGGGCTCAGGGAGCTGTGCGACTGGAGAGATTCCTCCAGGACGTATCTTCTGGAAAATGTGCAACTTATAATTTATTTCCAGTGAACCAATGAAGGTGGCATAAAACCGTTTGCAGGAAGTCCGCGATGTCATCGAAGTGTCGTCGATGGAATTCGTCAACACTTCTCGCAAAGACATGAACTGCCGAGCAGCTCTGATGACTAGAATCTATCATAGCAAAGTACTCAAATCGATTGGCTTCAGAAGGGCCCGCCTTTACGATGCATACTGAAACATATTGTCGTCTTAATTGAGACCCAATAATCTGCTATTCAAATGTGATTGAACTCCACACCTTGAGTGTTATACATTTCAGTGCTTAGCAAGAAAGTATCATCTCGTTGCACGTACATCTCTCCAGTCATCTGAAAGTATTCACTCTCCTCGGTCTCAGCCACTTCGATCAAACCTCATGTAAATGCTTGCGTTGTCCGTCATCGCGGAAGAAGACATTGAGTGCTGTGGACTCGGCTCCTTTCTTAGCCTTGCTGACTACAAAGGAGTTACTCGATCATTGAATGTCACTGCTCTTGACATTGGCAACAAAGTGTAAAGAGGATGTCAGCACTAACTTTCCATGCCGACACAAACCGGCTTTCTCTTTGACATTGAAACCGTTTTGCTCTGCTCGCTCAGGTCCATTCTCTCGAGACTCATGATTGTCGAAAAGGTTCGCTTCATTGCTGAGGGATTTCCATAGATCTAGTGAGAGCTCGCGATGATCGGTGATGCGTTAAGGAAATAAAATGAAGCAGGGAAACCTGTGTCCAAGTTCCTGAAATTTCCTTGAGCGAAACGGAAAGACATTTTGGGCACCGTTTGGTGGAGGAGAGCGGTGGCTCCTCCCCATTACGGGTCTCGGAGCGAAACACTTCCTCATCGCGCTTTTGCTGCAGGACCTGCCTGCAGAATTATAGAGATAAAATTGCGATCTTGCAATTAAATTTAGCTAGAGAAAAGGAATAGACTCACGGTTTAAGTTGGTCCATGGTACGGAAGGAGCCCTGCTCAATGGCCAGTTCTTTCTTCCGCTCAAGCTCTCTCTTTAGCAGCCTAAGAGTTTCTCTCTCGTCCTCGGTCAGTTGATTTCCATCTTCCGGGATGTCAATTCCATATTGTGCCTATTTTGGAAAACAAATATTCGTAACAAGTTGTTGGGAAATACAAGATCACTTTTACCTTAAAATACTTTTTCAGCGACTCATCGGTTACAACCAGATCGTCTTCAGTTGCTCCTGAATAAAAAAATCTTGATTATCAAAGAATAGTGTTCGTTGATATTCCCGCTCTTGTCAGCAGTTTACTTCTTCTTGGAGCAGCGCTGCGACGAATCTCGGCGCTGTCCGGTTCATCGACCAAGACCTGAACTACTCACTTATTGTTAGCATCAATTGACTGGCATCACTTGAGTCAAGTACCCCTTTTGCTCCGGTGTTGTCGACGGAAGTAGTCGGCTGGTGCGCATCGAACACCTGGTTCTCCATCTGGCGAGCCTTTTCCATCTGCTGTTCGATCAATTGTTGCTGTTGTTGCTGCATCAGCAACTTAAAGAATATCTATTATTAATTTCTGTTATCAATTAGATAGTGTAATATTATCTTTTCGTTAAAAAAGCCATAGAAAATGTAAAGAAGGTAAGTAATCCTTATGAAAAAATGATGTGAAGATAACAACGGCTATGAGATTTAGGATCTCGAGAACAACTAGAAATGTCAACTAAAAGGCAAAGACAATAAAAACGCACTGCAGCGCCTGCTTGGTGGTCAATCATGGCTTGCTGGTATCGCCTCTGCTGGTCGAGGTACTCGAGCTGCTTCTGGCTGTACTGGTTCAACTCTGATTGATGCTGTGCCAACTTGGCGAGATATTGTTGATTGCGGACAGCGTTGATCGCGTCCACTTTGGCCTGCACAGCTATCTCTCTTCACAATCAGTTTCATATTATCTGTCTTCTCATTCTCAGCTGATTCAAAGAAATATGTGAACAAAATAAGATGATTTCAGTGGTATTTCAAAAACAAGAAAATCAAACGGGGGCAGAAGGTTGGCCAGCCATCATCGCAGCGGCAGAAGGCATGAAAGCATCGATGAGAGGAGCGGAGTTGGCGGCCGACAGCCCGGTCACTTCTTGGAGAGACGGAGAGGCGGCATAGAGAGGACGCGCTGCAGCGCTGCCATCTCTCCGCATGGGGTACATTGGATTCGCATCCGCAGACTGCGCCATTGCGTTGTAGGACGACGCCACGTTTTGAGCTCAACCGCATCTCACATTTATTTTGCAGTTGACAGATGAAGATGATCGATTTCAGTAATATTATCATATTATATAGATGATAAGAATTTTACTCTCGAATAACACTAACCAGAATATTGTGGAATGGGAGAGTCGTACTGCTGCTGCATGTCCATGCCACTCCGCATCTGGGGTGCTCTTCTGATCTCCGTCCCCGGGAAGGTCGACACGTCTTCCGATGGTTGAGGTGCCTGCACCGCCGTCTTCTTCTCTTCGATCTTCTGTTTAGCCTTGGTGACTTCGGGGAAGAGAGAAGAGACGAAGGCATTAGCCATGTTCACTGCGAGCCGATCAACAACTGAAGATTAAGGGGTAGTTCATAAATGACAAAATAGTCCGCCTGGCGTGCCTTTCTTCTGCTCGCCGTCGTTGCTGTCCTCTTTCTTCTCTGCAGACTCGTCAGACTCCATGGCATCACAAGAAGATGAAGTAGCCAGCAGAACAAAGAGAAGAAGCAGTCTCATGGCAGCTCAAGATCAGCCGAGTGGACACCTGCTCGATTAAGAGTGCGCTCTCACTCTCAGCCACGATGAACTCTCTTTCTTCGACCTAGTTCATCCTCCCTTTCACTCTTGATCAGTCACTCTCTGCAGACACGTAAATCAGTCAAGGATAAGGAAAGAATGGCTATTAATGTCTTCTCGTTCCATACTCATCACTGTCACGCTTTTTTGCACATAGAGACAACTTCTGGTTGAAGCCCTCTTCTTTTCTGCTGTCAGTGATTGTTCATCTATCAATTTCTTATGAAGTAATTAGCTATGTGGTGAGATCTTGATAGCAGAATTAGTGAACAAAGATATTCCCGGGTGAGTTTTCCAAAATAACGTGTTGACAGCAATTTTCTAGTCCGTGCACTTACCAAATTGCTTAGAATAAAATTTAAAACTTTCCAGTCCATTCTTTCTAGGTCATCTTGATTTTGGTCTCTGTGCTGGCGTGTTCCTTGCTTCAAAGTGGTCGCTGCAGTTACATCTTCGAAAGGGTAACGGAACGGGTGAATGGCGGACCAAGGCGCCGTGGAAGTTGCTGCGCCTGCAGCGGGCGATGCCGCGCCAGAACAACAGGTTGGCTTCTTCTTTGTTTCCGGCTTTTCCTTTTTGATTCTATTTTATTAAATCGTTTTCCTTGTCATTTTAGCGATATTTTATTTAATACAGGGCACGTGGGCGGCCATTAAAGGATTCGCGTCTCGTATGCTGATGTTCTACTTCATGAGTAGCATGATCAGGGTTTGTGAAGGTTCTCCAGGTTTTCATCATTCCTGCTCCTATTGTTTTTCAGCAATTTATGGGTGGCGGCAACCAAGGGGCGTCGAACAGCACAGCAGCTCCATCATCGATGCATTCGCCAGCTAATAATCTTTTCCCATTCGGCACGGAGTTCGACTTGTACATCTTTCTCAGCTTCAAGGTTACACTTTGCTTGTTGAAGTGGTTGCTTTCGTCTTTAACCATTGTCCTTAATAGGATGAACGGTTCAATGACTTCGACACGGAAAAGCCCTTCTGGTTACGTCGTGGACTCCAGTACGGAGACTGGGACAGCGAAGTGAGTACTCTTGTTCTACTTGTTGTTTTTGTTGTTGTTTGCCACGGACTAAAGTAAGTCAGAAAATGCATTTTTTAAGGAGACATATTCATCGACTATTCCAACTCCAGCCCCACTGCAGAGGAATCAATCTTACTTCCTCCATCTCTTCCTAGTCAAGAAGGGCGGCAGCCCAAATCCAAAGGATCGCGGCTTTGTGAAGCGAGAGGTCATCTACCACAAGAAGCAGCTCAACCGGTTCCTTCCAACGTTTTCATGTTCTTTTTTTTACTTTCGAAGTTGTGCTTGAAAACAGCCATGCAGTTTAGTAGACTTATGTTTGTATTGGCTATATTTCTTTAATAGCGGAGCTAATATTACAGCTACAAGAAGAAGTTCTACAAGAAGACAGCTAATCTGCTCACCGGCAAGAGCGAGCAAAGCGAAGAAGATCTGAAAAAGGTTCAGTGTCACAAACTTACTTCATAAAGTCAGAATGTTGAGTTAATATATTGATTACAGGCGGAAACAATAACTCATGAAGTTCTTAACTTCTGGCACCCGAACCTAACGATTAACATCGTTGTTGACCAAACACAATGGACCAAAGGTTTCTAGCACATTAATGACATTTCGTTCCCTTTCTATATATTGTATAATGTGTATGACTCCAGGCCAGCTCCCGGCTCCGCTGGATGAAGCCGTAGTCTTTGACAAGCTTGGCAGTTTCTATCAGCCAATCGTCATGCTCAATGACTATTGGAATCTCGGATCGGAGTATCAGCCAGTGAACGAAACTGTGCCGGAGGTATGCATTCCTTCTATTTTGTTATTATGGCATTTATCGTAATTCATATTTCTCTACTTATTAACAGTACTTTTTGAGGTGAATATCTCGCTAACTTATCAACCGCTGTCGCTTTTCCGCTACCAGTTGTACGCCAGTCAGCAGGTGGGCTTCCTTTTCTGAAAGAAGAAAAGAAAGCAATTCTTGCAGTGGATTCTGAATGAGTGTTGTAGATGCGCAACAAATGGTCGTCGATGCTCTCTGGGGAAGTGGATGACAACGACGACGACCAGGACACCATCAAGCAAGCGCTCATCGAGACCAATCCGATTCTTCTGGGTAGAGTACTTCTTCTTCTCTAAGTGTTTCAACTGACAGTGTGGGAAAATATGAACGAGTTTGAAATGTTTAGTTATAGAAAAAAAATAGCGTGATAACAAATGGATGTGCGGGACTTATCTTCCATTGTTTAGTTAGTGTAAGGTGGTCATTCTTATTCGCATACCGTTTCAGGAGTGACAGTCGCTGTCTCCATTCTTCACACAGTGTTCGAGTTTCTCGCGTTCAAGAACGACATTCAGTTCTGGAAATCTCGCAAGAGTCTCGAGGGACTCTCCGTGCGCTCCGTTCTCTTCGGCGTCTTCCAGGTTAACAACATTCCCTTGACATAATTCCCATTGTCCTATGTTGTTTATCACTGTTATTAATATCAAGAATACCTTCATTTACAGTCTCTGATCGTCTTCCTCTACATTTGCGACAACGACACGAACTTTGTAGTGAAGGTGTGTGTTTGGTGCATTCGATTGTTGCTTCTCCTGTATGAATGATTCATGGTCTCCTTGCCCTCCTCAGGTTTCCGTCTTCGTGGGTCTGCTTATTGAATGCTGGAAGGTGCCAAAGTGCATGAATGTCGGAGTGTCTTCGACCGAGAAATGGCTGGGCATCATTCCGAAGGTCACCTTCGCTGACAAGGGCACCTACGTGGAGTCGGAGACCAAGCAGTATGACCAGGTTGCTTATCTCTCAACAGATTATTAGAAACGAGATGAGGAGTCCCCTTTATAGCTGGCCTTCAAATACCTTTCCTGGGCGCTGTACCCTCTGCTCGCCGGCTACGCAGTCTACAGTTTGATGTATGTCGAGCAGAAGGGATGGTACTCGTGGGTGCTCTCCATGCTCTACGGATTCTTGCTCACCTTTGGATTCATCATGATGACACCTCAGGTAGTAATTGAATTCCTTCTATTCCATTCGTTTCTTGTATGATGAGTACCGTAATCATCTGCTCTCGCACAGCTCTTCATAAACTACAAACTCAAGTCGGTGGCCCATCTGCCGTGGCGCATGCTTTCATACAAGTTCATCAACACTTTCATTGACGATCTCTTCGCCTTTGTCATTCGGATGCCCACGATGTACCGCATCGGTTGCTTCCGTGATGATATCGTATTCCTGGTTCGTTATCAACCGCGGTATTGTTATTGCAGGAATCGTTAAACGATATGTTTAATAGAACATGTTATTGTCTTAGGTGTACATCTACCAGCGATGGATCTATCGCGTGGACCCGAACCGTGTCAACGAGTTCGGTACATCGATGTCAGATCCGACCGGAGCAGAGGCTGTGGCGGCACTCGAGGGAGAACAGCCGTCTTCCTCTGCTGACCAACCTTCTTCCTCAGCTGAGACCAGTGCTCAGGAGGCTCCTCAACAAAGCGCGGAAGAGAAAAAGACGAATTAGTCGAGTATTTCTTTCTTGTTTGATCTGTTGGAAATTCATAATTCTACTTTATTGTAGTTGTCTTCTGTCTCTATCTAGCAATAATTAATCATTCCTTATGTTTGCAGTCACGTGTTGTCATAGTTCATAGACTTTCATGAAATATATGTGAAAAGAATGACGTTTGAGAATGACCCTCCCGTATCTTCGTTTCTTGTGCAATTGCTCTTTTTCAACACTTTCGTTATCCAAACAGGTCCATTGACGATTCAGTGGCTGCTGACCCGTACAAGGACTCATTTACCTTCGGAACATAGTGTTCAAATTTCTACGCAGATGATCTTCTTTTCCAACAATTTGTTTTATTGAATGTTTCCTCATGAAGTTACTATCTGCTGGATGTGAACCTATTAAAAACACTTAATCATTGTGCAGCTATGAAAGTACAAAACACTTGCTGGAGTATGGAATGGGAGGGCACACTTGGACTTCTTGCAATAATTATCCATTTGAATGAGCACCATAATTATAGTAAGAGAAGAGGGGCGGTCGCCTGGTTCTGTAAGACGCATTCCGCAGTGGCCATAGCATTCAACTAAGAGACAGAGGGAGGATCATTCTCGTTGTGGGTCACTTGGTCACACTGAAAGCGAAATGTGGACAGAAAGTGAGAGTGCAAGAAAAAGACAGAGGGATCGACAGAAAGGAGCTAATGGAAGAGAGAGCTGACAGGATGAGGAATCCTGACATCTCTTAGAGAATAGAAAGAGAAAGTAAGCGAAAGTGGGGAAAGGAGACCGGAAGGTTGTAGGGAGAGGAAGGAGGAGAGAGAGCGAGGAGAGTGACGAGCCGTGGAGGAACTGCTTGGACTGAGCGCTCCGGACTGGTCGAATCAGCAATCAGACGTCGCCGTGTTATGCGGCGGACCCTTCTGCTTGCCGCACTCGGAGTGCTGCTCCAGCTTGGTGAGATTCTGGCTTATCAGATAGAGCGCTCATCAGATAAATTCCTTTATTTTCTAGGAAGAGCAGAGATCGCATCATCTTCCGATCTCAACTGTGGCTTTTCCACGGAGTGTCGATGGAGAAACGGCACGAATGGCATGGAGGACGGAGCTGAATTTGTGCCCAGCCACAACCTGGAGATGGACGAGTTCCACCGAATAGCTGCTCTGCGCCCAGAAGCAGGCCAGCCAGCCATTCTTTTTAGTTTTCCTGTCTACCAGAGATGCATGATTTGTTATCTATTTTAGTGAATCTTCTTCAAATTGTTATGAACTACTTCAGATGATTTCTTCGTCTACACATATGCATTGGGCGGTCGCCAGGAGGCGCTTCTTGTGAGTGACGTCATCAGTTGCCAACTCGGAGGAGCTTCCATCAAGTATTGGTACTGGAAGACGGGCAGGGACGTCTCTCTCGATGTCTGCATTCGACAGCCACCCGGCAGTCGCGATCGCAACACTTTCAAGTTACAACTGGGTCTCATTGGTTTTCAATCTGATTGATTACGATATCCAACGCATAATTTGCTTCTCAGATGCTACGATGGCCTTTCTTCCACCTTCGCGCAACAGTGGATCTTTCGAGCCATTGAACTCCCGCCAGTTTCTCAGCCATTTGAAGTTTGATTTTTACTGACCTTTAGGTGAAATATTTTGTCGTTATTTTAGATTATATTCCGAGCAACATTCACGGCACCTCTTGATCTCCTAGCTCTCGACAACATCGCCTACGACGCCATTCTCTGTGGTGAGTCTATTCTTAACCTTAGCGGGAACGGTGGAATTTGCCCTGTATCTTCATGGAATTTCAACATCACCTGAATCTGCACGGACGGTGTCAAAGAGAAACACGAGCATGCGGAGTGGATCGGAGTGAGGGAAGAGGAGGAGAGACTGGCACCAATTCCAGATCCACGCTATGCAACCGATCAAGCGATGAGCGACTTCAAAAACTGGAGAAGTACCCGCTCCTCTGCCAGCTCCTTCTCGAGTCTGCCTGTCATAGCATGGAGGGACTGGCAACAGCTCAAGACGGCGGAAGGACCGAAGCCACTTATGATTGTAGTGGGCGAGCCGTCACAGTCTTCCACGGCCAATTCCACTTCTGAACCCTGCTGCGAGCACGTGATTGAAGCTACTCTTCATCTACTCTCTTCAACAGAAGCACCGACAACGTCCACTACTCAAGAGAGCACATCCTCCACTCGTTTCACAACGACACCCACGACAACTACCTGTGCACCCTCGATTTCTACCTCAGCACCCTCGACTACGACAAGCACAACCACTGAAGTTCCCTACTCATCCTCGCCACCAACATCTTCTACCACAATGCCATCTTCAATGCAGTCATCTTCATCTCCATTTCCAACTCTAATGCCCAATGCGACGGAGGCCACAACGGAGTCAACTGATCATGTGCAGAATCTTGTGCAGTTCCTGCGACAAGTGCAGCCGGTGCTGCCTTACATCCCCGCCCTGGTCCGCACTCTGCAGTCGGTTGATCCACACAGCGCCGCTGCAACGGGAACAGATCCCCTCGTAGAGCTGAACGAACTCTCTCGATTGGTTGGCATCGATCTTGTCGACACCTCGCATGAGCTTCGGAGGACGGAGAGCAGACCTCAGATGGCTGCCTTCCAAACTGCGGAGGAACAGCGAGTTGCCGAATTAGTGAACAGCTTCACCTCCCACGCCCCTCCTCCTTCATCGAACGCTGCCCGTTACGATGGTTCTTTGATTACTTCTCGTGCTGATGGGCTTAGCTTACGGCCAATCAAAGCTGCAGTCGACGACGATTCTTCCAATGAGCCAAAGAATATTTTCGGACTTGAGCGAGCAAGCAAGGCAGGTCCCGCCTTCCTGCCTTCCACAGTCTACCCGCCGAAGCTGGTGAAGGCGCTCAAGACAATTATTCAACGAGCACCAACTGCACAGACACCAGGAGCAGAAATGGCTGAAGAGACAATGGATCTCTCTGACTTAAGCACTGCAGAAATCAAACAGCTCGAAAAGTTTCATCGCAAGATATTTCGGAAGAAAGGTGATGTCACCCGCCCTCCTGAGGAAGAGGACTTTGCTGACGATGGTATTTTTCTTGCTCCTCCTGCACCAGATGCACCGACTCTCCCAGTTGGTCCTCCTCCTTTGGTTGTCTTCAAGAAGAGTAGACGGCC
Organism: Allodiplogaster sudhausi; assembly: GCA_945643635.1. NCBI lineage: Eukaryota > Metazoa > Nematoda > Chromadorea > Rhabditida > Diplogasteridae > Allodiplogaster > Allodiplogaster sudhausi. Next base: position 4,387,538 of record CALZFC010000026.1, on the reverse strand, counting down.
GACACCTCCTGCTGCCCCATCTGCTCTGCCTCCTCCAAATGAATCTGCACCACCATCTGGCACAGTCTCTGACATGCTTCTATCTCACATGGATGACCTGAAGTCGATTCTTCCACCCGAGGCAGTGGCTGACATGGTTAAGCTGAGAGAGATTCCACATCTGGAGGAGCTCACACGTGGAATGGACATCTCTATGATCAACCGACCAGGCGGCTTCGCTGCTCTGAAGAAGGAGTTCATGCAACGGATGATTCGCAGATCCCTCGGACTGCCTCCGGTGGATGAGAAGAGGGCGACAGGGAGGAAGCCACTGCCTCCTCCAATTGTCCCCATTAAAGTCACTCGGAACATGCTCATGCGACAGATGAAGGCTGCTAGACAACGCGCACTCTCGCTCTAACATAGACTTATATCACTAAACCTTCTTACCTTCTTACGTGAGAATAGAATTGACTATTGCTATACTTACTGATGCTAGATAATTATGGTTAATCTCTACATGAGCTAACATTATCCTAACGACTACTTGAATACCTCACATTCCCTAAGCGTTAACGGGTTGCTTTTCAAGTAAACATATACATTTCTCCACTTGTGAAATAAAGATTTACCGATTTGTGCTTCATTACAAAATTGGGATTCTTCGCGTCACTCTTCAGAAATAGCGAATGGCGGAGCATCAGAAGGAGCAGGCGGTCACTTTGACTCGATTCCTGGTGCGCAGTCGGCCGGCTTCTCCTATGCCAGCAATGGTTAGTACGCTCTGCAAACACTATATTTATCACTTTGATAATATTTTGATCTTTCATTTTTTCTACTCTTTTCTATTCTTTCCCAGACGTGAGTGCAAGTGTGGATGAACACCGTCGCTCGCCTGGGCCGTCTCCTCCCTCCTCTCCCATAATCTCCGCAGCCGGTCGCTCCTTCCAACCTCAACCTTCTCCTCGTCGAGGCGCCCACTTCGACCCGCTCTGTCCAGCCGTCGACTGCAATTTTGATAACAATGCAACTGACTCTTTTTGATAATGAATAAGATAAACAAAAACCTTGCTTCAGAGCTTCTGCCGCTATGTAACATCGAACGCAGATTCGGATCTCATTCAAAAGATCCCTGCTACAGGAACTCTGAGAGAATTCCAGCTAAGTTCCACAAGGGTGTCCAACTCTTTGACGGGTATCCCGCACGACCTCATAAAACGTCAGTAACGTTTTCATGTCTTTTTCATATAGGATCGATCAAATAAATCCTTTAAAGGATATAATTCGATTATGTGCGTAAATTACTTTATAAGCTAACTTTTCTGGGTATAGAACAAAATGAGCAAAAGATTATGACCACTGAGCGGATCGAACGCCCAACCTTTGATCTGGAGTCGAACGCGCTACCATTGCGCCAAGCAGTCAGCATAGTGAAGCGCTGTCTTTCTGGCCATCGTAACGCTTCAACCAAGATGTTTCCTTACTTATTGCTTTCAGATGGATATTTTGTCTACACCGGAGGTGCAGAAAACAAAAGCGACCAGTTTGTCCTGTCCACCTCCTCTCCTGTCCGCTTCATTGCACCATCGCGTCTGGATTTCTTTGTGTATCTCGCAGGTATAACAGGTTGTATTCTTGGAGGTGCTGTTGATATGCAAGTAATTTCTCATTTCATACTAAACACGACTTTTCATGCGTCAACGGTCGACTCCGTGTCTGTATCGACTCTCTGTCGAATTGTCCATTCGAGATCAACGGCCGAGGCATCGACACGAATGCGAGGCAATGGCGCAACTTTTACGTGTCGATTCCAGAAGGACAGCACTCTGTTAGATTCTATCATAAGTGCTTGCTTTCGCATATAGATTGCAGTGATTACTTTTTGAGATCTATTTCGTTGCTGATCGATTGAAGAAGAACTACGTGTTGGGACTCGATAACATCCAATTGCTGAATGCGTTTGGCATGGCCGCGCAGGCCTGTACGTGAGTGGCCACAAAAAGTGCACTCTTGATACCATCTGAGTATTCTTTCCAATAAAGGGCACTGATAAGCCCTGCCAATCTGTGCGTGTTGGTGGCCACATATCATTTCTACATTTATGCACCCAGTTTAAAGTGCAATTTGTTCCCTTTTACTCGCTCACACAGTTGCGATTTGTTAATATATTATGACAAACTCATTGGATTTGTCAGACTCGAAGGACAGATAAATATGTTGCTTCATTTCCGATCACGCCACTCAATAGAGCTTCGTGGCACCATTGTACCGATAAGAATTGTGCAGTAGAGATAAAGGAAGACTGAGAGATTCAGGGTTTGGGGGCGAAACTGGAAGAGCAATATGACACCTTGACTTAGGAATCCCATAGAAGTGTCCGTCTCCCATCGCTGTTATCTCACAAGGTCGAAGTCCCAGCTAGCGATTTCTAGAATTGAGTTTAGAATTCTCAGATAGTGAAAATTCCTGTGCTTCTTCGTCAATGAATTGATGCTCCTCGCTCACTAAACCTTTCTGGCTATGATGTATTAGCAAGCCAGCTTGCTCCTTGACTGTTCAGGTGAACCAAGTAGAGAAAGAAGAAGAGAGCGAATAACGTGGTTGGTGTGAGATGTCTCTGCCCGGATACGTCGACTATCTTAAGAGAGTTGACTTTGCTGGAGGCCCCTTTGCATGGGTCCGCCAGACAAGAGACTTCCCTTCCAACTGCCTCACGAAGAATCAATCGAGCGCTAGATCCCCGCAGGATATCGTTGCAGCCGTTCTCAGATCTCCTCGAGTGCAGGTTTGGCTCTTCATTGTCGCTCCTCTCCTCTGTGCAATCACTGTTAAGGATGCCATCGGAGAAGTCGAACGAGCCTCAGCAAAGCCGAAGCAGGAGGTTATCAAGAAGAGTGTCGAGATCGTCGAGACAATGGCACACTCATTTGATCTCACTTCCGTCCGCTGCGTGGGATATGCAATTGTCAAAGTTGTCAGGGTAAGCTTGTATGTTCTAGAGAGAACAAACTAAATAACTGTTCCCTCGCTTCAGATGATCTTTGACGCTATATTGGTTAACAGTGATGAGTTGAGACGTATTCGTGAAATTTGGAAGGAAACTCCGGTCGTATTTATCCCGACACATCGCACTTACATGGACTTTCTCCTCATTTCTTTGCTCTGCTTTGATCAGGTTAATAGGAGAAATTGTCTTCGTTTAAACTGCTATAAACTGGTTAGATTTTTTTTTATTACTTGAGTTTTAGGAGGTGCCGTTGCCTGCGATCGCTGCTGCCATGGACTTTATGAATTCCAGGTTTATCGGAGAAGCACTTCGTGTCTGCGGCGCATTTTTCATAAGGCGAGCCGTCGGAGAGGTTTCATTATTTTTCTCCCATTTATTATTTTATCATTGGTGCAAGACTCATCTGGCTCATTGCGATAACTGTACATATTTTAAAGGACAAGCTGTATTGGGCGATCTTCACTGAGTACGTGCAGACTCACATTGTAAATGCTGATCGACCTGTCGAATTCTTCATCGAAGGGACCCGTAGTCGCGTTGGCAAGAGCATCGCGCCCAGATACGGCCTGCTCCAGCTTCTCCTGGAGCCATATCTACGCGGAAACGTCTATGATATGGTGAGTTAACATTCGCATTTATGACAAGTTTAGTATTTGTCAACTTCTCACGGTTTTGGAAAATTATCAAATTTCTTTCGTAAGCTCTTGAGGTAATCGTACCAGTCGCAATCAATTACGACAAGATACTAGAGGAGCAGCTGTACGCCTATGAGCTCCTTGGTTTTCCGAAGCCAAAAGAATCAGCGACGGGTATGTTAGAGTTTGCATGTGAAATATTTAACATCTACAAAACAACAGATTTCAGGTCTTCTTAAAGCCAGACGAATCCTTGGCCAGAGCTTTGGAAAAGCCGTCGTCACTTTCTGCGAGCCGATATCGATTCGTCAACATTTTGGACACTCCATCAAACGTTCCGTTTTTGTTTGCCAGGTGCATAATAGCGAAGCGTGTGATTGCTTGGAAAAAATCAGGCTGTTGAAGATAAAAAAAATGAATTCTCTCAATTTCAGCCGGATTTGCAGTTCAAGATGACAGAGAGAGAACGGAAGGCCATCAGGAAGTTTGGCCATGACATTGTCGCCATCCACAACCAGCACTCCCGTTTTGACGTCTGGCCTCTGGCTGCGCTTACCCTTCTGAATGTCAGCTTCCTCGTTCCTGCCTATTTCTTCGAGTACTACACACGACATTCAACAAGACTAAGCCCTTCAGCGGCTGGACAACAAGACAGCGACATCAATCACCTACAGAGAACTCTGCCACTCTGTTCGGGGCATGCTCGAGCTAATGGGACGCCTGAATCTATCCGCACAAATATACAAATCAGTGGACGAGGACTTGTTGTTAGTGGCGGTTTCCTAATACAAAATACATACGTATTCTTTAATATCGAACAAATTCAGAACATCTCTTCAATTGCACTCGGATATCTTCATGAAATGCAACATGGAAGCAGATGACTTCACAGTTGAACTCTTGAGTCTTCCAGTAGAGAAGAAGAGCGGCACCGTCCCTGTTGAATTCCTGCAAACTGCGATTGTTCCTATCATTCTTGCAAACCACGCCAATATGGTAAGAGTTGTCCAGGTGCTATCAATAGGCTAATTTTTTAAAATTAAAATTGCCAATTATTTACAGGCCATGCATGCGTTTGCGCCTCTTTCGATTCTGTCGCTTGTCTTGACAAAAGAAGACAGTGGATTCCCTCTGCAGAAGTACAGTAGTGCCTTCAAGTTAGTTTTAATTTAGATTTCATTTCTAAAAGTCTCTGCATAAAAAAATTGTTGTATAATAAATTTTCTAGATTCATCCGTCAACTGCTGTACCGAGAGTTCATTCACGAACCTGAACTTGATGATTTCGCTGAATATTTTCAAGTACTGGAGGCCGCTCAGTTCGTCCGTGTCAGCAATGGTGACATTTACTTGTTGTGTAACGAGCAGCTGGAAACACTCGCGGCCTTGATTGAGGTACGACTTTAGCGTTGTCTTTTCAAATAAAGGCCATCATCACTTTGAATCTCAGCCAAACATTTCCTTATATCCACTCGTGGCCCGTGTGCTGCTTTCTATTTATCCTCTTCAACCAACCATCATCGAAGCTTGTCGACTAGCACAAGAGGTCAGATGCATAATCTAAACTCACTAACAAAAGTAGAAAATTGATTTAGACAATATACAAGCTGATCTCATCTGGGACAATGGGTGTTCGTCTCACATTCTTCTCAACTGAGTCTCTCAAGAACGTCTTTAACACTTTTGTGGATGCCGGATGCCTCAGGAGAAATGTAAATGATTTGCTTCTTATATTAAGAATAATATCGAATTTTTAAAGGCAAAGAACTACACGATCAACCGAGAACTGCTTGAAAGACTCTGTTCTCAGATCGCAGAGTATTCTAAATTGAGTGTTTCATCTAGCAAGGCGAAACTGTAGCCAGCTTCCTATCGTTAGCACTAGGGTTCATGTGAGATTTCCATTCTAGTTCTATTTTCCCCATTTAGTCTTTTTCATCTTGTTTAATGTAAAACAAAACGGGTTTCATACATCATAAGTTGAGAGCTGTTCAGTCATTTGCCATGAAGATGTTGCGATGCTGAAAATGCATACTTCTCGGAACATATAAAGTCATCTACAAGCTTCATTCTTTGACTATAACTGTTCATGGAATATGCACATAACATAAGAGCGGCCAATCAAATCTCACGAATACAAAATGGAACAACCGTTTCGGCATGAAGTCGACAGGATTAAGTTGTTTCTGCGAATGTGCAGCACATTATGACAAACTTTGACACGATGTGAGGGCAAGTTGCGAATACCTCGTAGTTGAGCAAAAGTAAAGATTCTTCGGTTTCCTAATGACACCGGATTTGTATCCACTACTAACAAATGATGCTCTCATGTGCTTTTTTCTTACACAATATATTGCGCAGTAGATGAAGAGAGATTGAGATGATGATTGAGGTATTTTGCGTTTGTTATTGCTTTTGTAGAGAGGGAGAAGCTAGACAGCCGCTTGAGGCCGAGTGACCATCGCAGAGTGGCGAATAAATCAGTGCTTTCCATTCTCGATGCGTCCATTGGCGTATCCATCACTATGTCTGCGAGTGAGGGGAACACTGAGAGTGCTCGGCCTTCTCGGCGTGCTCATCTTGCCCGCCCCCTTCATTGCGAACTGCGAGCAGTAGAATGAACCCTTCAAATGCCACGAAAATGAAGAGTTACCAGAAAGAGAGGGTTGGAAGTGGGGCAAGAGTAACTCGCCTGGTAGTTGTCCATCTCATCCAGATCAACACTCAAGTCGATCAGGGGTGGATCGTGCTCGACAAAGTCAGCAAAGTGCCATGGGAAGATGGGGACGAGCGGAGGTTGCACCCCCGCCAGCGCCTGCTCCATCGTCTTGTCCCAGTTTATCTGGCCTGCAGCAATCCTCTGATTTTGCTTGCCTTATGGGCAGCGACAACTAACCAATCAGATGATCCGACATTCCCACTTTACGGCAAACCGTCTGAATGAGTGTGCCCACGGATAAGCGTTTGCCTCCCAGCCATACTGTTATCTGCAATATTGCATATTTTTCTGGATTGAATCCCTTTTTTGATGAAATTCCTATGAAATCGAATAAAAAAGTTTATGTAAATAATAAAGAGATCGAATGCCTTCGCATTTTAAAAGAAAATTTTCTACTGACTCCCTTGACGTTTTTAACTTGTCTGCCCGCGTAATGCACGAGTCGGAAGACATCCGCAAGTTGTTCTACGAAAGCGGTTGTCAGCCAGAGCCCAATCGTGATGTAGAGAAGAGTCGGCAACAGAAAATCCATTCGCCTGTAAACATCACGGTTTTCATCATTTCCCGGCAAAGAAAAAAGAATTAATTCACGATGTCGTACCGTGGAACGATGTCACCCAATCCAATTGTTGTAAGGCTCCTGAAAAAAGCTAACAATAAGTGTTGTCCATCTCACTCATTGTCACATTTCACTCTGATAGACGCCTCTCTATGAATTCTAACATGTAGGAGAAGTAGACGCTGTCAAAATAGGTTAATTGATGCTCCCAGAGGGGAAGAACAGCAGAGCCAGCAGCAATGAAGCCGAAAAGTATTGCTATCACAAGCATCACCTGAAAGATAAAGCTTGCATTATGGCTCTTTCCTACTCTATATTCATGCTATGCGTCTTCAACTATTTCTGCACTACGTGTTATAGACTAAAAAAAAAACCCCCCAGCAGCGGAAGCGTTATGCCCTGGGAATAGCAATAAATTGTCTGACCTCAGCAACTTCTCTCAGACACTTCTGCTCTCCCTCCTTTTTGAGTTCTCTTCCGAATAGCTTCTGGAGAAGAGTCATGATGCCCGTCTTGGAAAAGCGGCCAATGTCAGCGATGGTGATGAGGAAGAGAGGGATGCCGATGGCACCGTAGATCATTAGGAACACCTGGCACTCGTACGTGGTCGGAGCCACGTTGCCATAGCCTGCCATAGAAACAAATGATTTTCAAAACAAGAAAGAAATGGAAAAAGAATGCCTAGAATAGAAGGGGGGGGGTTATGTGGCACTCCACGAGGGTTGCGTCACCAGCACGTGTTGATAGTGAGAAGAAAGAAGAAGAGGAAGAGAGACAGACAGACAGACAGACAGACAGAGAGAGAAAGAAAAAGAGGAAATTAATGGAAGCTTCTGTCGAATCTGTTACACTCTCAATGCGGAAATCTCCGTCTAGTTTGTTTCTCACTAAGTTTTATGGGTCTCCCTTGGAAGTTCCGCATTCCTGAGGACTACTTTGGTGCATGGCCCTATCCAACTTGCATCTATTATGTACAATAGTAAAAGTACCGATGGTGGTGAGAATGGTGAAGGCGAAGAGTACGCTGGCCGGGAAAGTCCACCGCTTGGGAGCTGTTTGGAGCGGATCATTGAAGATGAGATAGTTGTCTAGGCTGACATGCATGGCCGATATGTTGTTCATGAATCGCCGCAGATGGACATCAATCTCGCTCGTCTTAAGAAAAAAAAATTGTAATACAATTTCCGACTACTTCAAATGTTCATAAATTCTTGGCATACACGAATACATCATTATTGAGCAAAAAAGTCTCTTCAACTGAGTGCTACGCATATTTATTACAGAGTTTTTTAAAATTAATATCCTGGGAGGAAAAAAAATATCGCTGATAAGATGACCTTGTCAGTTCGAGCAATTGTCTCGATGAGCTCTCGCTTCAGCCGTTGAATGGATTCTCGTTGAGTATCATGCAGCCGCGACTCTTTCTCGCCTCAAATGTATTCTCTGCCTCAAGGGCACAAGTTTTCTTCCACAGAAGTTCTTTTCTCGTTTTGCCCTTCCATTCTTTCCTCATCTACTTGATATGCTGGATGTGCAGATATGTCCGTACTTCGATCTCGCACCCTCTCCCTTGCCACATTTATCGAATTATTTCGCTGTGTCTGTCACTCACATTGTTGTTTGACTGCCGCGCATAGCCGTACTTTCATAGAAAAGCCAGAAAATAGCAGAAGCGAAATGAAAGAACATTTGGAAATAGAATTCCTCTGGTGCCATTTGAGATTTGAATTGGCGCAGAAGCAATTATTCTCCGGACCTTCCATGTAGTGGAAGATGGAGGCTCCGATAAGAATGTAGACGACTACGAACGTGTAGAGAAGCAGATGGCAGAGTGCAATCCTCACCACGTGCCGCAGCCGCATCGAAGTCGATGCTGAAAGCAATACATTTATATAATCCTTATCTTTTTCCAATGTTTAATCTTACTAAACTACTTCGAGCAGCCAATATGGCATTGTTCATTTTCTGTAAATGAATTGTTTGACAAATTCTGCAGTACCTTCCCATTTTCATTGCCATTGTTACAACTAAATATACATGTTTGTGGTCAGCTTTTAATAAGAAGGCAGAAGAATGGCAAGGCAGAAGAGCAAGATGGAATGACAAAATTTTTAAAATAAATGTAAAGACCAGCAGGAATGGCTGCATAACAATTGAATATCCTCAGAAAAGACCTACCTTCAAGAATATTATTTTCCTGAGAAAAAGCGCCAGGATATTTGTAGAGAAGATTGGGGTTTTCATGAATAAACTCGTTGGGGAAAGCTGTCGATGGACTGGCGTGAAGGTTGTTATTGTTGTTGTAGGGGTTGTCGCTGTGCTGGAGAGCCAAGCCATTCCCCTTAATCCTTGCTGCCGGGAGGTGGACGTTGACTTGGCGGCAGTCGTGGTCGTGGTGATTAGGAGAAGTTCCATGATATCCATTCGGAGTTGTCGCCATCAGAGGCACGGATTCCGTTGGGCTGACAGTCATGTGACCTGGCAAAGACGAGAGGAGAACAGAGAACGACCACGACGGAAGGAGAAGGCGGTATCCTGTTTCTTTACCTTGCGATGGCAGTTACAGCGCAAAGGCAAGGGCAGAAGAGGGAGAACTGCGGCTCGCTATAATGAGCATTCGCCACTGGATAAGGAACACAGGGCAGCAGCACCCTAAGACTAGGAGGCCAGCAAAAAAGATGAGAAGTGGAGAAGGGAGTGGGGGAGTTAGTTCCCCCAGAACAGAAAGAGAGAGAGAGAGAGGATGATGGAGAGGGGGAGAGAGAAAAGTTCTACTCCTTGCGCATGCGTTGGTCGAGTTGAACAGCGCGGCCGAAGTCTAAGAGATACCAGGGATTGTCTTGTCACGCCCTCTCCCTCTTCTCTACTATTGGGCTTCGACGTTCTGGGAGCTAGGGAATTAAAATTGATGGCAAAGAAAAATGCTTAAAATTGCTTTGCGTTCTGCAGCGTAACGGCATATATTCTTGCAGTCACTGGACACTCTTGCTAATTTGTCTTATTCTCTGTAGTATGAGCTGTGCAATTAGTTCTATTTAACGTACGGAATGGAATGCAGGAAGGAAGCACGGAAGGAGGTGGCTTCTTCAAGGAGGAGAGAGGCTTGAAAGTTGTCTCAGAAGTGTTTTGACCCTTGCGTTCATTGTTTGAATTGACGGCGATGGGTGAGAAGGAACGGAGGCTCTCTTCACTCGAGTCGTCCGAAGAGGAGTCGACTTCTGGCAGCGCAGTCATCCGGGGTCTCAGGGCCAAAGGCTTCTTCTGCAGCCGCCTTCCTTTCTTCAGTATCATCCTCGGAATGAAGAGTAGCAGCCGCAAGGAGATTGCTCCTCCTTGGCACCTTTGCTATCACTCTTTCTGTTGATGCAACACCTTTATCCCTTCCTGTGACGTGACTGCGTAACATTGAGAGTGCTGAGTGAGAAGAGCCATCACAACAAGCCCCCCTTACGTCTGCTCACCTTTGTGTCTGTCTCAGCTAGCAGAGACGAGTGATGAGTGCCTGAGATGAAAGTCTCTGATGTAGCCGCCTCTCCCTTCCGCTTCCACTCTTCAATTCGTCGTGTGAGATGCCTTGGGTGCCTGCTTGGCCATGTCCGGCCTGAGGGGGCAGTGTTGAGGGGGGGGGGAGGTGGAAGATTCCGTAGTAGACATCGGATTGGAGAGCCAAGTGGCCACCGGAAGAGGAGGCGAGCGCTCAGCCGGTGACTAATGTTGCAGGTGACAGCCAAGCGAGAAACCTCATGCCTTCTCACCGCTCTTTTGCTCTCCCTCTACATCTCAGCTTCAAGAATCGTATTATGGAGTGGAGAGCACAGCCATGCACTTCTAGGGCAATCCTATCACACACACTTCACCCCTTTCGATTCCTTTTCAGATTTGCACGTCTTGGCTTGCTCCCTTTGAACATTTTGTGCAGCGAATGCTAGCATGGGCCATTAATCAGGGTTGTTGTAATTGGGGTATTGATAGAGACGAGTACCAACAGCACAAGGGAAAACAAGCATCGCAGGAACGTGGATATCGGAGTTTCACCATGAAATTGCATTGAAATAGTTCTTTTAATTGAATAAAATTCTACCAACATCTGCTCGCTGTATCATCTTTTGGTTTGCAGTCAATGATTGGAGGATTGAAGGAGGCAGAGATAGGTAATCGAGTGAGGGGATGCATTTCAGTTCGTCAAACTTAAGCTTCCGCTTCTCATGCGGTATCCTCTTCGGTTGCGGCAGGACGCCTGCCACCCTTCCACTTGGTTCCTTGCAAATCATCCTCGCTATCGTATAACATACATGCTTAATGGTAATAAAAAACACGCATTGCGGAAAACAACTCGCATCAGATTTGTTTGCACACTGCCAGGGCAAATTGAAAAGGACAAGAAGAGACTAGTTAAAGGCAGCATAGGACAGCTCAGATTACGCAAACAAGCCTTAGTAGGCAATCGCTATTATATTTTTGTACTAAAATTTTTTTCGAATTCAGAAGCTATTTTTTCATACAACCCCTAATCAAAAAGAAAAAAGCAGGCGATGCGCGCAGAGTGAAAGGCGTTCAGACAAAGGAAGACGCCGTCTGAATTGATGTTGGGTGAGGCAGCCTTTCTGGCTGGTCTTCGCGCCATTCAACACCTCGCAGACAGAAGCGCAGAATGAGGCACCCAGAAAGGACCGAGTGAAAAGGCAGCTGAAGTGAGGCAAAGAGACGATCAAAAAACGTTGTAAAAGAGTAATCGGACAGAGAAAATTGGAGTTGAGTGTAAAAGGAGGGATGCCGTGAGACGTCGTCTTTAGCTACCGAACTCGACCAAGTTTCATGATGAACGAGAGGACCTCTGAGATATACTGCCGGTGAAGAGAGAGAAAGAGAAAGAGAGAGTAGAGAGAGAGAGAAGAGAGGCGCAGAGAAGGAGAAGCTTGGACTCGGAGGGGCAAAGTGAAGAGGACTCCTGTCTCCATCATCCGCCCTCCATTCGACACGCAAACCCACCAGGCACGGCTGCCAAATGAAATGGCAGTGCTGCGCATTTGTCCGCATGCTTCGTCGCTCTGCTCGAGATGAAACAGACTGGAGAGGGATGACAGAGACCGAGAAGAGAGAGAGAGAGAAAAAGGGAGAGGGAGAAAGAGAGGGAGAGAGGAAGAGAGAGGGCGAGAGAGAGAGAGAGAGAGATAAAGGTATGATGGAAAATGAACTGACGTCGAATGGGCATGCCGAACAGCTCCGTAGTCGCTTCGCCATTCGCATCGAGTTGCTGCAAAGGAACGTCGTCATTGTGTCGTCATCTCTCTTTCTCTCACTCTCTCCAGATCCAGCTACTCCCTGGTCTTATGATACTCTCTGACACTTTGATGCGTCGCGGTGATTCTTTTGGCGGAGATAGAGAAGGCGCTGCCCCTTCCACAGAAACTGGCTCGAGCGTTCGCGGAAAGCATGCTTGAGCGGAGTGAATGAGTCGGGCAGCCACCTCCTCCTCCCTTCTCGCACCATTCCAGGCCAAGCCAAGTCAGAGCCCTCTCATGGCATCTTTGCTCTTCCCCTCTCTCTCTTTCTCAGCCCTCTCTCCTCATACTCTCGCTCTCCTTCGTTGTTCTTATTTAAACCCGCTCTCATACTACTGCGGACCTCATGATTTAGGAATGCCTCCCGGAAGAACTAAGTACTCTAAAGGCGCAGCTCACATCCCCTCTCCACTTCCCGAGGCTAAGTTTGCAATAAAGGAGCTGCACACTAATGCGTTGCACACAGATCAAGTGCAGAGAATGTAATGCGGAAGATCATCTTTATTGCTGTTTGCTCTTTGAGTTCTTGGACGAGAACGCAACGCAAGAACTTCCAACTTCTTATTAGTAATGTCCCCAGGGATTGTTTGAGTTTAAAATTGTATGAGCTGAAATGAGCCTTGCAAGAGTGTGAAAGGAACGTTGAAGCCAACATACATAGACACATTCATATTTTATAGAACAAAGACAAATAAAATTCATTTCGGAGTGATCAAAATTCTGACAAATGCCGACAACCAATTCGAAGATTAATAGAGATAGTTTCAACGGAGAAGGTCCGGGACAGTTCCAGTTTCTTAACACCTCGGAAATGATTGCTTTAAAAATGTCAGATTATGCTAAAAGTCAGATAATTGCACTTTGCATTTTCAGTTTAACAGAAGCGGCTTCACGAAATCATAATCATAAAAAACCCCATGGCCTGTGGAGTGCTGGCTAATTTAGCTAACCATACAACCCTCAATAATCTCTCGCTCATTTGTCTGTTTCTCTTTCTCTGTTTTTTTTAACTCTATATCTCTCACAGACGCACACACTCCTCAAACTATTCTTCAATAGCTATTTGTGCCTCATATGAATACTTTATTAGAAAAATTGGCCCGTTGGTGGTACAGATAAAGAGAATAGAATTAGTTTTTAGATGATAAGATCAGAAGTAACCTGAATTAGGCAAGTGCGGCGCGCGATGGAAAGAGCGGCGGCGGCGTTCTTCCTGCTGTTCATATTCATAACGGAGAGCTGCACGGGGGCTGCCGTGGCTGCCGTCGGTTGCCAGCCTTAGCCGACTTTGCGATGAAGAAGAGGTCTCAAGGCCTCTTCTCTTCCCTCCGTTCCACTGAAACAATGGCCAGCTTCGCCCTGTCCGAGGAGCTCTAAATTTGATTCGTTTCCTCTGCCTCGAAGATGCTGAGGAGACATAGACAACTTCAACATGACAATTGGTGAGAAGGGAGAGCGAGGAAAGTGCATAGGAAGGAATTGCAGAGGAAGAAGCGAAGAAAGGCTGCATCAAGTGCAGACTCATCATACAACTCAAAATTTGAAGTCTCCGTAGAGGCCACCTCTTTCGGAAAAGACAACGACACAAACTGAGAACGCTGGAAGGGGAAGCAAGCGAGCGACTCTTCTATCAAAGAGCAAAGAAGTGTGGAATGGCGGGGAAGCCAAGGCACGACTCCCCCCCCCCCCCAACTTCTTCCTTCAAATTCAATGTATCGCTCATTAGGTCCCCGATGGCGGACGGGTGGGTAGTGGCCGGTTGGTCAAATTGAGCATTGGTCGTAGACCAGGCTGGGCCATCAACAGAATCTGTCATTGTTTTGTAATGCCTCTCTTTGTCACGCGGAAGACACCTCTTTCTCGCACTCAGACTTGGCACTTCCGGATGGTCTCACCGAGATGTACACAAGAGAGCCAGCTTTTCGGATTTATTCCAGAGAACTTTGAATAAGTTGTTGCCTCGTTACTCAAAAGCTGGTGCCAAAAAAATACATTTGCCTGCACTTACCATTAGAGACGTTCGCAGCCCGTTTTTTCCGAACCCCTTGATGATGTTATTCTTAATGGACCAGCATTGTAATACATAAATAAAAAAGGATAAGAGAACAAATCGCTTCCTGTAAATTCTACCTTTTTACGTCTGCTCTTCTCAATAACTGTTATATACATAAATAACCACTCGTTATTCGCTTATCGGGTCAATGTGCGATCTATCATTTATACGTGGATTTGCACATATTAACGGAAAAACTGCAAATCTTAAATGTTAGCTCTCTAAATCGCATAATCTGCACTCACCATCAGTCTGATGTTGCATGCCCATACCGGGTTTTATCTTGCCTTCTCCGGAGCACTTCTATAAACATACAAGTGAATTTTTCTCTCTTTCTACTAGTTCAACATATCGCAGTGAAGTACTCTCAAAATTATAAATGTAACTTGAGTATATTGTTAGGCTTCTTATTCTATTGTTTATTACATGTCCTTTTACATCTGAACAAAATCAATGCAAATAATCTTAGAAAACTTGTATTCGCTTTGTATGCTCTTCCGAATGTAATGTAAAATTAGAGGCTAAAAATAACAATAAAGCGGCCACTATTATCATCAGAAATGCTTTTTAAACAAAAGGAAAAATTCAATGAACAGAAAAGATAGGAAGGCGAACAGCGCCAGAAGCATATTCGCCTTGTCTTCATCCAGCTGAAAAGAAAGCAAAGAACCGTTCATTCAAATTAGATAGCTCTAGAGTAAACGATACAAGAATGTATAAGGAATGGCCTGACTGGTCCATAAGGCCGTCCTTTCCGCCGAAGCATCTCCGACTTCCTGAAGAAGTGTATGATGAAAGCACGACCGAGGAGCATCACAATTGTCGCTTCCACCGCCGCGCCATGGCACCACACTTTAATCAACGGGTTTGATATCACTTCCAATTTGTGGCAGTTACAGATCAACGAAGTAGTCTAACTAATCAGGGGAGTTCCATCCGAGCTGTTAACTGGCATGTGAGCGGCAGTCATGACACTGTGGACAATCTCAAGGAAGAGAACGAAGAAGATGAGCCGAGCAGAGTCCGCTCCTCGAAGGAGTGCGGCAAGGAGAGACATTCTAGAAGAACTCTTCACTCTCCTGTACATGTACTCTTCGACTAACAGGACGAGGGTTGCGAGTGGGAGATACATGACGTAGTAGTAGTAGTGTGCCTCGCGACTGAACGACAGCTTGAAGTACACGTACTTCTTGTTCTTTTGCTCGCTGAAGTTCGCTTTCTTCTTTCGCTATTACTAATAGCAAGCCAGCATTATGTGTCTAACGTGGGATTCTGAGGGTTGGCGGGAGGTCCGTCGAAGTCTCCAGTGACGGAGAAGTGATCGACGTCGTTAAGGAGGAACTCGCCGACCCGCATCACCTTCTGCGACATCCTCAAATGATGCGCGGCCAGCTCCTCGCCGTTCTTCAACTTGTCGAAGCGGGAGCCGAACACGAATCTGTATGCAACGTCGCACTCCAAAACTACATACATGTCTTGAATATCTCTGTTAAAAAGTACGCACTTGTCATTCCCCAATCCGTAAATGAGGAAGGCGCACTGCTGTTTGTCATTCGGAAAGGCAGAAAAGTCGAAATTACATGTTGATCTCATTGTCATCGACGTCTACAACTTTGTGGATTCATCACGATTTCTTTAGAGGACGTGCAAAGCAACAAAGCAAGAAACGTGCCACTGCATGAATGTACCCGTCCTCGTGGAAGATTAGCGTTGTTGCTGATCCTCTCATCACACTTCCCGAGCCATGCGAAATTGAAAAGCTTAGCAACTCGTTTTACTATTCTCATTTCCATAGTCGACATTTGCATTTTACCACAATTTGCCTACCTGGATCCGGAGACAAGTCGAGGCAACCATGGGTACTCGTACATCGAAAGCATGGACTTGGTAACTGAGCGGATCCCTCCGTAGTCACTGTGATTCCATCGAGCATTCGGATCCTTCCACCACTCAAAGAGATTACATTGCGTTTGATGTTTGCATGCGGAATCGGTAAACAACTCACAACGATCAAGTCGCCCTTCACAATCATCGTCTCTTCGTCTTCATTCTAAACATTAAAATTTAACTAATTTAAAAACCTCGGTTATTGTTAGAAATTTCGTCAAATAACAGTTAGCCAACAAAAACACAAACTAGGGTCTCGATGTGGTCGATGCGGAAGTCCACCATGAGAACTGCATAGCCGTAGAGATAATTAGGCGCAGCCGAGGAGTCGTAGCCTGAGGCTTGTCCGAACAGATTCTTCAGAAGCCTATTTAATCAGAGAACATTAAAACAGCGAGCTAATGTTGAAGACTATGATAAGGCGATATAATTATTCAGCCAGATCAGAGGCTTTTCCATCTCTTACTTCTTCTCATGAAAGTCTCGCTGGACGACATCGTTCGTGATCTCGCCGGTCGTGGGCAGAGTTAGAATGGACATCATGTTAAGGAAGTCCGTGACGCCCGCTCCTTCGAAGAACTTCAACGCCTCCATTCTTCATGTGCTTGGTCTTCTCTGCAATGAATGGATTGATTGCAGGGAATAACAGGGTTGGCTATCATTCTCTGCAGGGACAGCGCTCAATCGGCCATTGTTTATATCTTCATGTATACTTACAGTCGCTCCCTTCCTGCGAATGCGTAAACTTTGTCTGGTGGACGGGGACTCACAATCACATTTCGCAACTTTAACTAATGTTAATCAGTAAATTTATTAACATAATGTTTAACGAATATCTGCTAGATTCGAGGATCTTTTTTAATCAGCTTCTTACATTTGTTTTCTTACACTTTCGAACTGACACGCTCCTCCGGAGGAAGAAAAGGAGTGTGAGAAATGGTCTCGTGATCGCTTTGCATGTATGGTGCCATTGCAGAAGAATTATTCATTGGCTTCCCCGAAGGGAAGACAGATTGTTAGTGAGTTACCATGACTAATTATAGCAGCAGAAGAAGTGACTACGTGGAGAATGTGAAAGACACTGAGTGAAGCGGGGGGGGGGGGAGAAAGCGAGTGAGATTAAGAAAAAAAAAGAAGAAGAGAGAGAGAGAGAGAGAGAGAGAGCGAGAGAAAGGGAGAGAGAAGGCGAGATAGAGAAGCAGTCTGCATAAATAACGATGATTATATAGTGAATGAGAGTGAAATATGCTTGTAATCACATCGATGTCATCTCTCATTATTCCACATTGTAGTGGAATACAGCAGATCAAACATGCCGAGCCCAGCATGGCTAAACAAACAGTGTCATTTTCCCCTTTGATGAAAAGAGTGAACAGAAATGGCTTCTGCGCAAACGCTGACCGTTCGATTAGCTGATCGAATTCTTTTGCAATTTTTCCTTGCCATGACGAGTATGACAGATGTTTAGTAGAAGAATCCACAATTTCCGTACGTACACCTCTTCCCATTCCTCAAGATGTGTGAGAGAGGGAGGAGTCATCATCCGGTAGGCAACACAGACTGGCTAGCTCTCTTTCTGCTGCAGCGTACGTGCAGAATGAGAAGAAGAGCAAGGACACAAAGAAAAGAGAAAAACGAGCTGTCGCGGGCGCTGCTGATTAATACAAACCTCTACCATCTGGTGCTGCTGTGGAAGCAATTCACGATTCGCATTCTCATCACTCAAGATGACACTGTCCATCACTGTTTCTGCGCTCTTCTGGAGTATGAGCAGGACTATCAAAGACTATCAGCAGGGCATGGTATACTGTCTACCGTCCCCCCCCCCCTGTCTGGATACATACATAATATTGCTTAAAAGAAGAAATAACTTTGATGTTTGTCGAAGTGGCTTGGCGGCCATGGCCATGCATATTCAACGCCGGCATCCTCGCGCCATTCATCTTCCGTCGCATTCTAATCTAGTCGAGGACTGTGATTGGTAAGCACGAGAGAGGAGAAGTGTGAGGTTGGCTACCGCAACTACTGCAAGGGCAATGATACAGAGAGAGATAGAGAGACAGAAAGGGCAAGAGAGAAAACGAGAACGAGAGAGGTAGCCACTTGCCATTTCAATCTTCTTGACAGGACCCGCTGGCCGCCACATGCATAGCAAGAATACTCCTCTATCCATCATGCACCCCCTTTCCCTGTGCATTTTATGCTGGCTGCAATCACCCTCGATGCGCTCTTCATTTGTAGCCTTTGTCATTGCCTTCCTTGATACGCCCTCCTCAGTCTTCCTCTCTTTTTCACGCCCTATCCCTATCACTTCCTCTGTCCTCTTTCGTCTCCTGTCTCTCACACACACTCTCTCTACCTCTCTCTCTCCCTTTCTCTCGCAATCACTCATTCATCGCAGTGCTTTCCTGTGACAGGCTCCATGTTCACACAACGAGACGATCCCACGGGCCGACGCCTTTTGACTGCTGCTCGATGGCAACAGCCGATCTCGATCTCTATCTCTCTAATCTCTCTCTCTTTCTCTGTCTTACTTTTGCCCTCTCTTTCTCTCTTTCTTTCTCTCTCTCTCTCTCTCTCTTTCTACCTCTTTCTCTCCCTCTCTTTCTCCCTCTCTCTCTCTCCCTCTCTCTCTCTCGTGTCCACCCTGTTGCAGAACAGTATTCTCCTAAAAGCCTTTGTTTTTCTTGGATGCCTTATCTCTCTCCATTTCTGGTTCTTCCTTCCTATTCTTCGTAACCTTTCTCATACTTCTATTGGTCTCTCTCATAGCATTTTTTCTTCTTGCTGGTCAATATTGTCGTTTATTACGGTATAAGATGTTAAATGTAACAGAAGAAGCAAAATAGTAAAAAATATTTATTTCCATGTCCGACTAATTAATCGTAGTACATGAAATTAGAGATTTTCATAATATTTCTATTAGTGTGTGGTACTCCACTCTAGGCGACTTGACCTCACAATCAGGAGTGGACAACGCCGAGGAACATAGAGACAGGGATGGCTTGGGGGAAAGAGGAGGAGTCCTCTGCAGCCCTCCGAGGAAAAAAAGCTCTTGTCCGATGCGTAAACAGAGCCCGATGACGACACATCCTCTCCACTTCTCCGTTTGGATAGGGTCGAATGGTGCTGGCCTTCCTTGGTGAGAGGGAGAGAAAAAGAGGGAGAGAGAGAGAGGGGGATATTCAGAAACATGAGGGGAAGAGAAAAAAAAGTGTGAAAGTGAACGAAAAGATTGTTTTGTGTGACGGATAACTTAGCTTGGAAGTTCCGTTTCTACAAGACAATGAGTGGAGGGACGCCTTCACTTCATGTCGCTCCAAACATTAACACTTTTCTTTATAGTCATTTTGATTTTGCCATTCTTGTCTTGTACAGTAATTGAAGATGCTGGGCTCATCCTCTCTACAAAGGTGTTTCAATGTTGCTGCGTGAAATTTCACAAGAACGAGCTCTCTTAGTACAAGAATGCACATTGCAGTGTGCTGGTTTTTTCCGTGGGCACAGAGGGTTTGCGAAGAAATGAAAAAAAAAATAAACTGAGATAGTATGATGGGAAAAGAGAAAGGGAGAGTGCGAAATATAAAGGAGAGAGACAGACATGCAGAACAGAAAGAGGGATTGAGAGAGTGGGAAAGAGAGAGAGAGAGAGAAAGAGAGAGATAAGGGGAATGGAACAAAGAGAATGAGAGAGAGAGCAATATGAAAAGGGAAAAAGAAGAGAAAGAGGCTCCGGGAATGAAGACGCTAGCCACGCTGCTCAAACAGTCCACTCCCTCCTCTCGCTGTCGTCTGGCTGCTCCCGTTTTTTTGTATCGAAATTTGCTGGATTGAAAATGGACTCAGTTCTTCACCCGACTTTCTTCTCTCAATCTCTTTCACTCTCTCTCCCTCTCTAGCTTAGTCTCTGTATTATGCAGGATTAAATGAAAGAATCATTGCAGATTACTTCCTGCCAGGGTGAGATCACAACCATGAAACAATGCCGCGCAAATGTATTGGTACTACCACAGAATTGAGACTATTCCTTGCGGATCCCCTGGCTAATCGACAACTTTACGAAAAAAAATTGTAGGCGAGGCTTGGCTGAGATGGAAGAATCGGACAGAAAAGCCACTCATTAATTGTCAGTGATCGGGAGTCTCGATTGCCTCTCGGCTATAAATAGCAGAACAGCTTTTCAACTGATGGGAGAATGACAACTTCCGGTAAGCTTGGCTGAAACGACGACTCTGATTCACGTGGCGACACGAACAGCTGTTCTTCTATTGTGCACCGCCGGATACGAGGTCACGGCCACCCCCGCTTTGCATCTTTGCAGAGACATCTCAGAAGAGCGAGAGTGAGAGAGACGCGGAGAGCGCGGGAGACAGAGAGAGTGAGAGACCAAGTGAGAGAGAGAGTGAGAGAGAGAGAGAGAGAAAGAGATAGAGCAGTAGAGTATTGGATTCTTGTGTGAGTCAGCCATTTCTTCTGCCATTCGCGCACAATTCAGTTACACAAACACTGGTGCATCACTTCCCTCTATTTCGCCAGATAGCATGTTTTTTTATGTGTTTCTCCCTTTAATGAGCAATTCTATTGTTTCCCTTTATTTTTTTCAATTGCAGAAGCCCTCCGTAGTTCTTCTCTCAAGCTGTCCCTTCCTGCCCTCCGTTCTCTCCATTCAAGTCCTTCATGTTTGTTCTATGTCATTACATAGGTATCGGAACTCACTGCCGCAACAAATTGTCACATTCAACTTGCTCTCTTCATACTGCGCCTTTTGTGCCGACACCTTAGAATAATTTTTAATTGCTTGGCCTTCCGTATTGAAGCGCTTATCTGTTTTCCGTACGTTGTTTTTGATATTGGTCGATGCGATAAACATGTTAAGTGTTTCTCAGACTTTAATTCAGTTTCACTACAAACACATAAAACAATGTCACGACTAGAAACCAACTTTGTGTTCAGTTTTTCATTCTTAGCCTTGTTTAAGAGGTACTGAAGGTAAATTTGATTCAGGAGAAGGAAGTCTGGGATCGGCTGCTGGTGCCAGCTCTCTTTTGTGGCGCTGGCCTCCCCCGGCGGAACTGACAGTGCATGATGAATCAGATGAGACTAGAATCATATAAGAAACGAGAAGGTGGCAGTGCCAGCGGGGGAGAAGGAGAGAGAGAGAGAGAGAGCCACCCGCCACGGTCACCTCTCCAAGCCACTTCCTACCCACTCCCGTATATCTCCACCACTCCTCCCTTCCATTTCCTCGTTCTTACCTATCACAAGCGTCAGATGCAAAGTTGCAAATGGGTCGCTATCTGTAGCGAACACAAATGTTGCCAGTGATAAGGAAGGAACATGGAATGTTTGACTCGCCTTGTGGAACTTCACCGGATGACACCACATTGGTATCACTCTGCGCATTTAAAGAAATGGAGCTTAAGGTGCCGGGAAAAGATTAATTGCAAGAAGAAACAGTAGTAAATTTTTTATATATACATGTTATGATTTATTACCAGCCATCGTTTTCAAATACCATCGTATTCTGCCTGTCCGCAAAATATTAGTATGGGCGACAGCTTTCTAAATTACAATGTCATTTAGAATGGCAACGAAAGCGGTGGTAACAAAGGAAGAATATTCGTTAAGGTTTGTGCTGAAAAACTAATTATATATACAATACTGATCTTGTGAACTTTCCCTTGAGCAAGAGAATGAGAGCAAGGGCGAGAGTTATGGAAGGACTCAGAGGGGAGCAGGAATGAGAGGAAGAACTGGGCGTGTAAAAAAAATGAACGATGTTAGAGAATGCGGAACAGTGAAATTGGCACAGAGAGGAGGTGAAAGAATGCTACAAAATGGGGGCAGGAGGAGAGAGAAGTACTGAGATGCGAATGAAAAGAAAGCATTGCAAAGAGCAGATAAAGCCAGCAAAGTCATAGAGAGAGAGAGGCAGAAAGAAAGAGAGAGAGAGAGGCAGAGAGAGAGAGAGAGAGAGAGAGAGAGAGGGAGAATATGGACGAGGGTGCGCAAGAGATGACTACAGTAAGTAGTTCGAACTGCGCCACTCTCGGACATTTATGATTGACCCGACTTTATAAACCCCGGCCTTTCCATCTCTCGCTTTCACTCTCTCCATCTCTCTCTGTCACTTGCTCTCTCACTCTCCCTCTCTGTCCCTGTATCGCTCTGTTTCTTTCACTCCTTCTCTTTGTAACTCTTTCAGCTGATTTCTCTCCACCTCGGTCACTCATCTTCATGTTTCGGGTTATAAACCCACTCCTTTTCAATTTAAACTGTTCAATCTAAATTTCTGGATTCTCTAAAATGGTGTTGCTTTACCAATATTACAATTCCCAATAATAAAAGCTTTGTGCACAATCCCCAATTGTTTTTTTTTGTAATTTGCATAGAAATCTAATATGTCTAGCTATTCCTGAACACAATTACAAAAGGACGATTTTCTTCTGTTTTATATTTGTGCCCCCCTCAAGTTTGTGATTGTGTTGTGCCCGTTCGTCGCGCCTTCCCCCTTGAATGCCCGAACCGAAACGCCACGGGCAGAGGCGCGTAGTGCTCCCCCTCTCCCCCCTCGTCCTGCCTTCCTCCCCGCTCCTTCTGTCTGCTGTCTCCACGAGAAGCGTGATCTCTTGGTCTCATAGAGAGTACAGGAGGGAAGGAGGGAGACCCGCCCTCTGCCTCTTCTTGGTCCTGAAGCTCCTCCCCTCTCGGACCAGCCAACCACTCGGCCCTTCTCTACATACATTCACATCGACACAGTCGACCGCGGCTGCTCTCCTCTCCCCCTTCTCCCTGCCCTTGTCTCGGCTCTCTCTGCCTTCTCTGACTTCTCTGCCATCTCTCTTCTCTCTTCCCTCTCTCCACTTCACCCAGTCTTTGCCCTTTTCCATTCTGCTTCCTCCACACCACTCCACTCCGACTCTTCCTAATCCACATACTGTTCTTCGGTACTCGAATGGCCAATGTCATGATGGAACGATCAGGTATATTCCTACCAAACCGTGAGAAAGTCCTAGTGATAAAGCGAAAGAACGTTGAGCGAGAGGATCAGTTAGGGAGTTTAAGATTAAGGGTGCTGGGGTGATATAAAGAGATATAAGGATACATATTAATAGTAATTGATAATGAGAGATTGATAAATTTACGAAATTGATAATGACTTAGTTTCCAAGTGATCGAGATGTGATTGAATGGACAATTAATTGCTATATTTTTGATGTCCTTGTCCCTCAACTGGCCGTTGATCTGCCGCGTTCACCTTTGCTACTTAGCAATGTTACTTTGCAAAAGAGATGTAGTTTGCAAGGAGAGAGGGTAGGAGGCTGAAGAGAAAAAGAAGGTCGGTAGGGGAGAGGTCGAAAAAGTCTCTTGGTTCTCGCAGCACCCTCTTCCACCGCTCTCCTTTCGCCCTTTCCATCGCTTCCTCCCTCCTCTCTTTTCTAAACCCCCGAGCGGACGTTGGGGTAGGCGAGAGATACCTTGATCAGAGCGAGACGCCAGACAGCGAGAGTGAACGGGGCAAGAACGTGGAATAGAAGGAGGGCAGTGACGACGAGGGCCTTCCTAGTCATAGTGGAAGGGAAACGAGAGAGAGATCGATGTGTGCAGAGTGAAGAGAGAGAGGTGAGAGAGTGAAGGAGAGTGAGAGGGGAGGAGTGAGCAGCCGGAGCAGCCAAGTCTGCGCCCGGCTAGCCGAGATGTCCAAGCAGGCTCGTGCTGGCCCGTACCGCCTTAGTACGCTCCTCCCTCCCTCCCTCAACCTCACTCAGAGAGTGCGTAGATGGACAGAGAAAGTGAGAGATAGAAAGAGAGAAAGAGAGAGATAGAGAAAGAGAGTGCGATGAGAGAGAGAGGCAGTACACGCGTCCGTCTGCTGCCTTCGGGCGTGCCCTCTACGTGACCGCTGAGTGGACAGAGGAGGGCTGCCTGGGGCAGAGTTGCAGAGAAAGAGAGAGTGAGAGAGTGAGAGAAGAGAGAGAGAGGCCAGCACGGCACGACTCTGTCACGGACGACACTAGACTCGCTCCCTCTCCTCCGCACCTGCCTCCTCCCCTCTCACTCCTCCTCCCACCTTCTCTGAAACCAAGTCTCCTTCGGAATCCTCCTTCAGTCAGGCGCGGCAGCGATCAACCCGTAGATCCGAACTTGTGTTCAGTACAGAATCTGCGACTCGAGTTCATTCTCGGGTAGACCGCTCACCAGTGCAAAGTGACTGCCTCTCCCTCCCCTTCCTATTCAACTACGAAGAGGACACTGTCTCTGTGAGGTAGTAGGTTGTATAGTTAAGAACTGTACCAATGGTGAAACTGTTCAGCCTGCTAGCTTGCCGAGCGCTGTCTCTCTTACTCGACACTGCACATTCTTTGCCCTATCATCTCTCATCTATCTGTTAGCATATTCTTTGCCGCCATTCTTCGTGTGAATCCCCAACCATTCTATGAGATTGTAATCCAATAATAAAGTCCTGATTATCAGATATTGACGCATTATATGCATACCACACATGGTGAACAGACTGAGATTTATAAATACGTCTGTCAAATGGCGTTAAATAATTCGGGCTACAGATGTAGTCGACTACAATTTATGTATACGTGTCGGCCGAGCGATTTCCTGATACCAGAACCGGTTTTTGTCATAGAACCAGAGTTAAATGAAGCAGACCAGGGGAAAGTCTTTAGAGAAGGGCGAAACGACGTAAAGTGATCTGTTCTTCGTCGGAGGGAGAGTTGATCGTTGGTCTATTCGAGTGGACGGTGGGGGATCAAGCAGAGAGCGGAAAGTGCATGTCCATCCTCCATGGATACAGAGCCAGACAAGAAGAGATCGACTGGGGGCGATAAGTGATTCTCTCTGTGGGTGGAGAAGGTGGTAGATGGCCGAGACATGCTGCATCCAGGCAGCCGCAGTCTGTCTCCCCTGCTTGCCACCCTCCCCCCTCTCTTCTCGTCACATGTAGACGCGTCTTCCTCGCAACTTCTTCGCGCATGCCCTCTGGCTATTCGCATCTTCTTTTTCCCCTCCCCCCCCCATCCATTTGCCGCTTCATTTAACCGCCCTCTAGTCTTTCTACCTTATCTTTCCCATAGCACCCCCCTAATATTCCCTTACCACGTTGCCACCAAGAATACTGCCTGCCTCAGCACTCTGCTTTCTCATAACATGACTCTTGATCATAGTACTATGTATACATTCTTGAGCACGATAAGGCAACAACGTTGTCGTGACACCTCCCTCATCTCCCGTGTTTTGACTCTCTTACGATTTAAAGACTTAGCGACGCCATTTGCTTGGTCTGGAGACCAGATAGCATACGGCCACTTCTTGATAAGCAATGATTGCCACCAAACGGAGAGTTTCACTTCCTTGTCCACGAGGTGTACAACCTGGGATTGTACATTCGACCTTCTCTAGTCATCAGTTGACGCTTCATTTCTTCTAATTCTTCAGGCATTCATGTATTTCCCAGAGAAGATTGAATAGAGCGCGGATTATAGGTAAGATGACAACAAAAGATACGATTCTAATGTTAGACACATCTCGTCAAGCTGTATTCATTCCAAGGAAGAAGAGTCTTTTGCATGAATGCGACTTATTCAATCTTTTATTCTTTCACTTTTCGTAATTTTACTCTCTCTATCATTCTCTCTCTCTCTCTCTCTCTCTCTTAACATATATTTGATGTTTCAACTTGGGCATTTGCAGCGGTAGCGATAGCAAGTGGCTAGGCCTCCTTCCTCTGCTCTGATCCTCCGCTGACATTGGTCGCCTTGCATTAAATCGCTTCGTTTCTCTCGCCGCCACTGCCCTTCACACTTTCGTTTGTCGCAGGTCCTTGTTGTCCTCGATGGAAGTGGAGCAGCCAAAGTACGGCCGCTACCGCCGCCGCTTCCTGTATTTGGCCGTGGTGGTGGTGATGAACGTCAGCAATGCCATGGTATGTCTCTCACCTCCCCCCTCGCTCTCACCTCCCTCCTCTCTCTCTCTCTTTCTCTTTTTCTCTCTCTCTTTCTCTCTCACTTTCTCTCTCTCCTTCTCTCTCCTTCTCTTCTCCCTTGCAGTGCTGGATCACCTACGCTCCTATCACCTTCCAAACGAATGCATATTATGGCTACGAGAACGCCGCGACCTTCTTCAACGTCGTGTTCATGGCGCTGTCTGTACCTGCCGGGGTCGTGGCAGTCTGGGGCTGCGACCGCTTTGGGCTACGAGGAGGAGTGCGTATCTCTCTCTCTCTCTCTCTCTCTCGCTCTCTCGCTTTTCTTCTCTCTGTCTCTGTCTCTCTTATTCTCTCCTCTTCTTCTCCTTTCTTACTGCCTCTGGCATTAAAGTCCTCTTCCGTAGTGGTTGCTAGTGAGTGGTCGTTCAGTGTTGGGAAGGGGCCATTAAGCGAGGAGCCTCGGCCCTTTGGCTCTCTTGCCGGGAGCCGCTCTCGGTTGCCTTGCCTGCCTTCTTTTCTTCCATCCTTCATCTCTTCCTCCTCCTCCTTTTCAAGAAGTCGTAGTCGTTTCCATTCCATTCTATTCTCTCTCTCTCTCTCTTACTGCCTCTCACTCTCTTTCTCTCGCGTGCTCTCTCGCTGCTCTCTCTCGTTTCCTCTCCTCATTATGTGTGTTCCTGCGCCCATCAGCCACTCTCTCATCCGGTCGATCAATGCGAGAAGCAGCAGCGGAAGCGAGGCTCAGTGGCCGGCGGCCGCCATAGTGCGAGCTGAGCATCCCCTAAACTCTCTCTCTCTCTCTCTCTCTCTCTCTCTCTCTCTTTCTCTCTTCTTTCTCTCTTCTTTCTCTTTGTGTTTCTCTGTTTCACTCGTGCACACTCTCTCTGTGCTCTTATTCTCGTTTACCCATCGTTCCGCTCCTGTTCTTTTGCAGCCTTCGCACTCATCTTCCTTATTTCAATTTCTCTATCTCTACTCTTATCATATCACTCTCTCTCTTTCTCTGCTTCAACTCTCTGCTCTCTTGACTCCTCACACTCTCTCCTTCAATATCCTCGTCGTCGTCCCCTCTCCTCATCCTTCTCTTGTCTTTCTCCTCGTTCATTCGTCCGACCAAACAGGCATTTGCTAACAGAGAGTGGTGGCAGGCACGTACGAGTCGGCCGAAATGTGGCTGCAATGGCAGTGATGAGAAGAGAGAGAAACAGAGAGAAGGGAGAGAGAGTGAGAGTGAGTGAGAGAAAGTGAGAGGAAGGGATAGCCAAAGAGAGAGAGAGAGAGAGAGAGAGAGAGAGAGAGAGACAGAAACAGAAACAGACTTTGGTCTGCCCTGAAATAAAGAGTGTGCGAGTGTGAAGGAAGAGTGAATAGAGCCAGACGTGTGTAGACAGACATGGCAAAGTGAAAGGGAACGACGCAGCTTGTCTGCAGAAGCAGGAAGGAAGAGCAGGGAAGCAGAGGGAGGCTCCCGGTCAGGTCAATCTCGCTCCTTTTGACCGAGAAACATGATAGTACATGATAAAAAAAAGAAGAGTTATACCGAAGAGGCTTATATGCTCAACGCGAGCAGAGGCCAGCCGTGTGTACATAAATATGTATGTATGCAAGAAAGGATGAAGAATACATCATCCGACTTAGGTTCTAATTGGCGGGACGTTCAATCTCATCGGAAACATCATCCGATTCGGAGGGTCATTGTCGGCCGTTCCACTGGGATGGCGCTTTCCGATCTCATTCACTGGGCAGGTTTGTGTCCACTTAAAAAAATTGATAAAGTCCAGGGTTTTTATCATATGGTTCTTCTAACAATTTTTCTTGAGATTTTTGCTTCAGTCGCTCAGCCTTTCATTATGTTCCTGACGACGAAACTAACGGCCTTTTGGTTTCCACAAGACCAGGTTAATTTGACGTCTATTCTGTGATCGTATTGTTTGTTGTTAGAAAGTAGCTATAGAAAGAAATACAACTTGGACATTATGAACTTTTGAGCGCGTGGCAGCGAACACGATTGCGTCGATGTCGAATCCGCTCGGCATCGCTGCGATGTACTCGCTGTCCCCCGTCATCGTCAACAACGAATATCCAGAGAACTTTGTGCTTCTTGTCAGTGTCTATCATGCATCGGAATTGCTCGTCTGCTCGTGCTCTTCTTCTCTGCTCTTTCATTTCGTCTCTCTAGCGAATCATTCAAAGACGAAGAGTAAGCCAAAGTAGAGAGATGGAATAACCAAAGAGCATGAATGAATGCCATTCTATTTTGGTGTCTGCTGTTTGGTTCCTCTGTACAAGTCCCTTTGGCATGCAAGCTAGCCGAGGATTTGTGTGCATTTAGCCGTCTGTAACTGTTCTATCTATCTATCATTCTAAGCCCATAAATAGAATCGGCTCAACCGATCTTTCCCTTCAGTGCTGCGATTTTTGGACATAGTAAAATAAAATACAATAAAATATCAAAGAAAGAAAAGTTGCTGGGGATTTGAAGAATAAAAATATTCTCCCGCTCATAGTTCTATCCTAGAGATTTAGCAGACGTCTGTACTTATTAAGACGGGCATCACGGCTGCCCTGAGTGTGGTGGCTGGTATTCTGAGCCTCACAGTCACTTCATCCGAGCCACCCATTCCGGTCTCCGCTTCCAAGGCAAATGACAAGGCGCCTCCACCGCCCTTCTGGCAGGGAGTCAAGAGAAGCCTCCGCTCTCGCAACTTTGTCATTCTCGCATGCTGTCTCGGAGGAGGTTGGCTTCCTTGGATCTCCAGACTTCAATCTTTTGTCTGTTCTTTGGATACGAATGCCAAACGAGTGGTTCTTTGCAGGAGTGGGTCTGTTCAACGCGCTGTACAACAACTTGCAGCCGGCGCTGTGTGCCAAGGGGTATTCGCCGACCTTCTGCGGCCTCATGGGATCCTGGCTCATCCTGGCTGGACTGGCGGGTGCTGCGGTCGCTGGAGTTGTAGCTGACTACACTGGAAAGAACGAACTGATCTTCAAGGTATCTCTTTTTTCACTCTCTTGCTCTCTCTCTCTCTCTCTCTCTTTCCGGCCTGGCAAATGTAGTTATGAATGTTTGCCTGCCAGTGTTCCTTCCTGCTCGCCGGCTTCAGTGCAGCCTCTCTCGCGGTGTCTGTTGACTTTTCCGATGTGGAGTGGTGGATCGCGACGTCAATTGGTCTCTTTGGTTTCTTCGGCTTTGCCATTTACCCGCTGGGCCTGGAGACTGGCGTCGAGGTGACGTATCCAGTAGCAGAGGCAACGTCCACTGGCCTCATCATCATTGCTGGGTTTGATGAGCTACAAATGTGTCTATTCGTATGCTGAGACTGAATGTCTTCAGACAGATTGAAGGAGTGCTCTTCGTCATCATTACTAGCCTGGCCAATACGGCGGCTCTTCCGGAAGACCTGGCTCGCCAGACTTGCTCGCAGCGAACGTCAGAGATCACAAATGTCGTTGGCTGGAAGTGTAAGTGCCACTCTCTCCCTCTCTCTCTCTCAGTCATCTGGGACATTCTTATTCAGACATCGACCAGAAACCAAAAGAACATACATAGTCGAAGCTGCATGTCTATGTTGAGATAGTCACATATGAATATGCACTTTATGGTCTCTCTCTTTATCTCTCTCAATCTCTCTCTCCTCTCTCCCTACCCCACTCTCTCTCAATCTCTCTCCCTCCCTCCCTCCTTATATCTCCGTCCTCTCTCTCTCACTCGTTTCTCCCTCTGGGTATAAATGTACTTTTGCTGTTTGAAGATTCGTTCCTTGTGTGGGCGGGATTCGTGTCGTTGTTGTGCTTGATCGCCTTTGTGTTCTTCCGTCCGAAGCTGCGCCGCCGTGCAGTGGATGAGGGGGCGGCGACTGGCTCTCCCAAGCTGCGCTCCCTTTCCGAGACAGCCGCTCTCATGCGAAGAACGGCCGAGACTGAAGAATGAGCAGCACTCTTAGATAAGCACTCATTTTAATGCATACTCATATATTTATTTTTCAAGCGATTCGCAAGGGATGCGCATTTTCGTAGCACATCTTCCCATGAAAAAAGGCAATTTCATTCAGAATTTAGGTTTGTATACGCTTGGTTGCTTATTATTAGCGGATAATATTTATTCTTTCATATGTTACAAGGAATATCAATTTCGTGTAAAATAACTTATCAAAACTTCCAAATATCACATTCTCCGGTTCTGACAGGGACCTTGCTTTTCTGTGTTACCGTTTCAAATTGTGATGATGTGGTAGTCCATCTCCTACAGCATTGTAATTATATCATTTATATATCCGAGGGCGCGTGGAGCGTCTCTTTTTAGACATGTATTGGAGGTTTGCATAGAAGCTATCAGGAAATGGAACGGAACGGGTGGCTCAGCCAGCAGAGTGTAATCATGTCGGCCATGAGATTAGCTGGAGGAGAAAAAAAAATGAATGACTTTCGTCTGCACTCGGCACGCGAGCTTTTGCAGACTTATCTCTTGATTTGCACACCTCGACTTTTGCATTATTTTATATGATTATTTTGGAGATTCGTCATACTAATTTAGACCAATTTTTTTAAAAATTACACCTCGTACGATTTAGCTATTGTTAAATTAATCGCAGATCATAAATCTGAATAAAGAAGAGTGTCGTAATTCACAACTCAATTAAGCTCAACGGAAGAAAAAAAATTCTGATTTTACTTCATTACAAATAGCAAATGGTCGCGCTGACAGCGTGGCAAGGACAGATGGACTTAGAAAAACTCGACTAATGGTTAGACTTCTTTGGTAAACGACTAATTCTGGAATGCCTACTACCTCTCCTTCTATATTTCTGTCTTTTTCCCTCTCACACACTCCAATATCTCACGATGACGATTTTCGGAGAATACAACATTGTTCGTTTCTTACACCGCGTCTACTAGAAGCTTCATCGTCTCATCGGACAACCATATTAAAAAGCCTTTCAAAGATTCTAAAGCAATTAAAGATGCTTGATAAGATGCAAATAGGCGAAACCGGAATTCTCAAATAATCCTACTAGTAAAACTGGCTGGGAAAATATGGTATATGAGCGAAAGTAGAGTACAATCACATGGTAGTCAAAGCAAACCCGTAACTAAGATATGCGAATGTTAGAAGAAGAAAAACATGGATTCAAACAAAACTTACTGTGATCTAAATCACGACCCTCGAACCAATCCCGGCGAATTGCAGTATACTTCTTTTTGAGATAAACAATAAATAATTTTCGTATATATAATATAATATGCTATAATTTAATTAGAAACAAATAGTCAACCTATACTAGAGACTATGAAGTTGAGTGAGTGGAAGAAAGGCACAGGCTAGGCAAGGCTGGGTGCTCGGAAAGAGGTGACCTTTGGTAGATAACGGTCTTCCTGTATCATCATGTATGTCCACATGGAAGGATTCCGTCGCATCCCCGGCTGAGAGGGCGTCATGCGACGAGCGAAGCAGCGGAGTGCCGTGAAGACCAAGGCAGAGAGAAACGCCACCACTGCCAGCACCTGCAAATTCATTCTCTTTCGCGATGAGCATGGCCAGTTTATTATAGGGACATACAGTTGTATAGTCTAGATAACTACTACGGCGCATAAACAACTCAAAGATGTGCATATAAAGAGGTAGAGGAGAGTATTCCAATCAGTTGCTACCCATCTAAAAGTCAAGAGCGTCTAAAAGTAACGTCTTCTTCGTTTATGGCATATCACTCCTTCCAGCAACAACATTCTCCCTCTCCCTCTTCACTCTCGCTTTGCCACTTGCCATCCTTGGAAGGGTACTTCTAATAAGATAAAGAAGTGTTCGGTGCATTGTACTACTTCTGAACATAAAAAAGCTCATTGTAAGAGAGAGAGAGAGAGAGAGAGAGAGAGAGAGAGGGAGGGAGAGATAGATAGAGAGAGAGCGAAAGAGAGAGAGAGAGAGAGATGTCAACCCACTTCAGCAATTTGTGCAGAAGAGTAGCGATGCTTGCTCGCTGTTTCCTGTACACGTCTTCTCTGGGAAACTCGCAGAGGGAAGTATCGCATGTTGTAGATCATAGCGCCGAGGGCCCATTGCACCTCAATCAAATATTTTATGAAAATGTTTTTTTACGACCTCGGCAGAACTACAATTGGAACTAATTGAATTACATAATGGAGATGGAATGAAGCGGCTGAGTGATCAGACCTCTTGCCCAGCGATGGTGAACGCGCTGCGGAAGTGGTTGTGCTGCTTGTCAACGTTGAAGCCGGAATGGAGAACAGAAGAGACCCAGGCAGACTTGAAGCACTGTGACCGAAGACGCTCCTCACTCGCCTTTGCGTACAGCTTTTGGCGGACGTGAGACTAAAGAAGACATTCAAACAGTTAATCTCTTAAAAGGAGTTGATTCTACTAATACAACTCAACATCAAATGTATGGAATTACGGATGTATGATCAGCCAGTGCAACGGTTTCTGCAGCTGAACCGGCCTTTTGCTAGCCAAATGAATGATCTCACCTGAATGGTGGACCATCGTTGCGAGCAGAAAGCGCCTGCCTTTTCACTGAACGTCGAATAGTTGTATGGCCCTCCGATGCCGAGGACATCTTCAGCCGAGAACCAGTACTCACTCAAAAAAATTAAGTCAATCAGATGTCGAACCGCAAAAAAGGCTTTAGAGAATAGTTATTTAAAAGAAAAGGTATGGAACATATTGTCCTGCTGAAAGAGATTAAGTCTATCAGATGTCGGAACCGCAAAAAACCTAAATCCATAGATTTGCATGGTGGAGAGATTGGCAGAGGGAGCAGCAACTCCGCCAAAGTAGCAAGCCTCATGAAGACATCGAGGGGAGGGCCGGTCAGTCGTCGTAATCAAGTCACTCAGCCGCTCCATGCACATTGTCCAGTTCCCGACACCCTCAAAACATCAAAGGGAAGTAGCGACAGAGAGATGATGATTTTTGAAATATACTTCAATATTTTATTATACAATAAAAATTATAAGCATACCCTTCGCATGAATATCGTTTTATCCTCTCGTGTAACTTCCTTCTGCAGATTGATCGGAAGACAGGCATCTTTCACGTACGTCCCATTCGACTGCTTCAGCTCATCACTCAGAAACTGCTCATACTTACGAAGACCTGCAAAATCTCCTGTTATCCTTGAATGAGATCGCATACTCGATCATACCCTCATTAACACCGTATCCAAGAAAGGTTGTGACGTAGAGGGTGAACTTGAACTGAGGGTCGTCGTCACGGCAGCCAAGGTTAACCTGAAAAAAAAACACCAGATGTATGCAGAAAAGGAGACAGAAGACAGAGGAGAGAGAGAGAAAGATAGAAAGTAAAGGAGAGAAATATGAAGAAAAAGGGGAGAGCGAAAAGAGAGAGAGAGAGAGAGAGAGAGAAGAGGGGGAGAAAGAGGGAGAGAAGATGTCTGACATTCTCGACGTTCTCGCTGCGGAAGGTGTCATTGGAGGGCATCTCGAAGGCAATTTGAGCAGAGGCGCCGCCCATGTCGATCATGCCAACAGTTGCCTGCCGAACAGGGGAAGACACGGTGGATAGTGGAGTCTCTTCCTCCTTCTCATTCTTCAACATGCGAGAGAGCAAAGACGGTTGACTCCTCGGTGGCATCTCGCTTGAAGTGGCGTGGGACGAGGCAAACTTGCCTGATGAAGGAAGACATGTCTACACTCTATGCCCTGCTCATTGTCAGTTATGCCTTGCCCAACCGAGGATGTAGTTGACTGCAATCCAGCTGTAGATGCCCTCCCACTTGCCCTCGATCACTCGAATGTGCTCCTTCATTATCTACAAATGAGAGATCATGCATATTTGCCAACGAACAGCAATTCAAACCTGCATATTGCTTAATTTGGGTAGCTTCGTATGAAGATCTTTAAGAATCGCTTTCTGCTTCCTAAAGTATCCAAATGAGGGATTTAAAAGGAAACTTGTATCGGAAGGAGAACAATGACATATTTTAACATGAATTTAAGAAAAAAAGTAATTCTTACTCATCTGGAACCAGCCGCATACCAGCAGTGGCCAAAATGAACACCGGCGTGTAGGGTCGATTCTCCTCCGGCACATATTCCACGGCATAATCGAGAAGTGGCTTGATATACTCTATAAAAAAAAGGCGAAAGATATTAATTTTTGGAGACATATATATTTTCCTTTTCGAATTCCCTGAACTATCAATTTAGTTGTCTTACCCGCAGCTTGCTCCGGAGTGTCGGCAAAGGTGCTCAGTCCAGGGAAAACTTTCTTGACAACAGGCTCGTTCTTCTGGTCGAGGGCGGGTTTGATGTCAATCAGTTCGTTCTCCGAAGTGGCCCGCCAGTAGTAGAGGAAGAGACGAGAGCCAGTCGAGCCAGCGTCAATGATGATACCGTACGAGATTTCATTCTCAATGCCTTCAAAAACCTATTATAATAGAAATTCTAAAAGATCTCGTAAGAAGCAGCGATACAGTTAGAAAATGAATTATATGGGGAACAGGTTTTTAGGCATTAGTGGACTTCGCAATTAATGGGAGTGTAATCAACCATCTCAATCTTTGGCTAGCAATGACCGGCCGTGTGCTGGGCTGCTCAAGCAAACAGCAAAAAAACTTTCTTATACGTTGTATTTTCTAACGACAAATGGTATAGGAAACCAAGTAGAGTCTCTATTCATTTCCTTCTATTATGCTAGCCCACATGTGGTCACACAATCATAAAGCAATGTAATGAATGAGATATCTGTGAAAAAAGAGCGAACCATTAGCGCCACCGACGATGTTCGCATACTCCGAGTTGGTTGAGGTGAGCTCGACCAGCAAGTAGAGAGCACCGGCGAGTAGCATGAGGAGCAGAAGGAGGGAGAGCCGGCCGCCACCAAGTGGAGAAGAGAGACGGAAGGAGGACGAGCTCCCTGCCATCCCCCACCCACTCCGCCCCGGCCAGTCCAGCCGGAAGAGGGGGATTCACTCTTCAATCACAACAACAACCATTCTAACCGATCTTCTCTCCTAACACAAAGAAATCGAGAATTACAGCCGAAACGAATGTGGTGACCTCGTCTTCAAAGATTATGCCATTCTACAATTGCAGTCTTCTAGCCAAGGTGAGCAATGGGAATTTGTCTAACGATAAGATACAGGAAAAATACTGGTGCCCACTAAATGGATAGTGCAAATCGCCAGAACTCAATTTCAATATTATAAATGCACTACAGACATCCCTGGGTAAGCAGAAAAGGGTGAAAGTGCCACGCATCCTGCCCTGCCGTGTGCTTTGAGCCAGACAACCAGATATGGATCTGTCTGCCTGTCCATTCCCATTCCAAGAATCTATCTATAGACCAGCCTGGCAGACAAAGCTTACATGTTCAGCTACTTTTATACACTGAAGATTCTCTCGTTTTAAATTGCAGAGTGATATGATAGCACACATTCAATGTTGTAGGTATGACCGGGCTGTGCCGTGTGTGGGAAACACTTTCATATCGCAGTGGTTGCCATGAGATCATTACTTATAATCGATCACATTTTATTTTGAGAGGAAGGAAAGATTGATAACATTTACTGTTTTCACATACACAGACGTAAAACTTATGCGGTTAGAGATCACATGGAAATAGCTAAATATGCAAGAAGTCTTTTAGGAACATATTGTTAATTTTGTTAATTTTTTTGTAAATATTGTTAAGTTAACATATTGTTAATTTTAGAAATTGATATGTACGAAATATAACTGACTAGGCATTTTCGCTTCTGAAAAAAATGAAATATAGTTAACAGCATCAGAAATAACCATGTTATATATTCAAATATGTTAAAATAGATAACTTGATTATGCCGTTCGGAGGTAAAACTTATGATCACAACACGAGCGAGGGCTGGAGATAGAGAGTGGGGGGGGGAAGAGAGAGAGAGAGAGAGAGAGAGAGAGAGAGAGAGAGATGAGGGAGAGAGGATTCGAAGAAAGTGAGATGAGGCAGTGTAGGAATTAGGAAACAGGCACACACACTGTAGCGGCATAAAGCACATCTTGGCACGCGGCAGGAGGGGGGGGGATTGAATTTGGGATGAGAAGACAAGGAGACGACCGTTCAAGCGGGCTGGGCTAGCCTGTACTAGTGTTCGGTAGATTCGCCTGTCATTGCTGTCTATTCTGAGGCATCGGAGGAATGTCTTGCACCATGTTCCGAGGTACGATTCTCAACAAAAGATGCACTTAATAATGAAATTAGGTTGAGAACCTGCATTTGTTTCATCGCTCTCTCTCTCACCTTATCTTCTCTCTCGTTCTTTCCTACCCTTCATACCTCTTATAATGCTCTGCCACGTAAGTGGCATGCATGAGTGCAACTTCACTGGTGAGTTCAGCCTCCGCGACGAAGAAGTCAGCAAGAGTGACCAGGACATCCGGGTTGGCGCAGGCATACGCAAAGTGGCGCATGCGGTTGATGTCCTGCAGACAAGACAGTCAGGAGGTGGAAGACTTCCAGGAATACCCAACCGAGTAGAACTGCGTCACTTTGTCCGGCAGCTTCTTCAAATCTTTCCTGATCTTGGCCAAGTCCATTTCCCAGCCGCCCTCTTCGCTCAGCCAACACGATCCTGGATGGATAAGAGATTGATATCGGATGGATAGCCAATGGCATACAAAAAGGTGTCTGAGAAAAATATGTTGAACAAAAAAAAAACTAACGGCTGCCAACATAGCTAGGCGGATCGCACTGGATGGTCTCCTTCTGATGCAAGTCACCGCCAGTGCCCGCGCCGTCGTCATCGAACGCAACACGAATGGTGCGGAGATCAGGGACATAGAGGGGCATGTCCTCGAGGCGGAAGAGGATGGACAGCGCCAGCGTCGCTTCTCCTTCTGAATTCTCGTCTGCTGACAGGACACAGTAGCGGCCCGTGTTGAAACGGCACAGCGCGTGCAACTCCTGGAGAGCCACCACTATCAGAACAGCATATAGAAATGGTGATTTGTTAGGTACTGTACACGCATTAAAAAGTTTATAGGAATATATTGTAGAGTACTAGAGACACGAACCGAGGCACGGAGAGAGTGAGTGAGAGTCTGGACAAGCAGAGGAGCTGTTGTCTTCTGTGTGCGAGGAGCGATGAGGCGGATGAGCGACTCTGCCTCGTCGTCTGCGCCCTCCTCTTCCATTGACATCCCTCCTTCTCCGTCTTCCATCTCTTCATCTATCGCCTCAAGACATATTTCATCTCTAATGATCATGTATTAAAAGAGGCTAGCAATGGAGCTTAAAATCTACCATACTTTACTGTCTCCGTCTCTTCGCTTGCATATTCTTTTCTTTAGGATTACGGTTGTTTTTAAGATCCGTGGAAAGCCCCTGTAGACAACCATATAGATTTATATTAGAAAAAAAGAGAAAAAAATGACAGCCAAACCAAGGCGAAGTCTTCATCTTCGCTGTCACTGGAATCCTGGCTGACTCGAAGAGACCCTACGGTAGCCTCCTTCGTCTTCTTCTCTTCTTCTGTCTTTGCTTCTTTTCCATGACTATTATTCTTGCTTGCAGAAGCAGTCTGTAAAATGTTATATTAATTTGTGCAAAATGGAAACATTGAATAAGATGAAGATGTTGATTGTATAGAGTGTGAACCTGAGTGCGTCTCCGAATTCTTTTCCGCCGCGGCTGCCTCTCCCTCAGTCCTTCTCCTTCACTTTCTGTATCGTCATTCTCGTGGTGTTCGCTGTCGTTGCCTTTGGCTGGAGAAAAGGAGAAGTCACTCCCTGCCTCAAGGCTCCTTCTCTCTCTGCTCCCCAGCACACAATCTGGTCTTTGCTCACTGGCCACCTCTCCATCCTCCCTCGCATTATACGCTACCCTCGTGTGCGTTAAAGTTTCAGATTTCAGTGAGTAAGACGCTTTTTTTGGTGGAGAATTCCCATTGTTTGAAGGACACCCATAGTAGTGGTAGAGAGAGAGAGAAAGAGAGAGAGAGAGAGAGAGAGAGAGAGAGAGAGAGAGAGAGAGAGAAAGAGAGAGAGAGAGAGAGAAAGAGAGAAAGAGAGAGAGAGAGAGAAAGAGAGAGAAAGAGAGAGAGAGAGAGAGAGAGAGAGAGAAGAGAGAGAGAGAGAGAAAGAGAGAAAGAGAGAGAGATGCGAGCAATGATCTCTCGGGGTGCAAAGAGCTGTTGTCTGCACCCGAAAAGGACGGGACTACATCTCCGCCCTCTCCAACACAAAAAGTGGGTCGGATATACACAACACCTTATCCGAACAAAAGAGAGCTAACCTCCTTTCTCCGTGTAGACCGGGATTACCATGTGATTGGAAATCACTGGCATGTTCTGGAGATTTGTAGGTTGCGCGAAGGCGATGACTTCGATGGAAGAGGCACCCTCCTCGCAGAAGCCGTGAGTCATCTGCCAAAGAGATCGGTGAATGATATGTCCCCAATATCACAAAATTGGAACAGAAAATTGGCGGGGGAAACCCAAAGATATACCTTTATCTTAGTAACCATGTTCCCAAAGGACAAGGTGTACTCGGGCAGCTCGAAGCACTCGTCAATCACGGCGGCAGCCAAGCCATTCACCGAGCGGAAGTCGCCAATGAAGAAGTGATGGTAGAGAGACTCGTTCTCGGGCGACACCTATCAAGGCATGATTACTTGAAGGAATACGGGATGAAAGTTAGTGTAATCACAGTTCAGACTTTCACGGTCAGTAACAGTTGATTGATACAATTAGACGGGAAAGAGAGAAATGCAGACATTTTGACCGCACGAAACAGCAGCAATCTCGTCGATCTCCTCGAGCTGCAGCGGGTCCATCGTGTCGCGGTTGTTGTTCACAATGATGAAGCGGAACTCGCAAGGCATCACAAAGTTCAAATCACCCTGGACAAATTATCCTTTCTCTCCCAAATACAAAGGAATGTAGAAGACGCTGCTTCTGTACAAAGAGTGAAACTTGCATCGAAGGAAGCGCAGTCCGTGAGGATGAACACGGAAGTGGTGGGAGGCGGATCGAGATCTTGTCCAATCTTACTGATGAGATGAGCAATCCGCGAGCGACCCGACGGAACCACCGGCACTCTCCTTAATAAATTGTGCTTTTCATTTCTTGCAAATGCTCACTAGGATAAAATTGATAATCCAGGGTAAAAGTGCAAACAAACGTTATTTCTTCATTTTCATCGACTTGAGTATAGTTGAGGAGATGTTCACGCGCTTCTTCGGCAGTGAGCACTCCATCCGCCAACTGCTCGATTTTCTCACCCGTACGATACTGGAAAATTAAGGGTTTTAGGGAGAAAAACCTTCAAGCGGCTCGTTACTAATTATTAAAATATTAAGTAAAAGACTCGTAATATATAAAGAGAAGGAATGCATTTGAAAAAAATTAGGGCATGCAAACATGTGAAATCGAAGAACAAACATGTTGACACAACTCTTCTTAATCTCTGAAGCAAGATCTAAGTTCTAAAAGCATTAGCTGTGATCGTGTTTGCAGATAAAGAGATGAAGCCTTTTCCTGTTGATCTTTGCCCAGACTGACCAAGATAACAAATGGCGGAGGAGTGAGCGGAGAAGAGAGCTTGAGAATGCTCTCAACGATGGAGAGGGCAGCGCGGTAACGAGTGGCCGACTCGTCGCGGGTCACTGAGCCATCCAGGGCAAGGCCCATCGAGAGAGAGGAGTCCACGGCAAAGATGTACATGGTGGAGGAAGGGAGGGAGGCGGGAATGAGCAAGGATGGCCTGGGGG
Organism: Allodiplogaster sudhausi; assembly: GCA_945643635.1. Taxonomy (NCBI): domain Eukaryota; kingdom Metazoa; phylum Nematoda; class Chromadorea; order Rhabditida; family Diplogasteridae; genus Allodiplogaster; species Allodiplogaster sudhausi. The sequence goes on along the minus strand of CALZFC010000026.1, from coordinate 4,347,758 downwards.
TGAGGGCGCTCCTCCTCACCTTCTGCTCCTTCTCTGCAAAGAATGCAAGAAAAAAGGAGATGAAGAAGCGAACAAAAAAAAGAGTACGGTCGCGGATACGCACTCATTCGCCAAATACGCTAGTATACACAAGCACAAACTACGTTGGGGGTGGGTGGGGAGAAGAGCAACTGAAGAGGACGATCAGAGTTCATCCACCGTAGATCAAGCACACGCACAAACACAACAACGCAACTTACAGGCCAACACTTGCTTCTACACATTCTTTGAAAGACACGCACATTCAGAACAAAATCAAAAGTGTAGCGACGTTTACCAAACATGAGATACCGTACTTGTAGAAAGCCAGTTCACACTACATTTATTATCAACAATCGTACTTCTCACCCTGTCACAGTACGTTTTCATAATGCTTGTTCTTTTAAATATTAATACTTTTATGTCCAAAAGAATGAAATTGACTTATTATACCTGAGACCTGCGCCATTTGAGTAATATAGATGAATCACGCATAATTCAAAGCTGTTGGATAGAAGGATAAGACAAAGGTAAACCATGGGTGAAACAAAAGAAATGAATTGAATAGGTTCAATTGAATAGGTTCAGGTAGAAAGGGTAGTGAGTCTATGAAAGACGTCATCAACAATATAAACAGAATAGGATTGTTCCGCTTGGTACTCATCCTGTTGACTACTTTCTTTTGCATTCTAATTGATGCCCTAAGATGGATAAAAAGCGGTCAAGTTAGAGAGAGGGTCTAGAAATAAGAGTACTGAATCAAAGCGAAAAGTGTTTACTGTTGTCGACGAATAGAATTTTGCACGATAAACATGGCGAGCCACGCCTTTCATACATTTCTTACTCACCATCAGCATCACCCTTCAAATCTCGGATAATCATTATCAACGGCAAATCCCAGGAAAGCTCCAGAGAAAAATCCACGATAATATCAGGAGACAGCTAAAATAAATGTTGTTGAATGAGATCGAAGCAGAGAGGAGGAGGCTGACGCATGAGGGAGGAAAGATGTGAATATTGGTGAGTCTGGAGTGACGACAGGAAAGATGCGTAAGGATGGGAGAAGGAAGCACTAGAGACTGCCAAGCCACGCGGTCACTACGCAAGCTGCTCCTAGTCTTCAAAACAGGGAATGACGTGGGATTGTCAAGTTATGAGCCACGTTCCGGCAGCAACTCTCTCTCTCTCTCTCTCTTTTTCTCCATCTCTTCTCCGTGTTTTTCTTTCACTCACCGCCTCTTCCAGTCTCTGATCTTTCTGCTTCTCCCCCTTTCCCAGCTTCTCTTTACTTACGATTAAACTTAAAGACGTGCCTATAATTAAATGAAGGGTGAGAGAAACAACACTCTCACTACATCAGTAGTGCTGACCATGAGCTAGCTTGTTAATGCGGCTTCTCTGGAACACGTGATAGTATTAGAGTGGAAAGATATTGCTGGGCAATGTGAGAGAAGAGCAAGGTTTGGCAGAAAGACAAAGTGCAATGCAGCCTGGAAGGAGTGAAAGTGCAGGAAGTGCAATTGCAGCCCCAGGCTACTCTGTGTTCCTCCGCCGCCTAAAGGGCAAATGCACTTGGCTCCAGTCTGGAAGGGCCGGCCCTTCCCCTTCGTCCAGCTGAGCTCGCGTGGCTCTCCACAACTCTCCTCTCACCTTTCAAAAGCTAAATCTGCATTACTCCTATTCAAGGCAGTAGAACGAAATTGCACACATGTAACGACAATTTTATAAACGATACAAATGGGGAAAACTTCTCTGCTAAGAGACATGACTAATCAAGTCACATGAGATGTTAATTGAAGACTAGAAGAGCGAAGCACTTATTTGTTCGAAAGGATAAAAAGTATAAGGGGAAATGTTTTTTTTTTCGTTTTCGTTCTGCCCCAGCAACTTTTTTTATGTGGCCGATTCAAGGTCGCACTAGCGTCTCGGCGTCAAAAAGGGTTACACTAGTGTGGCTCATTTCATAAAAAGAGGAGAAAATGGATGGTTGAAGGACTAGGCGTCGGTTCTCCTGTGAGAAGCCGTTGGGAGTGAAAAGCCGAGATTGCGGATAGAGGAAAGATAAGGGGGAAAAGATGGGGACTCTGATGCTGGGGGCGGGCTCGAGCATGGCATAAACTGTCAGCTTCTTCTCTCTGCACCAGAGGGCACCGCACTTACATGCATTTTTCCGCCATTAAAACTCTCGTGGATGCCACACCAATAGTGGTGACCGACTGCAACTGCTGTATCCAGTCACCATAACAGAGATGAATCTAGGTCTAATTAGGCTATTTTATTGCACAAGCCGTTTGCGCACCTTCGCAGTGATATTCAAGACGCGATCCATTCCTCATTACTCTTTGTCTCTCATTCAGCTCTCCTCAATCCCCCCTCCTCATTTATTTCACGCTTCTTTCTCTGCTCTTCTCTAGTTCAATGCAGTAGTGGATGGAGAGCCGAAGAAAGCTGGTTTTTGCTTCACTGGGACCACTAGGGCGTTGGACAGAGAAAATTGTGAGTGCGTGCTGAATTACGAGCGGACAGCGCGACTATAAAATGCTAATTAATTATTCCCTTTTCTGATCAACATATTTTCTTGCAAGCAATCGATTATTTATAAGCAGAGTGAAGCCCGCTGATAATGATCGGGGAAAAACAGCGCAGGCATGCACCGTCATCTATATGGTTACCTTTTTTCTGCCTTAGGTGATGTAAGAGCCTTTATGAAATGGGTCATCTGTAATACTTCGAAACATTTGAGTTCCTTTAATCGATATAACAAAATAACAAAATACAAATTTAAACAGTATCGATCGTAACTTATACATTTTTAGCACCTGTTTAAGCACCACGTTAAATTATAATCACAGTGTTCTTATGTTCGTTTTCCGGAAACAAGAGCCGTTTAGGTTAGGAAAATAATAAATAATCTTCATAGTTTATGATATATCGTCTCTATCTAAGGACTGAAAAGAGTATTTGTGACCGGACAAAGATTCTTGTGTGGATGGCACGAATCATGGACGACGAAGCCAGAAGGGCAGAGAGACGAGCCGGGCGGGGGGAGCAAGGGCAGAGCCACAGACGGCACAGCAACGGCCATCATCCAGCTGCAAGCAGTACGGGTCAATGCTGGAGAAGATAAAGAGAAGCAAAGAAGAAACCATGAAAGGAGGTCTACTGTTCATGGTTACCTTCAAGCACCGCGCTGAGCAGTGCTCCGCTGCCTCGGCACACGCTCTCCCTACCGCAGACATCTCCGACTGAAGACGCAGCTTGTACAGAAAAGGGGAAAGCAGCTGAAGGAATTCGTTCTGAAACAATATTGAATTACAGTAACCATTGTAACCTTCTGTAGCTAGACGTTCAATTTCTTGAGCACAAGAGAAACACATGACATACAAGCGGGATTTCGGCTGGCAGTTGACTGAGGAGTTTATGGAAGTCGTAGTCGGGAGGAAGGAGTGAAATGACATCTGCCAGGTGATGGCGAACAGCTTCAGGAACACCGCGGTCAGAAGACGTCCTTAAGTTTAAGAATATAAATTCTAAATCTCGTTTATCTACAAGAGCACTTGTATTCATCTTGCGACAAACAGAACAAGCTAAGAGACTGACATGTGCTGCAGGAGAGTTTGGAGATATTCGACCACAAGAGTGTGCTTAGAGGAATGGCGCTGGAGGAGGAGAGTAGCGAGAGAACGGGAACGCTCACTTTGCAAGGAGTGCAGCAGAGAAAGACATCGAGATGGATTCTTCTGTAAGCAATTACAAGGTATTCATAATTATAACAACTTTAAAATAAACCTTGTGCATAGCGAGTGTTCGAAGAGGCTCTCTTGGAGAGGAGAGGCTGAGAAGAACCTTCGCAGCGACATCTTCATCCATCACCAGATCAGCCAGTTTGTCAAAGCACCGTGGATTTTCTTCATCTTCTAGAATAGGTGCTATATGAGCTTATGAATAACAATCTGTATGAAGATGAACCTGATAACAGAGAAACTTGTAGACTTATCAGGTCTTCTTTGTTCGCTGACAACTCTGGTCTTGTGAGATAAGAATCAACTACCTCAACAAGCGACGTTTGAATAGGGAAGCTCACACTTAATCGCTAACCTCCGTGAGCAGGGTAGAAGATTTAATTGTCTTCATCAGCAACTTCGAATCGAAGATGTACTGGCTTGAGCAAAGCATCTGCAGAATTTCCGGCAATAGATACTGTTCCCATCCAAATTAGCATACATTAATAAGTTGCGTGGAATCTGCGGAGTACAGCCAAGGAATTTGACCAGCAATGATATCCTTACAATTCATTCTGAAAGAGAGCCATTCGACAGGAAAGGATTAGTGACCATGAACGGCTTACTTGCCAACCGCGTAGAAAAGATGTTGCATCAGAATCGGCTTTTCTTCCTCAGATGACACTTCAATTTCGTGACGGAAAAGCTCAAAAGCTTCCAAGAGCAGCTTTGTTTTCTCCGAAAGATTTGAATGAGACGAGGCGAGAAAGCAACGAAGCTCGAACATTGACATCGCCATCTAAAAGACTTCGCTATTGAACAATAAAACAAAATCACAGGCCAAAAGTTATATATTTATTGTAGTTTTTGTTTAAAACAACTCGTCCTCCATAACAATAAGCGTACTAATTTCCCCTGCCTCTCGTTTTACAGACAAACCTTCTTATCCGCCAAGAAACCGAGTAGTTGTTCGCTATCAAAAGTGTAGCATGAGAAGTCATCGGCACTCAGAAAGTTCTCCAGATGAGAACGAAGCATCAAAATGTTGGTTCCAGAAACCTCAAATGAAAAATCAAGATATGCTAAAGGAATTCCACAGAGAGATATTATAAGTGAGCCTTTCGTTCATCTTCCCCAACTGTTTCCTGGTAGCAGTGGGTGAAGAAGTCAATCAAGAATGTAATCAGTCCGATCTTATCCTCGCCAGCTTCCAACACGCGATCTTTGAAGTGGTCCCACACCTTAAGAAACAAGTGGGTGATCCATAAGATAGCAGCAGATAGGCAGGAACCCCAGAATAATGAATTACTTATTGATTTACTCCAAGATTAAAATAAATTATGTTGCAACAATAAGGCTTCTAAGATTGAACTAGCCTTGGAGGGAAGAGCATGGCCAGCAATGAGGGCACTGGATGCAACTTCGAATTGGCCAGAATGAGCCAGCGCTAGGCCACATTCAACACGAACAGCCATGACATGCTGAAGAGCATTCTCTTCGCAGCACAATAAGGAAGAGACTCAGAGTTCCGCCTACCTCGTATTCAGCGCCACCGAGATCTCGGGTGGCGGCCTCCTTCTCAGCAACGTCGAGTGCGCGGTCGTAGTCGCAAGACTCGAGTAAAGCTGTCGACTAGACAATGCGATGATTATTGCAGTAGACAAACTAGCCAATATAACTCCAACCGACCTTCTGTATCCAATCACTTTCAATGACTTTGTGTAGGCTGGAAGGAGTGAAGAGAAATGCTGTTCTCTCACGGACGGACAAGCCAGACACTCCGACAGGCACAGGCAACTCTTGACGGAGGCTACCGTCAGCCACGCTCAAATCAACAACTCAGTTCTGTACCGCAACCGTACATTCTAAAAATCTATACCAACTCGAAAACGGAGAGCAGCTTGTTCGTTAGAACGCAGATGTATTCATCATGGCAGCGAATTGACACGGTGACTCCACTCTAGAAAAAGACAGCATTATTGACCATCCCGGTATGATGAATTAGCATATAAAACATCATACCAAATTGACCAGCGGAGGCCTCGTTGCTTGTCCTTGTGAATTAACAAAAACAGCCATTCCACGCATAGTGGACAGAAGAAAAGTCGCCTGGGAAAGTAATATCAATAAAAGGGGCAAGAGCACCTGGCACTTTTTATCGGCTATCTCGTTTTTGCTGATAAAGAATTGACCACTGTACGATTTATTTCGGTTTTAAACCTGCTGATCAAAAGCGCAAGTGATGGGTGAATCGGCTGAAGCAGCAGTGAAGAGAGGCACGGGCCTTGCCTTCGATGTCCACTCGTGGCAGAAGCAGCCTGTAGGAGTCACGAAGAGCAAAGAACTTCTGAAACACAGAACGTTCGTGGCAAATAGAAACTTTCGAGGAAAACCGACCCATTTAGTGACATGGCGCAAATTGGACCATCGGCTCCAAATCTCGCGAGTTCTTGCTCTTTTCCGTCAACGAAGTGGCATAACAAAACCTAATAATACAAACATAACATATAAATTGAATTCCAGACTCCGTAAATGATCACCTTGTGGTTTATCCGAAAAACAATATGTGACCTGATTCTTAGTGGTCGCAATCGCGTACTGCATCCTTGGATAATGGGCAACTGCTTGTCGTACATTAAGATCAAGAAGGCGAATATTCTTCCGTTTATGCAAATCCTTAAAAAATCAACCTAAACAGTCACTTGCAAATGACTTGAAAAGCGACTTACTTCGAGAGTGTCGCCATCCAGAATGAATAGCGTGTCATTAGCAACACATGCGAGTATCCCGCAAACATCATTGTAGAACACGCATCTGACGGCACCCTAAACAACACACTTTTACGTAAATACGAACAACAAAAGTGGCATCAAAAAAGGAATTTATTCAACCTCTGCAATCTTCTTCCGCTGCTCCCAGACGAGTCGATCATTCTTGATGGGAGCACGATGAATGAAACCGAGGGTAGTGCCCAGATACAACTGGTGGGATACTGCCGTAACATCGGAAATCTATAAAAGAAACAAAATCAAATGGTAAACTAACGAACAATGTAAATGAAACATATAAAAACAGTTAAAACCTCAGCAGAATCAGCGAATATGTGCTCGAGATTCGCCACCTCGTCCAACCGGAAGATATCAGCCGCCATTTCAGTCACTTTTACATCACATAGGCGGCATTTGATTCCTTAATGTTAGAATAAAAATAAATTTGAAATAATGCAAATAAATTTGACAAAAGGGAAATGACCTCAAAATTGGTGTTTGGGAGTGCGCTCTCTCTCAGATGCTAGCGCGGGTCGCGTTGCGGTTGTTGTCCTCGGAAGTAGGGGAGGGGGAGTGAGGGAGTGTTTCGTTATTCTACGCCTCAAGTGTCCACGAGAGACGGTTAGGTTCCCACCCATTCCCGCCCTTAAAAAGAGAGTCGGGAGGTTGCTGATCGCCGGCTATGCCAGAGTGGGTTCAAAAACGAGCTGGGCTTTCTCCAGGTGGTGCATAAGTTCATTGCCGGCCAGGCAGAAGGACTAAGACGATAACACTGAGCGGTCGAAAGAGTCATGACGACGTTAAGAGAATATTTGGTTAAGGAAAACATTTGGCCGGGAAGGTAGTTTGGCGCGGAGAGCAGAATAAACAGGTTTAGATCGGCGAGTCGCGGATGTAAGAGAAACCGGGAGCGGTTCCGAGCGGCAGTAAGACTTGTGAGTGCAGGAGAGGGTCAACAAGGAATTGGAATGGTTTCGGGCTTGGAGAGGTATTTCAGCATGGATAGCCGTAGATAGCCGAGCACGGCCTTGGGGGTCCAAAGATATAAGCAGAGTGTGAGGCCGCAGTTTGCGCGGCCTTGGGAATTTGGGACTGACCAGGGAATAGTCGAAAGCCCTACGATCAGAAATATGATTTAGGGCTCAATCAAAAGCCCTTGAAATTTTATGTTTCGGAATGAAAAATGTAGCTGATGCCATGCATATATATGTATAGGTTCAAGGTCTTCTTTTGATCACGATTCTGTGGTTAGTGTTTCGGGCGCCTTCGGCGACGCTTTCCGGAAGAACTGCCAAGGCTCCATGTCGAAAGTCGATGGGTGGCAGCGGCTCTTAAACCGGGAAGGCGTCAGCTCAGTTTTGATCACCAGGTTTTGGTCATGGTACCATTTGGGAACTTTTGTTACTGTTCCCTTTACGCACAAGCAGATTAGTGTGCAGGCTCTGACGGCGACGACAGGTTCAGCAATTCTGGGACAGTCCACGGGGGTTGGAGGGCCTTGGTCAGGGGCCGCGTGGCTTTGGGCAGTGCAGCGCGGCCTTTATCCTGTGCCGAATTTGTGCTTCTTCGGGTAGTTTTGTCGACCACTGGGGTGGCATTCTGAGTTGTTATTAGAACTCTTGGTTTTTTCCGTACTTATTAATTTTGTACTTCACGGGCTAGCCTGACGTTTGGTTTTGCCTCACTGGCTACGGGCGCAAGTTACTGCGTGCAAAAGGGGGGCTTTTTATAACCGAGGTGAACACAGTCCTAATATGTTAGCGTGGGTTGCAGTGCTTGCACAGCTCATATCGGAAACCTTGAACTTATTTCGGTGAACAGAGTTACTGATTGTGTAGGCTGCTCCATATGTATTTTAGCGTATCTTGTACTGCCCATTCCTCTGAGACGCGATAGTTTTGCCAGCATACGATTCTTGTTCATTTTGTTTTAAAGTCCATATGTATGCAGGCCTGGGAATGTAAGGCTTCATTACATAGTAGATAGCATCCTTGCTATAGACATTTGCATACGTCTGTTAAATGAGGTGGCTTTGTATTACGAGTGATCTGTTTTGCCCATGAGCACAGTTGTATGGACACGGACGATAAAGGCGTAAACATAAAACACGGATGTTGGCGAGCATCTGAGAGAGCGGGGTTCCAAACAGAGGTTATGGTGGGCGACGGAAGGAGCGAAGCGAACTGTAGGAGCCACCATAATTGAGTACTGCGCTTACTGCCTGTTTTTTGGTGTTGCCAGTACCGCTAAATAGTATTGAGTGCTCCAAATGTTACAAAATGAAACGCACTATAATTTAAAAGTTTTTATGTACATACAATTAATCAGCTTGGGATCCTTCGTTTATGTATCTTTTTTTCTTTTTTTCTCTTAAGTAAACAAGCTCAAACATTTACCGTTGCATATTATTTTTCTTCACTTACGCAATATACATGGTAGATAGTAAGTGTATACATATATAAGTCGAGCTGCACGTCTTTAAAATTCAGACAAAAAAAACAGCAAAATTGGCCTCTTTACGACCCTCCTCATTTCGTGAAAATATTTTTCGTTACAACAATCTCTGACACGATTGCGCATTAGCCAGCAACATGCGGAAATTTCTATTTTATATGCATTTCCCAGGATGCATCCAGCTCAGCAGCATGATTGACTTGGAACGGTTTCGAAGGAAAGGTCCAGCATGGACTCTTGGCGACGACAGCCAGGTATTCTTTTCTTTTTGCGATTTCATTGACTTATCATCTACATTACAATTCAGTGGTTCTAAGTAAGATGCCTTCTCAATGAGTGCGTGAGCTAATCTAATTGTTTAGCTGGTGACCGCTCTGGAGTCGTTGGTAACGAATGTGGCGAGAAGAACGGAGAGGCTAACGGAGGAGCTAGGACAAGCAAAGAAAAGGGTCGACAGAATTGATGAATCTGTCAATGCAGTCAATGCCTCCATCGGCCTCTTCTCCTCCAGGCAATTTATTGAACAGGTTCATCATTGTGTCAGAGATTTTGGATGGCGAGCAGCATAAATATATGTCAGTAAATCTGTCGTTTAGTTGCTATATAAAAGACATTGATTAATTGTCGTCAAATCGCCTTAGACACCTTGAGCTTCAGAGAGTATTGGAAGACGACTTCAAGCCAATAAGGAAGCAGTCACCCATAAATCGCCCTTCAGTTAGTATTACAATTACTATTTCAGAAACAAGTCATATGTAATTTATATTCTGATTATGTTATCGGCGTTCAATTGAGACAACTGTTTCTGACCGCCAAGCATCTGCGCTTCGTGAGGTGAAGGCAGCTATCAGAGAAGGCTTGAATGCGGTTGATGCTCGCTTCAAGCCGCTCGATGGATACGCTCCAGACGATCCATTTATCCAATATCAACCAGTTGTCAGTGATCGATCATTGTTCAATAATCTTCTGTTGGGTTATGGAGTACTACTGCAAAACTGAAATGAATTCGCTGATATCTTAATTTCAGAGCAAATACATCCGGCAGTTGCCGCCAATTATTGGTTCGTCTGCATTCCTGGAAGCGCGTGCCAAAGAAGAAAGCACAAAAGAAAGCACATCAATCCCCACAAGAGCCTCACCGCTCACTGAGCCGTCATCATCTCATCCATTCCCTGCCACGCCTGCACCCCCTCCTCCTCCGCCGCCTCTCCCTCCCAAATTGTCCGCGACAGTATCTCCAATCGGCAATGCACTCTCGCCCAGTACAGCGCCTTCACAATCTACTGTCGTTGCTGCGTCGAATGGCTTGTCGAAATCAACTTCTGCAGCGACCGTGACGTCCGCCACAGCAAATAACTTCAAGAAGTACCTATTCTTTATGCTTTATTCACTGTTCTGCTCGAGTACTTTCACAAGACGTTATTAAATCCTCAGGCCCGTTGATGATGTACCAGTGCAGAAGGGAGGATCGCGAGCTGTTGCTTCGACAAAGAAGTCTATTTTCGACTACGATTCTGAGGACGATGACATCTTTGCAAAGAGTGTAAGTACATGACATTACACTATTCATAATTTCCTGTTTGGTGTATCATATATTCCTGTTTAGTTTCGCAGTTCTCGGTCTGCGACTGAAGAGCGGAAACAGCGAGGTGAAGAAGACTCGAAGTCAGCTCGGTCTTTCGGCTCCTCGGCGTCGGAAAACAAGGGAACAACATCAGTTGCAGCTGTAACAGAAGAGGCTAGTCAAGTTGACTTTGAAAATGTTTCATTTATCGCTCTACGCACTTCAATCACAAGAGTGCATCTCAAACTGAACTAGAAGTTGTTTAGAAGCTGCCGGTCGAAACTGACACTTCGATGCCAGTGCACGAGAAAGCGCCGATTGGAGGAGTGCGGCCACACTCTGCCCTCGCAGCCCAAATCGCGGCAGCGATTGCTGCACGACAGGAAGGAAGAGAGCAGACTAATCCGCCACAGCCTGCAAAGCCGGAAAAGACACTCCAAGGAAAGACGCACACCGCAACACCTCCTCAGCCTTCTCTTCCGCCTTCGAAAGATAGTGGGATTGCCCAACTACAGAAAGTGGATCAAAGCGCGGCTCCTCAAAGGGTTGCAAACCCATCCGAGCCTCCCATTCCTTCGAAAATGTCTGCTAACCAGAAAAAGGTAACAAATAGATCGTTGAGTTACATAGAATAAATCGTTTCGCTTCAGGCACCAGGGAAATCGATATTCGATGACTCCTCCGACTCTGACTCCGATCTCTTCAAGCCAGCTGCGACGAGAAAACCGTCAACGTTGAAGAAAGAGGTACTGTTATATTTTTTATTATACAGCTTTCAACAATATTATTTTAGAATGGAACAAAACCAACGCCTGCTCCAACAAAACAGGCTGCTCCTCAACCCAAGTCAAGCACCACTCCCGAGGTCATTGTTTGGACATAAGTAAAGGCTAATCTATATTATTGTACATTTATTTAAGATCGAATCATCGTTGAAAGCTAATGAAGCAAAGCCTGTCGATGTGCCCACTGCGCCGATATCGGCAAGCACGACGGCAAAGAAGCCTCCACTCCAGAAGAGTCTCTTCGACTCCGACTCCGATCTTGATGACCTCTTCAAGCCAAATCCCAAGGTATGTAGTTGTTGTGGTATATGATTCAACATAAAGAAAAAAACATTTTCAAAACCTTTGAATACGATGGAATTGCACGGTCATTCTTTCGTGGCGTTTAGTTTTTTTGCCGGTCTAGGCGAAGTTGAATTACATCTCTAAAGCAAACTATGTAATAGTCACACAAATTAGAAACAGTTTGCATTGGTTCTTTTAAATATATCGGCATTACATATGTACATACATATGTACATACATTGATACATACAAGTCATGTTACTTATGCAGCCAAGTTTACATTTCATCTCATAGATTTTGCAACTCTGCACTCTCCCGCAATCCACGCTATTTTCTTTTCTTCATGCAATATTTGATTTTCATTATGATCCATTCCATTTTCATATGGATATATTATTTAGTGAAACGCAGTGTAAGGGAGTGTGGTCGATTAGAGAGGGAAAGAAAGGGGAAGTCGAGTGATCACGTTCTTGTCTCTAGCGGCTCGCTCCCTTCCTAGCCAATGTGTAATAGATGCCTCGAAGTCTTCCGAGTGCGAAACCACTTCCAGTCGTTGCTGTTCTTGCTTGTACATTCGAAACAGATGAATCAGGCACACTTTTCATTTCTTCTTTCCCTGCTCCCTTTTTGAGTCCGTCTGCAAATTGTTCGCCAAAGTGCTTATTTCCTTTGCCATTCAAGTGTTGAGAGTCTGTTGAATGGTGTCATGTGTAGTCAATTCCATCGATCAGAGTCATCACCTACTGTTTGAACCCCCCCCCCCACGCATAAGATACATGTTCATGTTTTCCACTCTTACCTTTCTCTCCTTCCTCTCTCCTTATTGCCAATTTCTGTATTTTCCTTCTTTTCTTTCTCACATCCTCTGTTTCCTACTCTTCTGTGCCCTCTCTGTGATAGAACATTTCTTTCACAGACTCTTATTCTCGCGCATACACTTACTCCCACTTTACGTAGGCGCTCTCTTGTTTGCGGAGCTTTCCCTTTACCTTCTGGCGCTGGAAATCCGCTTCTCTTTTTCGCTATCGCAGCCGCCGCGTGGCCTCGGCTGTCGTTTCCCTCTGTTGAGGTGTCGAAAGACATTTTGAGCGCCAGTTTCGGGTGTCACAGACAGCTGGGCACCCACCATGCCGCTGGCAGCATACGTATTGGTCCATGCTCACCAGCCTCTCATATATAACCCCAGCGCTTACGAGAATTGACATCTGTCTGGCATGCCTGATGCATTATTTAGAGTCGATGACAAGACAATTCGACGTTTGTGGTTTGCGATGCTTATTTGCATGATTCATTTGATTTCTTCAAAAGAGTTGCACCGATCAATTGCAGCGAGCGGCTGCAGTCCCTGCCACTCCGACCGCTGCCCGTCTGCCGCACTCCTCGACTTCCAATTCAAACGGAGTTGTAGTCGCGAAACCAAGTCAGCCGCTTCCGACTCCCAATCCGGTTAACGAGGTTCGCATTGTGCTTTTTCAACAGTTTGATTGTTTCGACTCTGTTGCTAAGAGCAACTTGGATACTCTTTTCAGAAGAAAGAAGAGGAACGCAAGAAAGAGAAAGAGTTGGTTGTACCAGCGGAAAAAAAGGAGTCAATTTCTTGCCAACCCTCGACGGTGGGCTTGCTAGAGGAGAAAGACGCCCATCAAGGCGGTGACGAAGAGGTACTTTATTTTGTCTCTGTAGAGTGAGCCTTTATATTAACATTCCGGACCTTATTCACCACCCCTCTTTTTCAATGTTTCTTTGCATTGTTCTTTCAGATAAAAGCAACTATGTCTTTGTCGTTACAAATCATTGTTGCCTTTTAGAAGAAGTCGGAGAGGAACTCAGCTCAGTCAGATTGCGACAGCGAAGACAATAGCAGTCCATCTGAGGAGATGTTCAGGAAAAATCCCAACTTTAAAAATGAACTCGCGAGCAAGCTGGCACTACGAAATCCTATGATGGTATGCTCTTCTGTCAAGCTTATACGGATATTTTAATGATATTCATGTGGAATAAAGAAAATAGAACTTCTGTGTTTGCAGGGAGGTCCCGCTGCTCGGCCTAGATCCGAAGTTTTCTTTAACAGACCCGTCCCGGTAAGTACAAAAAAGAATATCTAGATACATACATATCTGTATGTACTATGTATATATGTACATACATACATAACATATATAGTAATGTTGAATACGTGCAGGATTCACCCGAGGCAAGAACGGTCGATGACATGCATGCTCCGAGACATCCCTTCGCTCGTCCGCTACCTTCCAGACAACCGGCACAGATGGTTGAGCCGGCGTATAAGGAACAGAGCGGACTCCTCACATCGCTCAACAAAGTAAGCGTTCATTGCATAAAGTTTACCTTGATGTTTGGAACTAATTCGTTGAGGGTCGAGCTCGGCCACCTTGCCGCCGCCGCCCCGCACCGGGCGCTAACGCCGCTGAGAAAAGTACCGCCGAAGTCAAACAATCTATGACAGCTGAGAAGCCAGCTTCTCACTCGATGGCTTCTACGCAATCCTCTTCTACTTTGCCGTCTAAAGGAAAATCTGATAGTCTTACGGCAATACCATCTCCCGTGCCAAGGACTTCGGCAGCTCATCCACCACTTAGCCCGAGGAAATCCCAAATGACAAAAGCAAATGATGATGATCCACTAGCCGACATCTTGGAAGAACTTGAGAATGCCGCGAAGGAGACTGTTTCGCAAAAGGACAGGACGCAACCAGAGTTAGCTTCCAGACTTTTCAGAATTGACATAAAATGCAAGGAAGAAGCATGAATATAGTAGCCTAAAACAGTTAGATTATTGTTACGTTAAGGAGAGACCAGCTGCCGGCATCTTCGCCAAGTGCGGGAAAGGATGTGAAAGAGTCTTCCAAAAGGAAGAAAAACACACTCTTCGACATGGATTCAGAAGACGATTTCTCTTCCCCTCGCAACGTGTCAAAGACTCTTCCTGCGAGTCTGCCACCAAGGACTCCCGAGACCGCGAAGGCGTCTGGACAATCTCCATTCAAGCCCTCTACTTCTTCTACAACCTCTACTTCCAAGCCTCCTGCATCTTCAAGTGGAACAAGTTTGTTACACACTATCTTCCACCACTATACTGTGTTGTTTGGAAGAATTCATGGAGCCTCTGCGGTCTTATCTATCTTCCTTTTTTGCTTAGCGGCATTCCCGCTTCTCGTATCAGCTAAAGAAGTGTCCAGAGTAGTCGCTGCCCTTGAAGAAAGAAGGACTATTGGGGAAGCCCTCTTAATCCTTCTTTATCTCTGCGTCCCTTTCTCGGTGTTTCCTTTCACCATTCCCTTTTATCTCGTTACTTACCATTGTTTTCATCTCCCACCCCCCCCCCCCCTCTCTTGCTGTCTGATCTTCCTCTCCCGAATTTTCCACTCTCTCCATCTTTATCTCTCTCTCTCTCTCTCTCTCTCTCTCTCGTCCATCCCATCTGTTCTCTGCTGCTTTCAAAAAGCGTTTCTCTCTCTCTTATCCATCCCGTCTGTTCTCTGCTGCTTTCAAAAAGCGTTTCTCTCTCTCTCTTATCCATCCCGTCTGTTCTCTGCTGCCTTCAAAAAGCGTTTGATATTTCATAATTCTCGTGAAACCTTCTTTTCCACTGGCTTGTCGGCGAAACACGCCGCCTTTTCGCTTGCTACTGATAAGAATCCAAATCAGCCATAATGGGTTGCCTGGCACGTTCAAACCATTCATGTATCTGGACACAGAAGACACAGCAATTCATTCACTGCTGAATCTAAAAATGAAACTGTTTTTTCACGAGTGACTTTTCGCAGGATCGAAAGGCATTTTTGATGACTCGGACGAGGACTACTCTCTTTTCATCCGGAAGAAATGAGACAAAGATAAGATATTACAAGAGACCGTCATATCTCATGAGCACTTTCGAGAACACTTCATCTTCTTCGATTTCCATCTTACCATTAATTTCCATTTTCCTTTACTTGAAGAGAGTGAACAGCACGAATGATGCTATTCATGGATTGTTGCCTAATTTAGCCTTCTCAATATTTAATACTGGTGACAGCTTACAATCTTACACTTCTGTTACTCGTTACACCATTACGTTTTTTCTATCAGATAGATGAGAACGGAAAAAGAATACATTATATTAATTATTTCCTAGCAGAATATATCAGAGTTTTACTGCCGATCGTATATATATTCCCAAGGTCGTATGTATGTATGTGTTCAGCGAAGAGTCTCGTTCTCTTCTTCTACGAAATACTCATGCCTGTCGCTTACTGGTATATACAGCTATTCGAAGAGTAACGGTTTACTGATAAATATTGCTTGCTCTGCATATAGCCATAATTATTCCACAATTAAAGCTTACATAAACAAAGATTGATTACAGGCTACATAATCAGCATATCAAGAATAGTTTGTCCACAATATACGCAGCTCGGCAACTGCGGCACCCTTGCATTATATTTGAAAAAAATTATTATATACATATTGGTTGGTCATCCCTATCTCACAAATATACAAGTAAAGATTCTATGCGATGAGTCCTATCAGAAAGCATCAATGATAGATATGTATATGGCTATCTGGAATGGAATGCCTTTGGACAACCCTACAGCCTCAATTTGGCGATCCAGCGAAGCAATTTAAAGAAAGGCTTCTTCTTCTTGTCCGAAGATGGATTCTCTGGTCGATGAATGCTCCGCTGCACGGGTTGAGGGGTCATTTCGGTAGTGAAGTTCTCGTTGTTCTCATCTTCAGGCTCCTAAATATGCGCTTTAAAATATGGCATGATCGTCGTGGACTATATATGACGTATAATGTGATTTTATAACTTCACGAAGGCGCTCGAGAGTAGTGAAGCCATGCGATCTGCGATCGAAGACGAGGTCGTCCTCCTTCCTGTCGCCTGTCTCATTCTGCTCGGAGATCTTTCGTAGAACGGCAGTGTGACGGCGTCTGCAAGCAACTGCTCACTCTTACACAGTGATCTCAGCAAATTTTTTTTTGAGAAATCGTGTTCTTTATTTTCTAGCCAAAAAGAAAAAAAAAATTTTGCGCCAAAAAGCTGACTTGATGTTTGCCTGCTTCTTTTTTTTGTAGTCAGCGAGTCGTTGCTCACGTTGTGCGAGAAGCATTTCAAACGATTTACTCTCCGATACTGGAAAGCAATCAACTTCAATATTGAAGAATCTTTTTTTACATTGAAATATGGAAAACTGCTCGAGAACAGTGAGAGAAAGGAAGAGAGGGAAAGAGAGAGAAAGAGAGGTAACGAGAGAAAGAAAGTGAGAGAGAGAGAGAGCGACTTGCCTGTGCGACTGCGAGGCTTTGTCTGATTCGGTCTTTGCTGATGTCGTTTGGCAGCCGAGGACATGGCTGGCGTAGCAGATGAAGAAGAGGAGGGCAGCGTGTTCTTGCGAGGGGAGGAGAAGCTGGCGGAGACGGATCTCGACTCCTCTCCGTTCCTTCCATAGAGTGGATAGTCACGACCGACGAAGGGAGCCATGAAGGCCATTGCTGCAGAAGGAATGGAAGAGAGGAAATGATCAGTCCACGCGGAACGATTGCTCTCCCTCTCACCATTATATACGCCTTCCCCCCTATTTTGGCTTCCCTCCATCTCTCTCCTTCTCACTCTTCCTTTCAGCTTATCTCTGCAAACCTTAACGCGCCTGTCAGTTAGCATTACCACTGGAAAACAATTGCTTAGCAGGGTTTTGATAACCACCACCAATGCAAACAATGAACAGGGAGGCGAAAAAAAAAATTTGCATTTAGAATAATGCGAAAGAGTTTAAAAGGATTCTTTTAAAGTTGTGAAAATTTTTAAATTATCAGTTTTCGTTCAAAGGACAAACACGTTTCATTAATGTTCTGCGAAGAAATGGCCACTGGAGCATACATATATATAACGATTAGAACGAGGTCGATAACGTGAACCCTCTTCGCAACTGCTCACGCAAAAGGACACAGGAAGTCCTTCCGAACTGCCGCTCAGGACTGATAATGACAATTCCCACTGCTCAAAAGGGCGTCTCATTGTCACGAGACCTGAGTGATTTCTGAAAAAGTCAGATGACTGCCCACTCAGTTCCGGCCAAAGGAGTCATCACTGACATCACCAAATTCCAAAGCGTTCCTGATAGGTATGTATGTAGCTCCCCAGCCGGTTTTCAGTTCATCACTTTGGAACGATCGAAAAGTGCTCTAAGAGTAGGGTGATTGCTGTTTGGTAAGCTCTCTTTAGCGCAAGGTGTGAACATGGATCAAAGAATGGAAGGCTGTCTGCATGTTCTGATCTGTTTACCATTTCCCGGTCATGTGGGAGGAGAGGAGGAGGCTGTAATGGATGGAGAAGAGAGGGTCGATGACCCCAGACCGCGCTGTTTTTGTCGGCGGCATCTTTAAGCTGAATGATAGCAGAGAGCGAGTCATGTGCCACTGATGGCAACAGCAAACTAGCAGAGATATTAAAGCCGAGAGAAATCAGTGGCAAACGTGGGCTGGAAAACCGGTTGTGTAATGTGTCGGAGATAATCTTTAAAGTAGCAGCCCATGTATTCTATATTTCTGTTCCATAGTTGGCAACTACAGTATTAACCGATTTGGTATTCAAACCAAAAAAAAAAGTTCCTTGTTGACCTATACCAATGATGAAAGTAAATATCTATATGCCATCCTTGCAACACTCATTTTTCCTTCTCTATTATGCGCATCTTTTATCAGAATGAAGTTGCACATTATTTCTACACTTGTTCTGAAATGCGCGTGCTCTTTTATGGCATGTACATGCGTTGACATTGCGTACATATACATATGTATGTACCTGTGCAAATATGTATGTACCCATTCGATCCAAATGTGAATCATGAAAACTACCCAGTGGATTAACAATAAGCATTTCTGCTGCAGTGATCTCGCTAGAATCGTTTCGTTTTATTATAATTTCACTTTTATGTTGGTTGGTGAAAGTGGAAATCAGATGCGCATTGTCGAAAAAGAATGTGGCCAGCTGAGAGACCAGTTAGGTTGCCAATGGAAGAATATTCAATACTTTTTGGGCTACTGAGCCAGCTAAACTGTACGTGATGCATGCAATAAAACGCTCTGCAACACTTCTATGATGCGGACAAGGAAGAGGAAATAAACTATTGCAGTATGTATAATGTAGAGAAGGAATGAAGAGAGAGTGACTTAACAACATCGGGCAGGGCGATATGAAACAGCACGCTAAATATTCAATTGAATTGCGGACACCTTGGCAATACTTATTATGCAGAAGAGAGTCGTGGCAATCGTGGAAATCGTTTGCCTTTTTTCACTCTTTCTCATTTAATCGGATCATAACAAAAAAGAAATGCACTCATGCAGAGACACGTGTCTCATTCATACCAATACATGCAAAATTCATGGATGACTCGCACCTCAACCGAAATATACATATCAATCAGTATCGTGGAGAGAAAAATGTACGAGTCTCGTGAAGAGGCGAGTTTCCAAAAACCAATACTTGATCAAATTACTCAGTGAGATCAGCAGAATGGGTGTTGAATTGAAAGAGTGTAGGAGAGAATAGAGAAGAGATCAAGCGATAGCTGCCGCTGTGGATGGAGTAGCAGGAGTCGGTTGAAGTGCGGGGGGTGGCGGAGTCGTCGAGGGAGGAGTTCTCCAATTGCTGAACTTTCGCTTGATTCGACTGAAGGCATTCTCACGCTGCTTCTTCCTTCAACATAATGAGTTCCTTCCACTATTAGTTGCAACAATATTCTTAACCTCTCCTTGTTGTCCTCGATACTCGCGCTACGATGGCGCGGACAGGAAGACGCTGAGACTGGCCTGTTCTCGATTTCCCCTCCAGTATCCACGGAAAGCCCGCGCATCTCATGTTCCAAATTGTACTTCTGGAATATCGATTTACTTTTTCGATCTTTCAATTTGCTTCTTGTTTTTTTAGAACAGATAAATCCTGTCTATACAACAAAAAAAAGAAGATGAAATAAACCAAGCTGTGGTATAAATGCCACATTTGCAATGAGCGGAGGGGTGGGGGAACCAATTTATCCTGGTTCGCGTGTTTCATCTTTCTTTTTTTGATTTCCTACTTTGGTGGTCGTTGCGTCAAAGTCGACGACGGGATATAAATGTGAATGTCACACTGGTAAGAAATGGCTGGCTATTTACTGACGAGTTTGATCTGCTTCTTGGTGTTTTCATCAGCGGAAGATGATGACTTGGCAGTTTGCTTTCTGTTGGAATGGAATGCAGGAGAACTCCGCTTGCGCCGCGCTGATCTCTCCTCGGAATGCGCAATGTCTGCACATCTGAAAGCGTCTCTCTGTCTTGTCTCTTCTGCTCGTCCTCTCTCCTCAAGACCCTTCTATGACTGACACAACGAAGAAATAATGACTCTGTCCAATGATGCAACAATTTCATTACGGATCTTCCGGGTCCTAATTAGGATACGTCATGGTCTATTTGTTTGAATTCAGTAGCTCTTCACTCTCTCTCTCTCTCTCTCTCTCTCTCTCTCTCTCTTCCCGTCACGTTGCCTTTAACTATGCATTTGTTCGCGAAAAAAGATAGAAAAAAAGAAAAAAAATTGCAGTATGAGATGGGGAGAAAGTCAGAACTGAGAGTTTGTTATGAATGAAAAAAAGATTTTCTTACGTCGTTTTTGACCGTTGCACCGGTCTGTGCTCCATATTTGGACCACAGACCGATGGGTCTGGTTGAAGAGAGCAGCACACGGTTTGGTCGGCCGAGGAAGACAGACATGATGACGTTGAGCTTCTTAATTCACTTACATCTCCCAATTTTTGTTCGATACTTGGTAGAAAAATTTTTGTATCTACAGTATACCAATGAGACTTCTTGACTTTAAACAATTAAAGTAAATGACGAGATATGGCAGTGTGTGATGTGTTCTATTCCATGAATTCAGAAAGACAGAGTCCCACGCCAATGAAAGACAGAGCTTCTACTAATTTCGTTTGAGAATCCGCTCGTTCCCGTCTCTCGCCTTCCACTTGGACAGAGAGGAGAGTGCGATCTCTTTCCTCGATAGGAGACAAGACTCTGATGTAGAGGGGCCGCCACGGCAAATGCAATTTTCACGCTTTTTGACAGGAGAAGGAAAGGAGACGCAGAGAGGCCGATAATGATGCGCCCCTATTTTTCTGCCCCTCTTTCCCCTGCTTATCTCTCGCTCTCTCTCTCTCCTCTCATTCCACGAAAATTAGAGAAGCGAGATCAAAGAATACATCGTTGTTGCTTTTGTTCAACCAACCCTTTCTTCACATTGTTGCATGCCATATAAAAATGTTTATCAATTTTAATCACTGATTAATTTGCCTCCTGATTACTAAACCTTTTTTGGATCTTTTGAGGCAGAGAACGGATTTAAGGAGGAGCTGACTTCTTGCGGAGTGGGACCACCTCCATGGAGTGCTTGTGCTTCAAGGAAGCAGGACATGGCGAGCAGGCGCGGGACGAGTCGCAGCACTCCGACTTCTTGCGGCGGACCTGCTAGGGGAGTCAGCCAATCTCACCAATGTCATGCAAGCAAAATGAGAGGCCAACCTGTCGCCAGCCACTGTGGCAAACAGAATGACAAAGCAGCGCCTCCGGCCTCCCTCGCATACCCACTGTCACTTGAATTCCGTCTACTTACCTGACTCCCCATTCGCTTGTTCACTGCATTCGCATAGATGAGCGCCATTGCCTTGGCGGGGGCAGTCGCAGCTCACGACCACCGGAGAAGAACAAGAGATGCTCTGAAAGTGTGGCACATGACCTGAGAGGGGGAAAACCCCCGAATGTAACACGAGAAAGAGATTGATGGAGGTGTGAGATGGCGAGAAGATCCATTCACTATCTTCTTGCACGGAAATGGGGAAGATCGGCAACAAGGGAACACGACTTTCTGATATCTTGCTGTCGACATAAAGGCGTGGCTGAATTAGCACTTGTGCTGGAGACAGAAAGAGAAGGGGAGGCGCATGGCACAGAGTTTGACTACGGAAATGGAAGCCAGCCAGAGCGGGCGGGGCTCAGTCAGCAACGAGGAAGAGGCCATGCCAGGAGTGCCCGGCAACCTCACACATGACTCCGGATGCAGCAGTGGAATTAGAAAAGTGAGGGGACCGTAACCCACCCTTGCTTATTCTCAGATAGGCACTGACAAATTGCGAGACTATGTCTACACTGTCGGTACTCTCTCTCTCTCTATCTCTTTCTTTCTCTCTCACTCTCAGGGACTCCTGACATCACGTCCTCCATGCACTCCCTCGAACATCACCGCCCACCGTGTGACCTCTAGTCCCTCTCTGGATGATGGGGGCATCCATTATTCATTCGTCATAGGAACAATCTATCCGTCGTATTCCCCCTTCTCATTCCTTCCTTCTTCCTCGTCTCGCACGAGGATTGCGAGCGATGGAAGACGTAAGAATGGCCGGCGCTCATCATCACTCATCTAGTGCTTCCGTCCTCTCTTCCATCCCCATTCCAAGGACAGCTTAAAGGTTTCGACCCGACCTTCCGTCTCCAGACTAGCAAAGAAATGCACACCATCTAAGATGTGATCCATTACACAGCAGCTGGAGGAAAGAAACAGCACGAACTGCATGAATATTATAATAATGTGCTCAACGAAATTATGTTGCTTTATAATTTATACGCTCGGCTCAAGAAAGTCTATTTTAAAGTTCTGGGTCTTGCGGTTCAATATAAGGCGAATCAAATGACTCTTGCAAGCAGACATATCTTTTGCAACCAGAACATAACCTATAGCATTGCATTATTCACGAGGCCTAACTTACTCTTGTGCCACAAATGAATATTGGTTGCAAAGCGGGAGAGGGTTCAAAAGAACTTCATCACAGCTGAAATGTTTTCGTTGTGCATTTGCACCGAGGACCAGAAGAGCCAGGAATCATTTGCTAATGCAATAAATTGCAGCTGTCGGAGAGGGAAGGTGTCGCCCCAAGGGCAGAAGTACAAGAACTTCTCTTCTTGCTTCTTCTTCTTCTTCTTCCTCTCGCTCACTGCACTCACCAGTGTGGAATTAAAGGATTTAGCGTTTGAACAGAAGAAAAGGAAAGGATGGCAGAAAGAGACGATGAAGGGAAAGACATGGTAGAGGGAGAGAAAGAGAGAGAAAGAAAAGTGAGAGAAAGACAGAGAGAGATAGAGAGAGAGAAAGAGTGAGAGATGAACGATAGCAGGAAGACAACCAGAACGAAGAACGTGGCTGGTGACATGCATCTTGTTCGCCTTCACGGAGAATCCTCTTTGACCTACCGGCATTCACTTTATCTGCCATCCAGGTTCACGTGATAAAACTCCATCTTGAATTCTCGCCTTTTGCTTAACCTAAGGGCGAGAGAGCATGTGTTTTGGAGAGAAAAGAGCAGGAAAATTAAAAATAAAGTTACGGTTGTTTATACAAATAGATTTAAAATCCGAAAGGGATTGCACAGTTTTGTCAAGTGACCATGTCCATTTTATAAGCACAAGAAAAGGATGAAGCAAGTCGGAAGAATATATTGCTGCTTTAATTATCAAGCCTACAGAAAAATTGCGTGGATACTGCCACGAATGGCATGGAGAGAACTGAAGAACAAGGGCGAACGACATCAGATGGAAACATATAATACTAAAAAGATGATGGTCCAGAGGATGAAAGCGGAAGCTGTTGCTTTCCTTTTTAAAGAGAGAGCGAGAGGGAGAAGAGAAGGGGGGAACTGTGGCCTCGCTCCTCCTCCCACTCAGCCTCTGTCTTTTCCTCCTCTTGTTTCTGCTGCTTCTGCTGTCTTCTCATAATCAAATCGCATCTCGCCATCCTTCCCTTATCCCTTCTGCTGCTGAACAGAAGAGAATGCAGAACAGCACTAACGAATCGGCGTACGATCTTCCTCCTCTCCTCATCTCTCTCTCTCTCTCTCTCTCTCTCTCTCTCTCTCATCGCCCTCTTCTTTCATGTCACCCTCTTCCTTGTACGGACGCCAATCTTTGGCCGTGGACGAACGACACGGTCTATTGTATTCCTCACTACTTGCGAAAAGAGAAGCACACTGTCCGCAAGCATTTGTATGAACATATATGTATGTGTACGCATAAGAAAATATTACTTTTTGATTCGAAACTTTTCTTATTTTTAATCTATAAGAGCTTTAAATCAAAACGTTGAAAATATGCGCTCATAAAAAGCTCACAAATGTGCAAAGAATACAAGCTATTTTTATTTTTACTGAAAGCGGCGTCAGTCCATAGGACGACTACTCAAGAGACATTAAAAAGGCATAAGGAATGAGTGTGAAGAATTTGTATGAGCAATCAACAGAATCCTACCGTAATAAAACACGTTTTTGTTGACAGTTGCCTATCTTCATGTGAACGTTTCCAGATGGCTGGCATCAAGGCAAGTAAGGTAAATATACTAAGAAGGCGAGAATCGGTATCGTATCATGCAAGATGGACAGTGTTAAGTTGAGACTTGGTCTACGCTGTGGTGTTGCAGACCGTGGTAGGGTAGTCGACGGTGGTTGGGAAATCGACAACGGTGCCCTCTTTGTTACCGCGGTAATCCACCTTTTGGCCGTACTTTGAATAGAATGTCACCTGACACTTTGTCTTCCGTCCGGTCCGCTGAAATTGAGGTTGTCACGTTTCATTCAATTGTAGATGCAGTTTCCGTTTAACATCGCTACTTTCTTTTTCGTCTTCAAACTTGAATTACTTATAATATAAAAAAAAACAATCGACTCTTAGTCACTAATTCAATTTCATCTCTAATGTCAGCATTGCTCAATTAACTATTTTTGTTTAGAAAATAATTACTGGCAAAGAAACTCGAAGATAACTGCAAGATTGGCCAACCTCATCGAAAGCATTGCACGTGAGATATGGAGGGATGTAGAGATGGAGAGAGACGGCTCCGTCAGAGTGACTCAGGTTCTCCATTCGATGTAAGCCGAGGGTGTCTGAAGGAATCTCGAGAGAGAGAATTTTTATGAATCGATTGATCATCTTATTGTTCTTATTAATCGATTTATCATTAAATTGTTGTTCTTGTTAATCGATTTTTAGTATTCGATTTATCATCTTTTTGTACTTATTCGCTCACTCGTTGTCAGTAAATTGGTGTTTAGACCTCAGAACAGCACTGGGGACAAATAAGAAAATGCGAGACGATTAGGAGGGCCACGTGGCTCAGTTTAGCGAATTTCTCGAATTTGCTGCCACTTCACTCAAGAAGTGTACAGTCTAATTTACTCATCAATCTACACTCTTTCCCTTCCGATTTGTTCACTGTCTCGTTTGCTGTTTTCTTGGCCGATCTAAACATTAATATAGCTTCTCATGCTGTCTGCCTTATCGTTTTACTGTTGTTCTTACTAATATGTTTCTCTCTATCTCTCTCTTTTTCTTTGGCAGTCTGCTCATTTCCGTCAAGGTTTCGCCAGGCAGCTTGACTCCCTTGGCGCACGTCACAATTGAGCCACGTGATTGGTCTTTTGAACAGCGTCGCAAGGCAAAATAAGAAACAACTGATATAGCATGAAAGCTATTTAAAAAATAATCATACCACTCATGTAGGAGACTCCGTTTTTATCGTAGACGGTGCTCTCTTTGACTTGGAGGGGCTCGTCAGAATCTGGCTTTGGCCACTCATACTTTGTTTCTTGCAATTGTCCATCGAGGACCTTCACGAAACAATGCGCATCGGTGTGATCATGAATGCTAAATAGTCACAAATAGTCACCTTTCGTCATTGATTTTTTCGATGTTATAAAGAGCTGTTTTGGAATCAAAATAAAGATTCTTTCTTTTATCAATTAAGCAGAGAATGACACACCTGCTACCCATGCTCGGCCCCCAGCAAAGGATCATCAAGTTGTACTTGCCATTGCCAATGTCGACGAGGTTGCGGGTGTACCTGACAATTACTTTTATATTGTTAAGCGGAAGTTGAAAGGAAGAAGAGAGCGAGAGAGAGAAAGAGAGAGAGAGAGAGAGAGAAATTACTGACTTGTTCATGTCGAACTGCGCGTACTTGAGCCAGTCTGTGCGGTTGCTCTTGTATGATTCCATAGCCTTCATCACCTCGTCCACATCCACTTGGTCATCCGCAAAGATTTCGCGAAGCTTCGCGATCAACTCAGTTAATGACATCCTAAAAGAATTCTTAAAGATAATCATTAAAGCTGGAATTATTTAGAAAATATAGCATCGAAGTTGTTCAAAGTTGAGACGATAAAAAAATTGATAGGTGATGATTAGCAGTGTGATTAAGAGCAAAAATGGGTAAGGAAAAGTGAATGGGGAAAGAGAAAAGAGCCGGTTCACCTCAGAGGTTCTGTCCTTCCTCCGTTGTCTCCTTTCGTTGAAAGAGACGCTACATATGGCGAAGATAGGAGGGGCAAGTTGCGAGAGAGGAGAGAATGAGAGAAAAGAAGGAAAAAAGAGGGAAGAGAAAAGAGAGTGCAGAAAGTGAGAGAGAATGAGATAAATTTGAGCAATAGCACAGTACGCGGGAAAGAGAGGCTGCTTCTCGATCAACCAATTGGCCGAGCAGCACGTGAGAGGATTGAACTGTCATGAGTGCACGAATCACGACTTATCCACGACTGTCCAGATTTTTTTCTTCCATATCACATCTACAGATGTTTTTTTTTAAGAGCATGTCAAAATCTTTATCAATAAAATAAATATAATTCGATACATATGTATGTAAATAACATTTGACCAACACTTTACCCGAACAAGGGAAGAAAATAATTTTGCGGCATTTTTGCATCATTGTAAGAATACTAGGCATAAAAACGACCAAGTAAGGAACTGAAATGGAAACCCGGACATGATGCTGAATAGTCTATCCATTGGCAGCTTTTCAGTCTGTTAAAGAGGGCTTTGAAAGAGTCAGAGGAAAGCTATTGGATGATCTCCGTCATCGTCGTCGTCGCTGCTATCGATGAAGGTGCTTGACCGAAGACAGACAGAGTCGCTGAGAGGACCGATGTTCTTCCAGGAAGTGGCTGTCATTGAGGAGGTCGACGACGAGGAGGCGCCAGACAGTCTATCAGACGAGAACGTGTCTCCGATCAGTCTGAAGGCAGAGGTTCTCTGATGAGTACAAACAGAATGCAATACATTGTAGCAGAAAGAACCAACTTGGCTCTCAGACTTGACCCGCGACCTTGAACAAAATTAGCGTCGTCCTCGACTTCTCCGGCCGTGGAATCGTGGCCGTCGGTGGACATGAGAGAACTCGCGTCGAAAAGGCTGGAAGACTGCCGGAATGCCATCTCAGAGACATGGCAAGGTTGGCGAGAGATCACTTGCAGAGTATTGGACAGACGGATGAAGCTAAGAGTGGGCATCCGTTTAATCATTCAAAAGATTCTTCGTCCAACCTGCCATTTCTTCTATTCGAAGGCACATCCAACGAAGATGACGTCTGTAGACGTGGTGCTTTAATATTATTTTTCCGAATAGCCTTCACCGTCCCATTAATACCACTCAGCTTCTGTATAACATTACTATTATCAGAAGTATTTTTTATAGTATGAAAAGTGGTACCTTCAGGTTGTCGCACGAAGGAAGAGAGACACTGCTGACATCTGAGAGCGGATGATCCAGAGAGTCCAACAGTCCGCTCAAGTATTTCGGCCGCTCTGATATTCTCATTTTATCTTCGAGGCCCTCGATATTCCAATTTTCCTCTGCAAGTGAAAGAGTATAGTATGTAATTCGGTTTGCTGCAGGGGCGTAACCATTCTGACTCTGTCGAGAGTCTGAGACCATGATGCGGGAGTCTCCAAAAGGCCCATCTGAATCTTCTGCTTCCTCCCCGTCGACATCCTCTGCCAGAGTCTCGCCCACATCCAGCTGAGCGGTCGCTCCTCTTTCGTTCTTCACTAGAGGTGACGGAGTGCTTCCGGTCACTCTAAATTGTTACAATCTCGCACTAATAGTCTCTGAAGTGATCTTTTAATCTATCGCAACGACCCTAATGTTCTACACTAATAATCAGTAATAATTCATTTATATTCTCATTTATTTTTTCATGGTTTGCGAAGGTTTCCTTACTCGGTGCCCAATTGCATCAACCTTATCATCTTCCAAAATACGATGGCATCACAATGACATGACAGGGTTTTGCAATTCATTGAAATGGTGATGGTAATTGTCAGTCGAACAGTGACTGACTTATAATTGGTTGATGATGACAGGAAAGGCACGGTCTCGCTGTAAGTTGCACAACTTGCGAGTGTACGATCCACACTGTAAAGTGATAACATTTAGAAAAGAATTTTTTTAATTGCACTGGTATTTTATCATTTAGTGTGAGTTGTTAACATTTCTTTCTTTTTATGAAACTGATAGTATGCACGTGTGTTCTCGGTGAGTGTTGGATCGAGAAGGCGCAACGATCGGAGAAGGCTGGCAAGTCCACATCCGGCAGTAAGCTTTGAGTGCGTCTCCCAGCTGGTCTCGCATCTCCTGTGAAGTGCACACGGGAATTGAATTTGTCGCTGCTTCAAGAACTAGACGAAACCTTGTTGAGTGAGAAGTAGATGACGGGGTTGATCATGTGAGTTGTTGAATAGAAGAATGAGTTGAAGATCATTGTAGCGGTCGATTGTAGGAACGAGACGTAATACGAGATGTAATATGCCGTCATGTAAGCGTAGAAGATCAGTGCCACTACTGAGATCTCCAATCAGATTATTGTATTTGAGATGTAATAAGGGAAACAAAATGAGACTAAAGGAAAGAGTGAGTGAAAGAGAATGGGTTGACTTGAACAAGAATGCGCTGCTGTTGTCGGTTGGCTCTTCTGGTTGCCACATCTCGCACTTCGTGCCCGGCATGTCGGCTGCCCATCTTCATCGACATCTCCAGCAACATCTTGCTGGCCCTCAAGAGACAGAGAACACTTCTTCGTCTACACTCGTTCGAATACTTTTCTTCTTCTCCTTCTCATGTCTCATGCCTTGGGCTCTCATCATGGGGACTGGAGAGAAAGAGAAGGGTTAGAGGAAAGATGTTATCAGTAGGACGATGCCTTCGAACTGTACACAACTGAACGAGAACAACACATCAATGTGAAAATATTAGAGAAATAATAAACGGTGAGCCATCTCTGTTGTGGTTATGATGGAAGAGAGTAGGCGACGAGTGAGAGAAGCGAATCGGTGCACGTGCAGGCAGTGAGTGAGACAGAAGCCACGGTGAACATCAGAGTCGAGTAATGGAACGGCGCATGACAAAGAGAACCGAGGAGGGCTTTCCCAGTAGAAAGCGCAGTGAAAGTGCGTGCGAGAGGAGAGCAGAACTGATTGTGAGGGGTGAGGAGAGAGTGGCAGCCAGAACAAGGCAAGCAAGAGGGAATCGGCTAAGAGAGACAAGCTCACTCTGCGTCTGCTTCATTCCGAATGGATCTCATCGCTGGCCGGAATCTACAAATATCGCTCGTTTTCGAATGTCTTGGGATCCCTCCTCGGTGGGCGGACAAAGGGATTTGGATGTCATCGTACGCATCAGCGTGTGGACTGTTTCTCTCTTTCGATGAATTGCCAGAAATGCTTTTGCTGTACGATGCGTGAGACAAGGGGAACAC
The DNA here is from genome assembly GCA_945643635.1 of Allodiplogaster sudhausi. NCBI lineage: Eukaryota > Metazoa > Nematoda > Chromadorea > Rhabditida > Diplogasteridae > Allodiplogaster > Allodiplogaster sudhausi. The sequence continues at coordinate 4,318,555 of CALZFC010000026.1, read as the reverse complement.
TTTACAGGGAGGCCCCGTCTCTACTCCCTACCTCTGCCATTGCGACCGTTGCACGCCAAGAAGCGAGCCGTCCATCCGGGCCGAACCCTGCCTTAAACATCACAACTCCTCCCGTGCTCTCCATCTTGGCGTCGTCGCCCTTTTGGGCACGACAAAACTACGCCACGTTTCTACTGTTATCATACATTAAAAGGATACTTTCCACTAACGTCTAACTTCAACATGATTAGACTATAAAGTTGTTCTACACTGTCAGTATGGAGGAGCCTGAACCCAGACGTTTTCAAGTCCAACTAACGCATGCATTCATGCTTACGTTCTCTACTTGCACATTTTGCAAAGAAGAAAATTCAGAAGTTTTGAGAATGCATTAATTTGCATTTTCTGTACACACGCCAGCTGATAATTTGTACAAAACTTTAAATGTTTACCGCAAATTATGCAATATTCTTTGATTAATTCACTGTAATCTATTTCCCAAGCTTGAAACTGCAAGCGAACAAGAAAAAAGCGATAAAAAGGCAAGAAAAAAGCTGAAGAAAATTGTGCAGAAAGATTAAAACGGAGCGGGTGCATTGGATATTTCTTTAACTATCTGCAAATTTCTGTGCACTGACATCCGCAAAGCGACCTTCCGTTTGTGTCTTCGGTAGAGTTGGACGAGAGTGATGGGATTGGAGATGGAGAGAATGCAGATGGTCAGCACCTCCAGCGGCGTGTAGCTCAGGGTGTACGCATTCACGCGAGCTGTCAATTATTTGTCGATGCATTTTAAATATATTCAAAATAATTTGTGATTTATTTTTAATATTCAAAAAAAAACTTTTTTAGTTTTAAAAATAGCTCCGATCAACATGTAAAAGATGAGAACAAACGAGCAAGTTGATGAGCGTATCCGAATGTGTAGTAGTTGTGATCGGCGAGTGGCTGCGTGAGACAGCAAAGATTGAAGCAGAAGAAGAAGCTGTTCAGAGAGAAGAAGAAAGTCCAGCAGAAAACACTGAAGAACATGAGTGCTAATCAAACTTTATACTCTTGCAAGGGATCTAGTTCCAGAAGACGTACCAATATCTGCTAACTCGAGTAATAGTCACTAGCTGGTTGTACTTGCCATAAAGCATAATTGCGACGAGGCGATCGAGGCAAATTGCTGATATATGTCTTAAAACGAGCAATTAGTTCTTGAATGGCTATGAGGACTTGTCAGAAAAAAGGTATCTTAGATGAAGTGGAAGGACGAACGAACGTGAGAGTGACTGCCCACGCTGTCCAGTCGACGATGTTGAAGAGGCGAATGGCCATGGTGCCCACGTGAGTGTACTTGAGGATGATGGGCGGGAAGAAAAAAGAAGTCGTCACGACTCCATGCAGCACATCCGCAATCGCCAGACTCAGCATCAGAGTGAAGCTGTCACAGAGGCGACTTACATTGCTTCAGTTTATCTTATCTTATTTATGCTTCCCCTTCTGTTGCATGTTTTGCATAAACCCTAAAACGAACCATAAATGTGCAGGAAGTTTTTAAAATGCCTGGGATATTTTTGTTCAATAATATCAGACAGATTTAGTGAGATGATGAAGCGTCTTCGATACCGCAAAAGTTTCAATTCTTATCTGACTTATTTGGTAGCAAAGTGAAAAAGAGGTGTCAGGACGGCTGAGCCTGGGGGGATTACCACGTCGTGGCCGGTTATCCTGGATTTCCCCAGGGAGCACATCGCGTGGCACACACTTGACTAAGTCCGTCGAATGTGATGAGTCTAAGGCTAGTGAAGGAATGAGTCGGACAGCAGTGTCTTGTCTGGAGACTCGGACATGGGTACGGAGGAAGACCCCTCCCCCCCTCTTTCCTTTCAGCACCCTTCAAATACTCACATCACACTTCATTGCCAGCTCGGGATCAGAAGAGAGACTCTCACGAATCTACATCTTTACCCAACATTAAATGGGATGTCTTAACATGGAGTGTCCTTGTTAAAAAAAACAAGAAAGTAGCAATGATATCGCGGGCAAGCTTAGTTAATAATTCAAATTAAAAAATAATAATAATTAATTAAATAGCGTTGTTCTTGCATTTTCGAAAGTACTTATATAATTTTTTCTCCTACCCTATAGGTTATCAGCATAAGAATTTTCTACACAACGATCATTAAAAGCAATTAGCTGAAATTATCATGCAGCCCGTGAAGTAATGATTGAAACCATGATCTTTTTTTAATGGCAGCTGTGATGAAACTGAGTAGAACCTGGCACGATTGAGATACTTGTTGCGAAGGAGCACAACGATGAGGCTGATGTTGCCGAGGATGGCGAGCGAGCCGAGTGTCTCCAAGCCAGCGAAAGTCAGCACGTCCAGAATCCCCACCCTCTCCGACTCCACCGACGATGTCGACGACCCGTTCACACGCATCGATGGGGAGGCAACATTCGGAGAGTGCATCAAGGATCAACCACTCTATTCAGAGAGAGCAAGAGAGAATGACGAGGAGGGAGAGAGAGAGAGAAATAGGAGAGGGGAGGGAAATGAGAGGGGAGGTGAGTGGTGCTCGTCGCTCCTCTTTCTTCCCACCAGAATGTGTCTTTCTGAATGAATGATGTATTTCTTTATTCGAATCCACGAAACGAAAGATAACGCCGTTCAGATATAGGCAATTTCTTAACGCAGAAGCATTTAAGGGGTGATAATGAAGAGGTAGAGAAGGAGTGAAATTCTTGCAGAAATTAAGGATCTTTGAAGAATTGGATAGAATTGACCGGAGGGAGTGAACGAGGATTGCCACTACGACGCAAGGCTTGATTCAATTGGGAAGTGCGCCTTACAAATTGGCTGGAGTCGCGAAAGAGACCACCTGGAGGGGAAACGCAGAAAAGAAGTAGAAGGGTAGTTAGGAGTTGGCAATTGAGAGAAGAGGAGTTTCGAGAGGAAGAAGAAGAAGAAGAGAAGGAGAAGCTGACAGCTGAGTGAGGACTGCCGAAACAGAGTATTGGCCAGCAGAGGACATCAAAGCACTCGCGCACAAACAAGAGAGAGAGAGAGAGAGAAAGGGAGGGTCAGCCCTGACTCCGGAACTCGGAGATGGCTAAGTTCCTCGTCTGCCGCTTACTTGAGTGCTCCTTAATGAGATGTCTCATCGTCCCGGTGGAGCAGTCAGAGTGGAGAAAGGTTGCAGGGGAGACCATGCATTTCCACTCTAAGAAGCCTACGCCAATGCAAGCAACAACATAGCAAAGCAATCAACAATAATCTCAAGCAGAAATACGACGGATATGCAGGAAAAGGCAGAGTAGATGTGCAGGCCAGAATAATGGACATCCAACGGCATAATGGTTTTAAAAAACGATCACCTCAACAAGGTACACTCTACAAAGGAGCTAATTTTGTGATGTCTCATTCTGCAGGCAATGAACACAGCACGCCAACCTGAGCTGTTCTACACGGACCAAGATACCATATTTCATTCTAAGCCTCTCTTTCCTTCACCTTTCTCTATCTCTATTTAAATATTTCCCTCTAAGTTATCCTGAGAGATTGACGTTTCCCATGAGCATTCAGAAGAGTTGAGCACGAAGTGGGAAGGATGTAAAGAGCGGAGAGAATTGAAGAGAGGATGAGATGCTCAAATTGACGAGATTCTTAAGAAAGCAAGGAGTACTCTACTCTTGACCTTGATGTAATAGTCCATCGAGCAACAGTGACGCCGTCTCCAGAAGGAAAGCCTCCAGCTTTTCCCTTTCCTCCCTGTCTCTCTCTCTCTCTTTGTCTCTCTCCCTCTTTTCCTCTCATTCGCTGTTTCGTTTACCAGCTGCTCATTGGATCTTTTAAAATGCAATAGCACCTGAGTCGTGATCTCCGAGAAAAGTGCTAAATCATTTTCGTGAAAATCGCCCGAGACTGCAAACGCCGCGAAATGCGCATGCGTAAGCAGAAGGAAGATGCATAAGGACAATGAAAAAGAGATGAACGGGCGAGAGAGACAAAATGAGAAGCGTGTGAGACTACGCTTTAAGATGTACAGTTAAAGGAATGGGAGAGAGGAAGAAAGAGAGAGAGAGAGAGAGAGAGAGAGAGAGAAGAGTGAGAGATAGAGAGAGAGGGAGAGAGAGAGAGAGGGAGAGAGAGAGTGTGTGAGATTGAGAGAGAGAGAGCGCGCGCTATTGGAGTCTAGAGTAGACTACTCGGGTTCTCATGGTCGACGGGGGGCGAATTGAGTGGCCGCGACGTTTCGAGGCATCGAGGCGGAGAAGGTCCGCATCGTCAGGTATGAATGCATTGAAGAGCAGCCCGCTGCCGCCACCGGTTCTCCTTCTCTCCTCTCTCTCTCTCTCGCTCTCTCTCTCTCTCGCTATAACAAAAAAAAAACTCTCTCGTTTAAATGATGACTGCGCACTACAATGGGAGATTTCGGAAAGGTAATGTTTTGAGAGGCACTGTAGACAGACATGACCATAAGAAGTTTATATATATATATATATATATATATATATATATATATATATATATATATATGTATTTATATAAATAAATTGTTCATGACGTTATCCTACGCGTGAAAACGTATCAATGGACCCTTCAACTAATTTTTGGTACTTGTAATAGGAGAATTTCTGGCCAACTAGCTTGCTTTTCAGGAAGTTCTACGAACGTTCAGAAGATTTTGAATGTTAGACAGCTACCGCAGAGCGCATCGGATAGATGCTCACTATTGGAAACGGAAGCCAGCTCCGCCCTTTCGCTCCCTCTCCTACAGACATAAATAATCCGTTTTGTTACAATTGCGTTTTGGGGAGCGCACCGCGGCAGGCGCGGCCCGTTTCGCCTTGGCTGCTGGGAAGACGGCCATGCCTGTCGTCTCTTCCACAACATGAAAATTGCCCGGTGGCGGGGAAGGGGGGGAGGAGAAGAGAAAGAAAACATCATTCTCATGCAATGCTTGCCGCGAAAATATAACCAACTCTCTAATGTCATTTCCATATGCATCACCAAGAAAACATGTTTTGTCTTCAAAAAAGAGCGTAAATACAAAGCTAAATCAGATCACAAACATGTTCTTCAGGCACAAAAGGTCGGAAGAACAAATATCAATTTGGGGAATTATTCTGTTCTATGATTGATGAAGGTATCCAGCAGATGGAATTGACTACGGGGATGCAGAATTGGCACATCAACTCCGGCTACACCTGCCTTAATTACTTAAGGAACGGAAGAGATTAAAAGCGCAACGAAGACGGTGCCGATGTTACACGGAATGATTAAACGAACGACTGCCTAAAGAATCGAGAGATTTGTAGAAGCGAGATAGGGAAAGATGAATGAGTTTGGCATAGACAAGCACAAATTCCAGAAGTCTATGCTTTCTTGGCACCAGATTGGGACTGAAACATGAGAGTAATTTGAATTTTCCCCTTGATTGGACAACACAGGAATAAAGCAATCACCATCTATTGCTATTAAACATGGAAAAAAAAGAATGAATCTTAAGAGATGAGAGAAAAAGAAGCGGATTGCGCATTCTCTGCGAGTCCTCTGCCTTCTCTGGCCCCTCTCCTTTCTCGGGCCTTTCTCGCAGACATCCCATTTCCCCTTGTTTCCATGCTTGATGGATGACCGATTTGACATGGCTCAAGGGGTTGAGAGGGGAGAACAGCTCCAAAAACAAATGTGGCGCTTCTTTGAGAATGTGGCCCAAGGGTAAGTCGAGTCGGCCAGCCTCTCACCCTCTTTGCTGCCCACCACAAGAAAGACGTCGACTGAAACAAAAGGGGGCGGTGCCATTAATTTGATGGAAGAAATGGCTGCTCGAGTCCTTCGCGAGTTAAGCCTCGATACCGTGTGACGGTGGAGACATGGAAAGTTGCTGCGGAGACGGAACAGCGCGCCGGATAGATGGATGGTCTGAAAGTTCATTAGAAAGCGACTAAGACAAAGAAAGCGAGGAGGAGAGTGCGAGAGGGAGGAGAAGAGGAGCGAAGGAGAAGATGGCAGCCACTCGTGGCACACACCACAACGGGGTGTCCTCCATCCAGGGGAGCTGCTAATGCAATCCAATACGAATCGACAGAGAACATCCAGACAAAGGTGGACTCTCTCTCCCGCTCTGATTGAGTCCATTCAGAACAAACTAAGCTAGTATATGCATGCGCAATAATGGTGTGTATGAAGGACGCATAGATACTTTACTTGAATGATGAGAGGAGGCGTTGAGACATCAGTTCTGTCGCTTAACTCCTTCCTTATTCGTGTGCCTGCACAAAGGTTTGTGGGAAAGCGCATGAGAGCTGCAAAGAAAGAGAAAAGGAGAGACAAAGCAGCGTCTCACTTCCCGCCATTCAGAAGGCAAAACCGAGGAAGAGAAAGGTTAGGACTCGCTCTGAAGTTCATGGTAGAAAAATTAATGTATGTGCAACTCTACATAGGTAGTTCATAAATGGGGTCAACGACTAGTTGTACGATCGCGGTGTATTTAGTTGTTTGTAAATATTTTTGCAGGAGGCTCTTTGTTTTTGTAAAAACTTGACTCGCAATTGAAAAGAGCAAGGAAATAAGAAATTGGAAAGTGAGCTGCGAGGTAAGAGAAGACAAGGCCGTGCATAGAAACATGGCGCCATTATAATCGCAGATATCCGCAACTCATATCTGTCTGAAGCAGAGAGAGGGGGGGGGGAGAGAGGGAGAGAAGAATAGAGATATAGACATCTCGACGCCGAGACAATTGGTGCGAAGTCTCCTGGGAAAGTAGCTGCATGGTCGACACTCTAAGAGTTGCAAGGGGGAAGTAAAGAAAAAAGAAGTTCACATGAATGACCAGATCGCTTAGGAATATCTAGGCAATCACAAAAGGAAAACCTTCTTTGGCATCTCAATCTTCCTTTTTGTTGGGTGCCTGTCTACTTCTCTCCGTATCACATAACCTAAATGGGCAAGACATAAATCTGAATCCATGTGAGCTGAGCTTTCTCCCGGCAATGCATCTTCTTTTTTTTCTCGCGACGGCTTTTTCTCTCAGCAGACTTTGACCGTAGAACAAACCTCATCCGAGAATCCATATTTCGAGATCCCTTGGGAAAATAAGTTTGCTTGAGAAGTCTGTGTCGGGCGGTAAAATAGCTATAGACACAACAACTGTTATATATTCAATTTATATCTTCAATATAATCAATTTGGGGGAATTTCTTGGGAAGCTTTCGTAGCAGCAGTTACTATCTCTCCAAGCATTTCTACATGAAAAAAGCGATCGTACAGGAAGAACATAGGTTTATCATGGCATTTTTAATTTAATTCCTACGCTTTTCTAGCAAGTGAAAATAGCACGAACAAATAGGATGCACAATTCAAGTTCAATGTGAGCTTGATACCTCCAATGATTTGATCACTTTGACTGTCTTCCTTCATGATTCGTTCTTGACTAGGTAAATGTAACGGAAAACAAGTTGGATAAAATGTGTTGAGGACGAAAATGTTATTTGAGTTACTTAATCAAACACGAGGTTCAGCGACTGCTGGTTTTGCCCTTCGGAGTTCTTAACAACGCACTTGTACTTGGCTTCATCATCCTTCTGCGGGCCAGTGATCTCGAGGAGGAACTGGTAGCCTTCCGGATCCTGAAGGGCAAGCAGTCAATACGTTCAGTTTGGATGGCGAAAAATGGTTGATGCTCTTTTTCTCAGAGCAACGGGATGAACTCTGTGCTGACCTTGTCGTCCTTCTTGACGACGGCCTTGACGCGATCATTGCACTTCACGGGCTTGTCGTCCTTAAATGAAATGTAATAAGAATAGGTAAGAAGTGTATGAGAAGAAGGGCGCACTGACCTTGTACCACTCGGCCTTCATCTCGAGATGCGACTTGGCGCGCACTTTGATGACGATGATGTTGCCGCCGTCTCGCTGCACGATATGCGGCTTGTCGTGGAAGTCGGGTGCGTCTCAACAAACACTTCTTTACTACTTTCGCATTTCCATATCTTTAAAATTGAACAAAATTAAAATTCCATATTAAAAACTAAATAGAGAATTGAAAGAATATGCAATCCGACACACTTCCAGCTTGCACTGTGAACGTCGCGCTGTTCTCGCCGTCTGCGCTGAAGAACTTTGCCTTGTACTCTCCGGCGAGCGGCTTGTCAAAATCCTGTGAACAAATAGTTAATGAAAACTAATCATAGATATTATAAGGCAAATTTAGAAGAAGTCGATAGGAAAGAACTAATGGATCTACTAACCTTGATTTCACACCTGAGCGCCTTGCGGCCGCCCCCCTCGTCAGAGTGGGAGAAGATGTACGTCTCATTCTGGTCAATTTCACGGTCCGTGTAGTACCATTGAGTTTTCTCTGGATCAGCACCTGTGACGAGCACCTGAATTTCGTTATTTTTATTGTTTTTCATCTTCTCGTAAATTATTGAAAATAGGTTTAGAAAAAATTAAATAATAAAGTCTGAAGAATACCTCGAGAATTACGCTGCCCTCATTCGAGATAATCTTGGGTTCGCCGTAAATTGCTGGCGGTGCCATGGCGGAAAAATCACTCAAGAAAAAATATCTCTAAAATTCATTGGCTAATCAAAGATACATACGGTGAGCGATTCGGTTCATATTTATCAAAACATCGGAAATATTCAGCAAAATAATACGACTGGATTCTAGGAAGGGCTGAAGGGGGTTCAAGTACTCGAGATCCAACAAGAGCACGTTGATCCTGTGCCTGGATGGGTTCATCTGAAAGGGGAGGGTCAGTCAGTGGTGGCGGAAGCGGGCGCACGCCTGTCTCCTCTCTCCTCCCTCCAGCAATCACCGTTCCTTTCGGCACATATTTTTTGTCCCTGCGTCAGCGACCAGTGCCTTCTGGTGCTGCCTCGCTAGTGATGAAAGTGTTGAGAGGGAAGCGGAGGAGGGAGAGAAGAGGGAATGGAGAACGAGAGGGAGAGGAGAGGGAAAGAGAGGGAGAAGAGAGGGAAAGAGAGGGAGACTCGAACAACTGTTAATGCTGTAGCCATAGCCGATGGCAAGAAAGAAAACTTCGCTTTGTCAATGCTCCCGAAAAAAAGGCGGATGATCCTATGGAGCCTCAAATTTCCAGAATGTTTACGAGATATCCATCGGTTTACTCCGCATTAAGTAGGTTATAGAACAACTTCCTAGCATTGATTGAAAAATGATCATGCATTAATTGGGCGATAAATCCAGGAAAGCTGGCGTTCGATAGCAGTAATAAGCATTCGTGAACTGTTAACAATTTCACTGAAACAATGACTAGAACAACAAACGATCGTTGTAGTGATAAGAGACTGAGAGAGAGAGAGTGAGAGGAACAGAGCGGGGGAGTCTCTGAGAAAAGAGAAGTGGTTGGTGAAATCTGCGGAGGAGTAGGCGGTCTCAATGCGAGAGGAGTGGATAGGATGCTCACCTTTCCTCATCTGCCTCACCTCCAGCTTCTCCTTCAGCTTCTCCCCCCGCCCCCTCTTCCGCACTTGCAAACAACTCCACTCTCGGCCTTCTCGGCTTTCTTCGACAAGAAAGTCTTTTCTCACGCTATGTAGCATCGCTGTTTCTTTACATTGCGGTTGAACGCGCAAATCCACCAGATGTGAGGGGTTAACGGTAAGGAATAGGAGTAGGAAAAAGTTGAGAAGAAAGAGCGAGAGTGCGAGAAAGAGAGGGCGAGAGTGAAGGAAAGAGAAAAAGCGATGGAAAGGCTAGCATCACAGATGTCCAGATAGCATTTCCCCTCTTAATCTTCCACAATGTTGGTGCCGTTCACCCTCGATTCCTTGGGCGTTGTAAGAGATGCAAACGTACATGCCAGAACGAACCATGAAATATCGCCGAGATTAAACAACCATAAGTTGTTCTAGTATGGAAAGGCTGTTCAGTAGCGTATGTGCATACTTCATTTAGATTCTTTCTTCGACGGGAAACGTAAATCGCACAAAAAAAAGAACATGGCTCGCAGTTTTTCGACAAGCCTCTCCAAACACTCGGGATGAGTTTACTCTTCGAGTCTGTGAAGTCTTTTTTCCTCAAGAGCTGCTTGAACTCAGCATTACACTCAACTACGCCAGGTCTGTTAAGATGCTACGCGTTTACTTCTCAAAATAATGTTCTGTTCATGCAGCGAAGCGCAAGATCAAAGCATAAACAGCGGAAAACATGGGCTCATTCTAAAGGACCAACTGGTATAGGAATAATGTAAACGACATGGCTTTCTTAGAGAAATGACTATTTTTGATGATTCCGAATGACTAAAGCGTACCATTGAATAGCTCTAATTATTAACAGTGACAACTACAACGGCATGATACAGAAGAAAAAACGAACACCAACAAGTGCTCTTTCTACACGTTCCAGTTGAAATTATTGCGAAACGTATGCCATTGAAAGTCCTAGAGCTACTTAATCTGAGATCTCTTGTTTCGGCCGTTCATATAGATCTTGTACATATTTGGATGAAGAATCGGTTTAGAGGAAGTCATATATGTTGATCAAAAAAATATATGTATATATATAATGCAGTATGCAACTCGGTACGATCAAAAAATTAAACAATCTTGCATCATTTAATGACAGAAAGACGTAATTAGATGTTGTAGAGGCTGTCCATCTGTTCATCAAGTTCTTCTTTAGTATCGATGCCGAACTTGTCCTTATCAGCCATCATTAGACTTAAGATCGACTCCAGTTGCTCTGCTCGAATTTTATTTTCCTGAAACAATATTTTATTAAGATTTCATTAATAGAAAAAAAACTGGATTTTATCCTAGAGCGCTCGAGCACTTTTTACCATGCATGACTATTTAAGAAATGTTTGGAAAAATGGCGAAGATTATGGCTGGGCTTACTTCGTCTCTCTGCTTCTGCGACATCTCGGCCTGGATTCGAATGGACTCCTTGCGCAGCTTGGCCGTCGCCAGCTTGCCGTGCAGCTTGCCGAGACGCTTCATCATCTCTTGCTCGCCGAGAGTGGACATCCCAACAGATGCCGGATCCGCACCATTCTCAAACCATTAGTTGAAAAACAAAACAAATTAATAGGGCTTTACATTCATGGTTACTTTATAGAGCATAATTAGAGAAACGAAGAAACTTCTAGTTTGGCTGTTTGTTATCTCTAACATTATAATTCAACAAACCTTGTCCTTGTCAGCCTCGATCTCGTCGTTCTCGCTGATCGATTCCAAGTCATTCATGTTTTCCAGGTCCGATTCATCCTCTTCCTCATCGGTGCTCGCGTTTCCGCCTTCCTTCTCTTCTTCGTCCTCTTCATTCTCATCGTCATCGTTCATCTTAACATAAACCTTATTCTCACGAGGACACTTCTTCCAAATTTCACCTCAATCAGTTTTCCAACGGAGTCGTTGTAACGGCGAAGGTTCGCGTTGACCTCCTTGTTGAAGCGGCCGCGAATTATGGCGGGAACATCTAAAATCATGAAATTTGAATGTATAACCTCGAGTACTGTCTTCTCTTAGCTAACATGCTCCCTCCTCGCGGTTGTCCTCGAACATGCGCATGGCATCGTCGGTCTCCGAGACTTCACTCTTCTTCTTCTTCGTCTTGACTACACCATCGTCCTCTTCCTCTTCGCCTTCTCTGCTCTGTCGTCGAACGAAGATGAAATGGAAGATGAGGAAACCGAAGAAAGCGCCAATCTAATTGTAAGTTAGCGTCATGAATAAAATATTTCAAATTCTGAGAAAAAAATTGATACCACGGAAGTTGAAAAGAGCAGAAGATAGAAGTTCTCTCCAGGAGGCGAGGCCATGATCATGGAAGTCTTCTTCAATGCAGCGTCCAGCAGACTTTTCGCGCTCGTTCGTAGAATGACGCCGGCATGAGCGAGGGCGAGGAGCGGCGAGAAGGGCTCGGCCTCCAGAATCTCCGCGTCCGCTGGTGGCACGGCCATCACTTCTCAACAACATTTCATCGTAAAAATAGCAGCATACATACATCGAATATGGTATACGATAGTGTGTCCAGCGTAAAGTAGCGCAGATGAGATTGAGAGCAAAAAGTGGGGAGGCCGACACTCGCTCGATGCGAGTGGCCAAAGGAGGAATGCCCGGCTAATCTATCTCTTCCCACCTCAGTTTCCATGGCGACAGCCAATGAAGATGCGGTCGCTCTCATCCGATAAAGCTGGCCGCGCGAATCCTTAACACTTTGGCGAAAGTCAAGATTCGCCTAAGACACGTGTCGTACTGTGATTCATTAGACTAAATCATATTGAAAACTATCGGACTGTCTAATAATATTTATCATGGCTAAACCACTGGTTTACCAGGCACGTTTATTAGCTGCGCTGACTTCAAGAGCGAACGAATAATAAGTTATAAGACAGAATTCGAAATTAGTAATGGTATGTACTACATTAAGATACAGCGCAGAAACATACATAGCATGTATGTTCATAGAACACACTTTCCGCACATTTATCTCTGGTATTTCAGAATGAGCCTAATTAGTGGCAATCGAACCTAACCGACAAATGCAGTGGAGAAAAAAAACTAAAATAAACTAGTTGACAGTGGCGAGGATACACAACCCTGAGGTCCATTGCTAAAAACCTAGGACAGAAGAGGTCGGAGAGTTTCATCAGCAACTTGTAGTCAAAAGCATTAGGAAAGTCACAGAGCAGAATATAGATGGAACGAACAATATTATATGAAGACGCCAGGGCTTTTGATGATCAACGCATGCGTTGGTATGTCAATTTAGTGTACTTGACTCTCTATGCAACAAGAAGTGGTTTTTATCATATGCATTCCATCTCCTCATCGCTTTCTTTGGTCGCGAGGATTTTAAAAAAGCAGATGGAATGATCTGTCTGAATCCAAGGGGCTCACTGCGGAACAGGTGAAACGTTGGCTGTTACTTCCTGACACTTTATGAGCATTTCCTTCAGTTTCCTGTTCCCAATCTTGGTAAGTGATTCACAGAATCACAGTACAAAAATGCATTCTTCATCTTTTATGGTCGTAAATTTTTATCATTTTTCCAAGCGATCACAATTCATCTCGATATGTGAAAACATTGAGGAATCGCCAGGGTATTCCGAAATCCACAAGTACAGCTGGCCTGAAGATATAATTTGAATTGTTGGTTATAAAGCAAGTAGAAATATAAAAAAGGGATATACCAATCGTGACGCGCAGATTGCAAATGCGTTCATAAATCCGTGCAAAATCGCAAGCGAGTTCGCGATCACCAAACGTGAAGTAAGCGATGTCGCGTCCTGTCTTTACAGCGGCCACAAGTTGAATGAGGCCTAGGAATGGATTTTTGGTTTAAGAACATCTTCCGCAATTTGGGCTATTATGCATACTTTTGAGTTGGGCATCGCCTCTGAACGCGCCACATCCCCAATTCCCGGTCGCGACTGGCCTCGCTGGGTCTTCCTCATTCCGCGAGAATCCGGCACATGCCTCAAACGAAATATCTTAAAATTGAATTTAAAAAAATCACTACTACAAACTTCCACTGGAACCTCTCGGTATTCAAAGATTGCGGTGCTATAGCTCATTGGAATTAATTCTACAGAACTCGAAAGTAGTTACCGTATACAACTCTGCGATATTACTCTGACAGTGAATTAAGGAAAATTAAAATAAGCGTTGGACCTTGACAAGTTCCCGCTTGAATGCTGCCTCTTCATACTGCGCTGCCTTGCCTCTACGATACGGCGTAGCATCCATGGCCACCACGTGGACGTTGGCGCGTCCTAGGGAATCTCGCAACTCCTCTCTCTTTGGTGGGGACGAGCAGAAACCGAGCTTTGAACCATATCTGAACATCATGCAAATAGTAATGAACATGCAAAAGCCATCTGACTTATTGGGACTCTTGATTTACCCAGTATAATTGGAGAAGCGCTGAGCGCCAGTGATGACAAAGGCCAAGTTGTCGGTCATCTTCTCGCAGATGAGGAGTGAAATGAGGAGTTCAGGGGTGATGAGGAAGCGAATTTCTTCCTGGACTGCGCCATGATCAAGAACTCCGCCGCCAATGTACTTGTTCGCGAAGTCAACCTGATGAGACATGAAACTCTCTTCAGGAAGACGGTAATCTCTTCAAACGAAACCTGGAGAAATCCATCGGCATCCTCGATGAGAAAGTCGTGGCTTGCTAAAAGCTTCGCGTTCAAAAGAAGGGTCTCGTTTATTCGCCAGTCCACACCTTCATCCGTCCATTCCACTTTCCGAATCGAAATAGCCCCTGTCGGCATCTCATCGGTAACCTGAAATCGAAGATACTCTGAGTGAAATGATTCACGGTCAAGTTAACTAACTTGACTGAAGTACGAAAGAATAAACTTCATCTTCTCGAGCGCCAGTGCATCCGTGTTGGTATGGAAGCTTAACAGTACATACAGGATACTATTTTGCAGTTTTTTTGTCTCCAAAAGTCTTAAACAAGATGGAAACTAAAGAGATCAAATGGGAGCTCACCGAGTCATGTTGATCCTTCTTCGTTTTTTCGCTAGATTGTCGAAGACAAGACGTTGAGATGGAAAGGTGCAGAAGAAGGCAAGAGCGAGGACGCAAGCTGCTTGCTGCTGAGACAGTGACACGGAACGAACAGCACTGGCCGCGGAGAGAACTGGCAGGTTCTGCCCATAGCAAGGATGACATCATGACAATTCAACGAGCATAAAAGTAATTTCCCATTGAGAAGTAATAAAAAGAACCTGAGTGAACAGCTCATCCGCTTGGTTTGCAACCTGCGCTATACGGGTAAGCAAAAGCAACATTTCTTCCTCTCTCCTCTTTCTTTCGACTTCATCGGTGATGTCGCCAATAATGGCTCTTAGAGACCTGATCTTCACCTCGCGGTTGAATTTAGCAATCCCGGTCTAAATAATGAAAAGTAGTGAAGATATAAAAAGACATTCAGCACGTTAAACCTGTAAGTGGTCGAAATCGCGAACTCCACTTGCGAAATCGGAGATAACTTCCCGAACAACTTCGTTTCTCGGGCGGCCGTTGAGGAGAAGGTCAGATGCCTCAAAGGGCATTTGAACACAGCTGCCGTCGCCATGTTCCTTCGTTCGCCTCGATGATGGAGGATTAGGAGCAGGAGGATGGCTCAAGCACTCGGATTCACTCTTCTCAAATGCCGTGACGGCGTAGAGGAATACATCCGAACAGTCGTCTTTGGCAAGAGGCTTCTCCACTTAATTTTGGTGCGCTTTGCATTTTTCAAATAGCACCTACAGAAGAAGATTTAGTAGAAATCCGAAACCAACATGTCACAAATGTAGACCATTTCGAAAACTCCGGTTTGGCAAGAATAGAAGACATGGTGCCGGAAGAAGTTGGCCAGTCCGAACGACGTAAGTATTCCATGGAGTGGTTACAGTTGTTCTGCGAATGCGCCAAGTCGTCTTCGATAAACTGAAGAGTGACGCCTGCAATGAACCACAGAGCAGATATTGCACAATATGAATGATTCATTGCACAATCTGACTGTGACACATGTGCGGCACCCTACCCATTTCGAAAACGCCAACAAGGAACTTGATGGGTGAGCGATGTCTGGTGACGCTTTTGGATGATGCTGTTTTCTGCACGTGGAATGTTTCCGATGTTTCGTAACACTCCACAACTTCCGAATATTTTCCGTTTTAAGGGAAGAAGAATACTGCTGACCTGTTTAAGAATATGGATTCGTTTTATCGTGTTGTCACCCGCATATATTATAAGGAAGGCGCCGCACTAAAATTAATCATTTCGAACGTAACAACTACCAAACGTAATTTACAAGCAACTTTTTAAAGTTATGTCATCAACCCGTTCATTGAAAAACAACTTTCCTCTCTAAGACATCTACTATCCGAAATAATTTAGGGCATGAAATTAAGAGTCAATACAGCAGAGAGCAGGATGCTAACGCAAAGATACTACAAATGATCAGCAAGGAATGCAATGAATAAAGGGTGGCTCTTGTGTTTTCTGGCAGCTCGGACAATTCCAAACGGACGTCAATGTCTTCGTCTGAGGGTGGTCTTCTTACCCAGAGAGAATTGAATCTCTGGTCACGTGGAAGGTTCCGCATGTAGGAGCTTAAATCATTTCACTTGTTATCGTGATAAAACAAAGGATGAATTCACTCTTTCCACCTTCGCACTCACTTTCTCCCCCCTTTCTTTAGCTCTTTCTCTCTCTCTCTCTCTCTCTCTCTCTCTCTCTCTCTCTCTGTCTTTCCTCTCTCTCCCTCTCTCTCCCACCCTCCCCCTCTCTCTCTTACTCTCTCTTCTTCTCTCAACTAACACTTCATCCAATTGATGAACTGGTGATACAGCGAATCCCAATTGTCTCAGATGATCAAGCACGTTATTCTCGCCCACGAGATGGCCTGGAAGCATTGAAGAAAGTAAGCGACATGAGAGACGAATCCAACATGCCTGCCCCAATGGCAATGAATAGCTTGCTGCCGGAATGTGCATGAAGCATGGAATGAATTCGACGGGCCATTCGGTCATTCCTCGTCACAATTATGTCCTTCTTTAGCTGATCTTCAATCTAAAAAAGGTTGTTTTCTTCAAATTCCAAAGTAGAAACCATCTGATACGATTAACAAGAGCTGACCTGCTGTTGTCTCTTGGTCGCCTCATCAAACAAGATGACATCCCTTCTAAGGATTGAACTGCCGGCGTTGAGTGCCTCCTCAAGCTGGCCACAACGGTAGCCAGCCACGAGGTCGTCGATGGATCTGTTCTTTCTCATTACATCCACGTGTGGGTTGACGTGCAACTTCTCGAGGTAGCCGAGTGTGTAGTTTATGGAGAAGAGCAACTCAAAGAATACTTTGTTCATTTCAGTAGTTTCAGTCACATATTACAAAAGATATTAATCTTTTATAATGCTAATGCCTTTTTTGTTTTAGTTTGTAACTTGCTCACGGCAATGCACGTTTTGTGTGTAATGGAATGTTGCATGAGCGGGCACTAATTGTGCCGGTGGCCGGATGTCCGCCTGGCAGAGAGTGCCATTTCCGGCTGCCTCCTCAAGTGCTTCCCAGCCCTCTCCCCGCCGCATATGGCCAAGGAGCGGCCATACAAAAGACTTCGCGAGGACACAGAGTCACATCCTTCATTATGCTTTTCACGCCACGGTCACGCAAGTGACCCCTCGATGGACTGGGGCAATGGTCTTCTTCTCCTGCCCGCCCTCTCACTATCTCCTCTCTCTCTCCTTTTCCCACTCTCCTCTCTCTCTCCTCCTGTCTTATTTCGTTCTCTCTCTCCTCCTGTCTTATTTCGTTCTCTCTCTCCTCCTGTCTTATTTCGTTCCCTCTCTTTCTCTCTCTCTCTCTCTCTCTCTCTCTTCCTGCCTTTTTTCTTCTCTCTTCTCTACCGATCCCAATGTGTGCTTGCCCTGGTAGTTGTATGATGACACTATTGTTTCATGAAGGGCAAATACATGGGAAAACATAAGCAAAAGAAGAAGAAAAGGAAACATTTGCTCACCTGCTCCTGGCTAACTGTTGTGATTGGATTGCACTGCTGAAAGGAGGGATTCATTTAGAATGAAGTAGATGGATGGCATGGAATGAACGAGCCTCATCGACGCTTTCAATGGCGAGGATTCTCTTTCCGTCTGCGAGAGCTCTCTCGGCCAGGAAGAGATCGAGGATCGGCGAGCCGCTGCTTCCCTTCTCAGCAATGTTCTCGCAGAGTTGGTACAGCAGAAACAGCAGCCACTCTGGCCGTTTCCTCTCCCAGCCTCCTCAAAATAACAAAAATATATAGTTCTACTTATTTGGTTAATCATATCACATTTATTATTGTTTTTTAAAGTCTGATTTGCTGAAATAATATTTACATAATCACTGCTACTCGCCCGATGGAATAAAGGGGATGAGCCTGTTTCCGTGTGCTAGCCCACTCATAATGTCAAGGAGAGACCGTAGAAGGCGAGTGGATTTGTTTGTTTGCTGACAATCGTTCTCACTCCTCGCACTACACCAGACAAGGGCGAGATGCTGCGGGAGAGAGAGAGAGAGAGAGAGAGAGAGAGAGTACACTGAAGATGGGCAATAGGCGCATCTAGTGCGGGACTTGGAGAAAGCAATGGATAGAGGAGAGAAAGAGAATAAGAGAGAATGTTAGAAAATGAGATAGAGAGAAAGAGAAAAGAAAAGAGACTTGAATAGATGGAGGATAGGAACTACGTGAACGGAAAGGCTACAACAGTCTGAAGAAAAGGTTCATCGTGAACCAGCGAGTTATGTTTGTGCGGCAGCGACAATGAGTAAACTTGACGGGGATTATTATTTGATAGTGCTGGAAGGCCAGAGAGCAAGAAGAAGAGCTAATTGTTGGAATTAGGAGCCAGAGAAGAAAGAGACCAATGAGAGCAGCATAGACATCCATGGCCTTCTCGACGGCCTCTTCGTGCTCTTCTTGTGTCTTTGCTTGCTTCCTCGCCGCCACGAGAATCGCGTTGCGCACGCTGGCCATCACTGAAAAAAAAATCGCAGATACTACTTTTAAATATATACATATAGTGCAGCTTCAAGGTTGTTGCTCAACGAATAGTTCAGAACTATCAAATCAGCCGAGATTGTACGTTTCTGAATGCGTCGGTAGACTTCGTGTGGCAGATAGGAGAGGGCATTCTGGCGCTTGCGAAGATTCTTGCATCTCATGAGCCTCTTCATGGTGGACTCGTCGTGGAGGTCGACCTCGAAGGCTACGGTATCCGCCCGCGAGTACGCCTCCTTCACTCGGTCAGACACTTCAATCAAGCTCATTTCAGTTGCCTCTTCTCGCCATCAGCGCATTTCAGAGCGGTTTCGTGCAAGGTCGTCAACGCGTACCTCATTCACAACAAATTTGCATGCGAAAAAAAGGACAACGTTTATTAGCTGTGTTTTGCATAATTAGTTGACAGCAGGTGGCAGTGCGAGCCGAAGAGAGAAACGCTCATTATGTGCATGTGGCTGCTCTGCTAAGTGGGCCCGCCATCAGAATGAGTGCAGACAACGAAACGCAGCTACTACATTCTTAGAATAAACATCTGTGCTGCAACCAAATTGTTCTGCCCTTCCATTCCTTTTATGGAATTGTTTCCGCATCCAGGCAAAGATATGCCGTTCGAGAGTCTGTTCATTCTCCCCTCCAACCAACTCTCTCCCCACTCTCGTTCTCCCGTTCTGTCTCACATTCTTTCTCTCTCTCACCTCTCTCTTTCCACCACTATGCATCACTTTCTTCTTCCTCCTCTCTCTTTCTCTCACCTTCTCTCTCCTGTCTTCATTTCCCGGATGCCTTGAAATGGAGCGTGAATACGAGGTGTGAGTGTCTCTCCCCATGGCTTGCCTCACCTTCCGTGTCGAGGGTGCGAAGACGCCTTGCCATTGTTCCCGGCACATGAAGAGGCGCTCTTGCTGCTGTCGCTGCAGCCGACATTCTTCTCTCTTTCTCTCTCTCTCTATCTCTCTCTCTTTCCCTCCCCTCTCTCACTCTGCTTTCTCTCTCACTCCCTCTTTGTCCGCCTTCAGTCCATTCAGTGAGGTGTGAATCGGGGAGTGCTTGGGGTTGGCTGCCATTGGAACTGCCCAGACTGGTGGACATGCCAATCATTCAACTGGAGTCCAGTCACAAGCCCGTTTTGACAAAGTAGAAAATGTGTCTAAATATGGCTGCTCCATGGCCTTGGCGCCAGCTAATACTTGGCTTAGCTCCTCCGATCAGCGACAACAATAGTCATCATGCAACGGTGGAATGCAACAATAGTTAGAGTGGCAAGCAAAAAAGAAAAAAAATTGTTGACGACTACGCAGAAAACTATTGGTGAAGAAAAACCTTGATCCCAGACGGAAGTGTAAGGCACATGAATGGTGCCAAACAAGTAGCCACGACTTCGTCGGCCGGGCTCTTCCACCGACCACAGAAAGAGACTTCGGTTTCCCTTCAAATTACAATTGTTAACCGGAAAGTAGAAGAAGCGATATGTCAGTTCGAAAAATACCGACCGGCGTGCGGCAAGGATTGAGCTTTGCATGAGATTCCAGAGCAAGGAGGAGAGAAATGAGAGCGAAGGAGGAGAGGAGACCATCAGCCGCTGCCATGGACGATGCAGAGCACGCGATGGAGGAGTGGAGGAGAGAGGGAGAAGAGGGAGGGGACTCCCTTCTAGAGAATCAGAAAGCTTCTTTCTCTTCACACTTCTTGACTCCTTCTCGCCGCTTCCAACTTCGCACTTCTGAGGTGTAAACACTTCCTGCACTAAACATGAAATTCGGAAAGATTCAGGCAAGAAGGGATCTAGAGAGAGAGAGAGACGGAGAGAGAGAAAAGCATGGAGCGAGAGAGAGGGGAAAAGCAGAACGAGCACAAATGAAACATGTTCCGAGTAACAAAACTAAGTATGTAGAGAACGATAAGAAGACTCATGAAAGCTGAAGGTATTAAAATGGTCATATCAGTAATGAGAAATAGAAATATCTCTGTGGCCAAGAACTACCGGCTCGGCGAGGTGCTCTAAGAATGACATACTAGAAATAGACGATGTGCAGACGGTTGTAGGTAGGTTAAGGGATGGAGGGGCGGGTCTGCCTGCGCAGCACACAACCCCCTCTTCCACAATTCCTACTATCTCACTCAGCGCCCACAAGCCATCATACTCAGTGTATTTATAAATATATGATCACCAGCAGCTTAAAAAGAGGAAT
Organism: Allodiplogaster sudhausi; assembly: GCA_945643635.1. NCBI lineage: Eukaryota > Metazoa > Nematoda > Chromadorea > Rhabditida > Diplogasteridae > Allodiplogaster > Allodiplogaster sudhausi. The sequence goes on along the minus strand of CALZFC010000026.1, from coordinate 4,297,885 downwards.
AATTTTTCTTGTACTTAATACGCTTATTGATTTCATCACATTGCCATATAAGATATTTAATGCTACAAAATAAGCCTTATGTACGGTAGCAGGAGAACGACCTGGTAATGCAAATCTGTAAATATTATGTTTTAATATATGTATATATGTATGCATGTATGTATGTATGTACGTATGTATGCATGCATGTATGTATGTATGTATGTATGTATGTATGTATGTCTGTATGTATGTACGTATGTATGTATGTATGTATGTATGTATGTATGTATGTATGTATGTATGTATGTCTGTATGTATGTACGTATGTATGTATGTATGTATGTATGTATGTACATATGTATATATGTATGTATGTAGAAAAGTTCTTTCGTGCAGATGAAAACTTGTATGTATTCTCTTTTCTCTTCCTATTCTTTTACCTTTTCTTTCTCTACTCTTTCTCGTTCCCTTTCTCATTTTCTTCCTCAGCCTCTGAATCTCCCTAGCTTTTTCTCATTCTCACTCTCTTTCTCTCCCTTTCTCCCTCTGCCTCTCCCCTTTTCTCCCCTCTCCCCTTTCTAGTTCCTTTTCTCTTTCGCTCTCTAATTCCTTCTCTCTTTTTCTCTCCTTCTTTTCCTACTTCTTTTTCTAATTTTTTCTTGTACTTTTTTCTGTCTTTCTATCAATTATATCAATACAACTTTCAAGTTGTTAAACAATTGTCTGCTTTTAGTTTACTTAAAAATAAGAATTAAGGATTGCAATCTTTATGGTAAAAGAGGTATATACATACATATGATCCTCTTGGATATATTTTCAAAACAAACAAAATAATCGCAATTATTTAAATAAACACACATGAACGTCATTCTGAATAATACAATTAATTTATGATACGTTAGGACTACAACTACACGCCGTTTGCTTTTGTTAACAGTCTTGCCTTTAAACATATTGCGTACATGAATCAAAACAAATGCTTCTAGTTTTTTATTCTTCCACAGACAGTTAAGTCAAAGCTCCGGAAGCAGTCGACGTCCAGCTGGTCCGAGTCTCTGTAAACAATGATTTGGATCAATACTAAAGCATTTTTTCTTTCTTCATAAATATCGGCTCGCAATTACTGTTTTTTACGATATTTCCTTGACAAATACGGATCAAGCTAGATTCGTCTGCTTGCCTCATGCTGAGTATGAGAGCAGCAAGTGAATGCTAGGCTGCCTCAGCTGTTTGTCTCTCCACGAGCTTCTCGACCCACTGTGAATGATCGAGAAAGTAAGGGGAGAAGAGCGTGAACGCCCAGCCTCCAAATTATCAACATAATTAATTACCTACCATAATGAAAACTTGTACTGGAATCTTCCGACTCTTTGGTTTAAATACCCAAAGGTATGCACGAGTAGTGCGCCTTACCATTTGTATATAAGACTGGAGATGCTAGAGAGAAAGAGAAAGGAAGAGACAGCGAGAAAAAGGGAGAGGAAGAGAGTGATCAGCAAGTAGATAAATGAAAATAGAGAGAGAGAAAGGCAGAGTTATAGATAAAATTGAGAGTGAGAGAGAATGTTGATAGCAAGAGATAGAAAGAGAGAGGGTGAGAGTCGGAGAGAGAGATAGAAAGAGTTGCTCCGGAACACCTTCTTCTTAGAAAACTAGAACACGTTGGACGCTCACTCCCTACTGAATTGTTTATCCAACACCTCGAACCCTATTTCTTAATTGAGACTGGAGTGCATGCCTTCGTTCATGCATACACACCATAAGAAGAAAGAAAATATATAAAAAACAAACATAAATAAGAAAACTTAGCCCCTCCCTGGAGCACCTCCACCAACCAGACACCGGCTCGGATACCAGCCAAATGCTGACGGATGAAGGCGGACAGGGTTACCTATGAACGACGGCCACCACAGCCAACGCCCACTCTGCAGTCCCAGAACGCAGACTCCCACTGGTTAGGCGGGATGAGTCGTCCTAGTGCAGGCGTCCTAGTACATTCCACTTCTGTTCGGGGATTATTATAAGGTAGTACTTCCTTCAGTAACCTATTCTTGTTGGATTTTGCTTTCTAGAGGAACTTGTTACGATGGCTTGAATCATAAAAAAGGGCATTGAATAAAATTAACTGTTTGCTGTATTAATTTAGATATACAAATTTTTCATCTCAGTGATGCTGTCCCTCGCACTCTCTCTCCACGAGAAATTTAGTAGCATAATTCGCTTGGGAGATATTAACAGATATTTACATATTAACAAGCAAAAATTGCGGGTGCGAGTCTTAGCTTTCGAAAATAATTTTTCGAGCCCGCGAAAGTGGGGGGCGTCTTAGCTTTCGATGTTCGGAGAGGAGGGGCGTCTTAGCTTTCGATTATGGAATATGGCTTGCAACTTCGATATTCGCATAATGCAAAGATTACATATTCCTATCAGCAATGCCTCATTGCTACATGGTCGTTTCCTGCAGGAAACGTTTTGCTTTGACAACGAGGTCATCTTTTACATCTTTTACCTTTTGACTCATAGTCAATTATGAAGTGCTGGACGTTTATCTGACCTTAGGCACTATGTAAATGTCTATTAGCAGGTGGATTTAATTAGCTATGAACTGCGACTTGAGCAGCATATGCTGGCCGAGCTAGACATTTCACATTCGCATCGAGTTGCTTCATCTCATCATGGCGTCTCCCCAGCACTATCTCCAGAACCCAACCGCCCTCCTCAGGGCGCCATCTCCATCTCTTTCTCCGTCTCCGTCTTCTCCTTCCTCTCCCTCTTGTTCTCCTCCTCCATCTCCGTCTCCTTCTTCATCAGCTGTTACTGGACTCTCAAAGTGGAAAGCAAGCGTCTGGCCCTCAAAGGTAACTTTACATATTATACATTAATGATTACACTTATAATTATCATGTATATCTCACATGTGCATATTTGCCTAATTCGTTATTCGCTCATCTACATGCACTTATAGCCAATTTCTCCCCATCCGAGTTTTACATATCTTGAAATAAATATTAACATAACTCTAATGTTTTCATTTCAAATAGAACGGTGCTCACGCTACTCTCATCTACCGCCTTCCCGAGCCAGATACTGATTACTGCATGACATTCGTCTTCCTCCGTCAGAACAAGCACAACGCCGTCAACAATTGCACTGCCTGCATCGAGACGGCAAGAAGAGAAAGAAAAAGCAATTCCGCTTCTTCTGGATCTCCTGCTGCCCTAAAGGTCAACATTTTTAAACCTATTTTCTGATGTAAATGAAGAGTTCGAGGTTCACGGCATGGCTCCGTCCCCATCAGATGAATTTTCATACTTCGCCTCCGACCCGATGTGCGCTGCCCACATTTGCAGTGTCCTCAGCTCACGTCAACTTTATGGCGTCATCTGCGAGAGAAAGATCACGTATGAAATATAAATCTATTTAAATATGCAAATTTTCATTTTTTTTTTACAGGTCAGCGGCGAATCTAGAATTGGCAGAGAAGGTGGCCGCTGGTCACAGAGTCATGCCGCACAAGCACTATTCGGATGTGATGAAGAAAGTGGCTACTGGAGCGGAGAAACGAATCGACGAGGACAAGCCCGAGGAGACGGCAGTCATGTACGGCAGTGGAACATACAACAGGAAGAGGCGCCAGATTTCACGCATAAGGAATAAGTTCGTAAAATTAGCTTGAATTACAAATGCATTAACTATTTTTAACTGTATGTAGGTACGCATCGGAGGGCTTTCGCGCTATCCAAGATATCGACGACAAGTTCCGGAGTCCCCACAATCAGTCTGACGAGCAGTTCCTCTGGCAGGATGAGCAACCGAACAGCATGGCTGTCTTCGCCTCCAAACGAGTGCTGAAGCTTGTTCGGGAGATCGAAGCAGACGTGCTCGTCGCAGATGGCAATTTCAAATATAGAGGTTTGACTATTGTGTTCATTAAAACTAATAATCAGGGCATGGTCTTATTTTAAGCAATGGAACAAGATGGGTCAAACCCACAATTCTATGCCATACTCGCGACCATCAATGGATACAGCCTACCTCTCTTCATTGGTCTTCTCCCAACGAAATCTACTCGGTCTTACATTCGGATGTTCAAAATCGTCCGAATGCTTCTCGTCGATGCCGGCTTTGACTTGTATGAGCTGAACATCGTTCTGGATTTCGAGGATGCGGCTATTAATGCGTTCAAGGAAATTGTGCCGGAGGTCACTCTCAGAGGATGCCATTTCCACTTCTCCATGGCTTTCAACAAGCAGTGGAAGGCGAAGTCAATGCACAAGTATGAAGTGTCTTAATCAAAATGTATTTGAATAAATGTGCATTTATTGAGATACGAGAACGATGCTGCCATCGATGACTGGAAGACTCGACTGCGCGCTCTGTTCTTTCTTCCAACTTCACTATATGCGAAGTCGGGCGTGATGAAAGAACCAGTTGCCCCTGATCATCCGGCATTTGACTTGTGTTCGTCATTCCTCGACTACTACAAGGTTAAAAATTAAAACTGTATTTTTACTATTATCATTTGTGCCAAGCAATTCTTTGTAGAAGCAGTGGCTGGCGTATCCTGAGACTCTAACGAACAAATTCGGGCAAATTATCAACAGAACATCGAACGCCACCGAAAGCTTCTTCTCGTTCGTTGCTATTCCTTTCTCAATTGAATACTTTACAATTTGAAATTTCAGTGGACTGGGTCGCAGCTTGAATCACGGGCGGCTTCCTCATCTTGTCGATCTCATCGAATACATTCATGACAAGGAGCTGGTATCCTATCTTCATCTTACCTCGGCTCGCGATGATCCAGATCCTTTCACTCAGTGGCAGTCGAAGCACGTTCGCGAACAACGTGCATCTGCTGCAGAGACGATGGACAGGTAAATATTTTTTAAGTCGCTGCCTATAGTGCCTAGAAATAGTCGCTTCTCAAAACCACTTTATTTAAATGCAGGTTCAATGACCGCTTTCGTTCATCAACGCCGCTGCTGAAGCGAGAGATTCTGAAGTATCTGGACGAGATGGGAAAGCGTCATACAACAGACAAGAGTCACTAGAGAGCAAACCTCTCCTCCTCTAACCCTCTCGAGTGATAACTACAACATCCTTATTAACCATTTTCTCAACAATAATAATTTCTCTCGCTCTTTATTTCTCCTCTCTAACCTTCTACACAGCTAACTGTAACCTTCTCGTTACTAGAGATTTATATATGTATATATACATATTTACTTGCCATTTATTTTTCTCCTTCTTTAATGTTCTCGATGGCTAATTGTAAACTTCTCATTACTAGATACTTATATGTATTTACATACCAGTTCACGCTCACTTGCTATATCCCATTATACTTTCTCTCGCTCTCTTTCCTGCTTCCTAATCTTCTCGATTACTAATTGCCAAATGCTCATTACTAGATATTTATATGTATTTACTTATCATTTTCCCTCTCACTTGCTACATACCATAATGCTTCTTTCCGCCGCACTTTCTTTCTCCTTCTCTTATTCTCTTGATTGCTCATAGTTGTCCTACTAGTTATCCTATGCAGAATGCCCTGACAATTCAATCGCGGAATTTCATGATATTTGTTATTTATGCATGCATGCACTTGTATAATAAAGCATTCAACCATTCAGGGATCGAAAGCTAAGACGCTCCCCTTTCACCAAAATCGAAAGCTAAGACGCCCATCTTTCTCCAAAATCGAAAGCTAAGACGCCCTCCCCTCTGCGAAAATCGAAAGCTAAGACCCAAATGAAAAATCGAAAGCTAAGGCTCGCAACCAAAAATTGCACGTAATTTTGCAAATTTAATGGCAAGAAAAAAGATGTCATGGGGTTGTTATGACATCTTTTTTTCTGCTCTCAAACATTTCAAATACAGTCAACTTTATTTCTAGTGTCTTGTTGCAATGAGTTTCACCACAGGCCTAATGTCTAACGAAGTCGACCTCCGAACGAGAGGTTGCTGGCTCGAACATGAAAAACGATTTCATCGTATTTCCTTGTGATAGCGGACACCATTCATTCTTCACAAGTGTTCCCGGAATTTCAGAGCTTTCCATAGTGTTTTCAAAGTCTTATCATCTCACATTGGGCACCATTTGTATTTTGCCTTCGCCGTTATAACATTCTACATAAGAAAAAAAAGCATCACCATTATACTTCAAAAATTTTTTTAGCAATTAATTAGTTTAATTTTAAAAACAATCGCAAGTTTTTCAACTCCTGCGTCTTTCGTTTCTTGGCGTCTTGTCATTGTTATTCTTCGAATAATAGTAGCCAGACATGAGTATTTGAATAAAGTTTCAAAATTCAATTTTAGAATTTTTTGACATTGGAAAACTGGAACATGTACATATAGGATGTTTGATAAGCGAGTAATTACTATTTCCTTCTGTGTATGATCTGTCTAATGTGAATGGGAACGTAGAAATAGTAGAGAAAATAGAGAGAAAAGAGAGTGGGAAGAGAGTGAAGTCGTGAGACAGAATCAATAGCCGGCAGGCAGAAGCGGGCTCGCTTGGCTTGGCAGCTGCAGCCGGCTTTTCTTCCCTTTGGACATGTCGAGAGGAGTCGGGAGGATGAGTTGGCGGAGAAGAAGGTGAGGCAACATGATCAGTGTCACCGTCGCTGCTCAAGGACGCGCCAAGCGACTAGTCGGAGGCCATCTTCGGGTGGTTACTCACTTCTTATTCCAGTCGATCATTTCTGTCAGGCATAAGACTTGCTTCAGGCCTATGGAAGTGGACGCCTCTCAATTCTCGATTTAAACAAGATCGACGGAGCTCATGAAGACATTCCGAGGTCAGTGTAATCCGCTTGACCGATACGTATGTTCATGTATATGTAAATTGTATATTATTGCTATTCGTTTTTACAATTTATTATAGTTCTTTCTTCTATTTCTAGAAGCTTCTGGGCAATACTTCTACTGAAGCTGTTTGAAATATTATGCGCAGTTGTTGCGGCATGTTTTCCCTACATCTGCAACTTTCTCCATGAGAAGCCGAAGAAGCGGTTCGACATGGAGGAACGGCAGAGTATTGCACCCCTCTCCATTCAGACAACTGCTATTCAATACTCACCTTATCAAGTCAGCAATTCTATTTTAATCTACTTAGAAAAGTCTCTATCAGTATAACTTTTTTTAAACATTTTGTTCTCAATTTCGACAAACTGGTCATTTACACTCTTCAGAAAATAAGTGACAAAATCCTCTCGAAAATGTTTGAATACCTTGATGGCCAGAGCATCGCGCGCTGTGAATTAGTATGCAGAAGGTTGGATCATTTATCATTGCTAATAGGTCCTTTTTTAAGAAATGATCTGCTTATATTATTTTAGGTGGCGGACAGTTATAGCAAAGAATATATCAACCCTAAATAAGATTGAATTTGATCAGGTTACAAGAATTCTCGGATCCCCTATTTATCATAATCGTTTATTTCTTCGGTAATGTGCCGCGTGCTCGTACATTTGATTGGCTCTAGATTCGCATGCTTTTCGATGAAGGTGAAATGGTCATCTACCCTATTGATGAGAAGAGATATCCCACCAGATACCCGATGCCATCGTTGCAGGTTTCACATCTCCAAGATTTGTAACAATGGATATCTAAATAATAATAAATTAAACTTCTTAACATTAGGATAACTAAATGTGTGTACAACTAGCTGATATCTCGACTTAGGTGCTCTCTCGTCGATTGCGACATCTTCGCTGCCTTTCCCTCTTTGTGAGAGGGCTGATCCCGGTTGAGTCGACTCCAGTTCTCCGTTCACTCGCCGTTCTTGATCTCCACCCACAACAGATCTACATGATTTGGTGCAAGTTTGCACCCCAAAGCGTCGCCTATGTTAGTAATGTACCATTTTACATTAATGATTGCGAAATATATCTGCCGAATTCAAATGTGTACAAGAACCATATTCTTTTATCCTTCTAGTAATTTTTTTGCTGGCCAAAAATATAGAAGAGGTCAAAAAGTTAAACCTTCTTTTAAAAAAAAAGCTGGTCTATAAATTATTGTTTGAAAATAAAGTAGCGATTTAGCTGGAAGAGTTGCTGCACAGCAACCGCTACTCCCTGGCAGACGTGGGCTTCGAGGAGTGCACGCCGCCCGCAGCCGTGAGCGACCGCCTCGTGGGGCCTCTCCTGCCCCAACTCACCTCCTTCCGCATCTGGAACGACGGCAAGGGTGGCCTCTTCGACGTCAGCGACGAGACGATTACAACAATCGCCAGGTCTCCTCCCCTTGACTTGAAGAACGGGATGGGAAGACCAATTTTAGGAAGGATTTTGCCTCCTAAAATTCCGCTTCCGGTCCAACCTTGCATATTAGCTTCCGGCAAGAATAAGCTCTTTGTGGAAGTCTAAACATAGCCGCCAGAGAATGCAGTGTTCGGGTACAGCTAGACTTGCAACCTCGCTGCAACTGCACCTGGCTTGCCCTCCCTTACTTCCCTTCTTCTGGGATCTCCCCGGTCCAGTGAGCAATCAGCTGAGGAATGTCTAAGAGTCTCGACGAGATCCCACGCATTCCGTATCCCTTAGTAAAAGAATCAAACTCAATGTCAACATTTCCTTGTTCGGGGGCGTCGGCTGGCAAAACATAAGGTTCCTACTAGCCAGCACAGATGACGTAGACATGTACATACATTTCAATCTCTCTTTGCATGTGAGGCTATGCTTGAGCACAGACGAACATCCAGAGAAACAGTTATCCATACAAATTTCCCGGGACTAATAAACAGGAGAACATCAAAGCCGTCGTTCTGAAAAGACCATCCGTACAAAGGCCCTAAATAGTCGAAAAGTTCTTGTTTTTTTTGCTGTCATTTCTTTTGCTCTCACATTTTCAAAGAGAGATAACAAAGATAGAAAGCGTCACGTTCTACATGCATATCGTCTTCTTTTTGCTCGCTTGCCACGCTATTCTGACGCAGAATGTGAAAGCCAAATCTTAGCTTAAACAACCTCCTTTCAGAACTTTAGGACGTAGAGTGCTCGCCTAACCCGACGCATTCCTTTTTTTGCAAATGAATACCAAGGCTAATGAGGAAGGCACTCCTCTAAAATAGGGCTGATATTGCCATGCTAAAGGGCACAATTAAGTAGCTTCGTCATTTCTATATGAAGTACGTATATGTGCATTTACTTAGTGTTTCTCACCCACTCGCTCATTCTTTGCCTTTAGGCACATCGAGAGCGGTTGTCGTGTGGAGACTCTCGACCTGGCATCCTGCCTAGTGTCTGCAGATGCCATTGCAGCACTCGTCATTTCGTGGGCTCGGAGCGCCCCGGCAGATCTGACTGTTTCACTCAACTTTTGCCCTGACTGTAACCGAGAAGAGCTCGCGGAGATTCTCCACGAAAATGGCATTTTCTTCTCGCACGGCAAGCTCATTCGAGCCGGCCACTCACTCTCCCTTTTTGTATGATGCCACTTATCACTCCTCACAACCGTGCTGTTCAACATTTCAATCCATGTTTTTCCTTTCAAAATTTAATGCTGGAAAATATTTGTAATAGTTGATTGTGATAAAAGCGATCTGTCCGAGGGATTGAATGTTTTCTATGCATGCAGAGATTCGCATTAGCAGGTGCATTCCGAGCACTCTGCCGTGCACTGTTCAGAGTTGCCAGAAGAGAAGCCGCCTACGCACACCTCCGCATTCCCCAAATCTCTCTGACTTTCCCTCTCATCGCTCCGCTTTTTCCGCAATCCCTTCTTGGTCCGATCTTCTAGTCAATCTCAATGTATGGAACAGTCGGATGGCCTTTTTTAAATGGCTAGAGGGACTTTATCTGACATCTGCTCCTGTTAGCCAATGCTCTTGGAGGGGGGCTGTCACACCCATCTCGACTCTGGTTTTCTTTGTTCGCACTTTGCTCTTCTAGCGGCTTTCACCTCATTTTTACTTGCAGAAAACCTATTGAAATGTTTTCCGATTGTGCAAATTTTTATCTCAAACGCATCTTTGTGATCTCTCTAGAAAGAATTTGACAAAGAGGGAAAGTTGAAACGTCCACCCCTTTGTGACTCCTTCTAGAAAGGAGAGCAGTGGGAAGTAGATGCGCCATTGTTGAAGTCCCAATTAGAAGCCGCATCCCAGTTAGCCTTTTTTGTTTCCAGGTGCATGTATTAAAAAGGCCTTAACAAAATTCTTTATTTGCAACTGCTTTATTTGATTTCGCCCCTATTGTTGTTTTTGAACCTTACTATGTTTGATATCTTAGTTAGCGGTTTTTGAAACTCCGATGTTAGTATCACTCTTCCATTCAAATCAGTGTATGTGTGGACGAATTGTTGGTATCAGTAGGTAAATTATTTTTGCGATTTGATCTACGATGTCTTTGATGATTCCAGAGTTCGCGAGTGATGGAGATGGGGCGGTACTTCATCTTCCAGAAACTAGTGCTTCATATTTTGCTTGTCTGCATTACAAGAGCATTCTATCTCAGTCTGGAGCCCAGGGACAGACGAAACATCCTTCCTGAAATGTTCGACGTCAGTAACACAAAAGTGTCCTCTTCATGTCATTGCAAAACACTAACAGCTGAATAATCACAGACAATGAAACCTGGGTGGGATATTTCATAAAAGTGAAAAGGCGTCTATTATTTTCCGCGTATCCAATCGACAGCGCAAAACGAACTATAATAGTGCTATTTTAATACATTTCATACAGGTTGAACACAACATTCCCAATTGAATATAATGTGAAAAAAGTATGTAACACACTGCGTGAGGTGCATAGGCAATCTCTAATTTATGTTCCTTGCCCGAACGTACAATTCCAAGTGTGCCAAACTTGTAGAAGCGTTCCTTTTTGATTGCCGAGTTGCCATTAACCGGAACGAGCAGGCTTTTCAATTTTTTCTTCACTCTATACTCACTCATAATGGCCAAGAGACCAAGATGACTCTAAACGGCAACAGTGATGCGAATTAAGCGGTTCAAGTACTCGGGAAGTGAAGTGGACGCAGTTACCGAGAACTGCAACGTCACGGACACTCGGGCCATCCACGCAGCCGAGCAGATCTGCCTGGTGTGCCATGACATGATCTCCGACAGGGATCCCAACGCACGCGCTCGCTGCAGGTTCTCTAACAACTCATGCTCTTTCCTTTTCTAGTCTAACCTTCCTTTTATGCTGGAAACAATCCTCGTGAAATTTAAGAAAGAATTGCTTCAACAACGATTTCTTCCGAGCTTGTTTGAAGACCTTCGCAGATGGGCCAAATTCGTCGCGATCGCCTCGTTTCAGAAGGGCAGACGCTGTCCAGCCATATGTGCAACTGATATAGCCCTGATATGTCAATTCCGTTAATGACTACTTTATATCTTCATCATTCATAGTGGTTTCACTTCCAGTGACTGCTTTTTTCGGTGAACAGAAAGGCTTCTTTCTCTAAACGACGAGTCCGATTGTGAGTCAAGTATACAACGCGATCCGAATGTATGCATTGGATCGCTGCTTTTGCGTGTCGAACATGCACTTTAACCATATCAGCATGATGAGCTATTTGTATGAATAACTGTATTCGTGGACATTACTAACATTTAATGTGCTTTTAAGGCATGAGCGTGATCACTCTTTCTTTCCTGTAGAAAATTGTAGATTAACAAAAAAACATGCATTATTTTAGTGCATCAATTTCCCTTCATTTAATGGTCCTGCAGATAAGAAAACGAACTTGTTTCTTCATCAAATATGAATATGCAACGATTTGTTTCTCTACGTTTCGGCACGAACCTGACTTTTTGTTATTGACTTATTGTTCAGCTTTATCCTATATTAGGCATTGATTCCACTTTATCTTCTGTTGTTTATTTGTGTTTCTTCTGCTGAAACCAGGCAAAAATTGTTCATTTCTGCATAGCTCCAATAAAATATCACAATAATTATTCACTTTGTACAAACAGACTCCAACAACGCTACTAAATTGTTGCCTTCAACGCGTTGAGACTTGGTCCTGAGTCACGTAGAACGAGTAGTAAAATACTGAAAGCAAGCATAATTTTGAAACGATATTACAACTGAGATAACTGAATAATTGGCTCGACCTAAAAATGCGCAAAATAGTGAAGGGAAAGTGAGACGCGAGAGAAGGTCGACTCGTCGAGAGAGTTCGGTTGTTCTTCCAAAGAGAGAAAAGCACTTGGGCAATGCTGGCCACCACGATCTCTTCCGATACGCAGAGAGGTCGAGACGGAGTGGCGGCCTCTGATCGGACGGGCACACGCAGTCGTCTATTCGTGTTACCTTCTTCACTTTCTCCTGCAAGGCAACACAATTTAATAAACAAAAGTTATGACTTCATTGTTAATTCAAGTCTGTAACTTGTTTCTTTCGTTTTGTGAAACAAACGATCATATAACGTAAGATGTCGTGCAACTTTTTTGAGCAAAAGCAATTCCAAGAAACATATTTTGCCTTTACTTAAAAGGAGAATGTGAAAATATTTTCATAGTTTTGTCGAATTTCGTGGAAATAACACTGGTGAATCAGTTCAAGACATTTTCATCGCATTTGTAAATACAAACAATTGTTCGTTCACTTGCAAAAGTAAGTTTTGCACATGCCTCATCGTCAGACTTGAAGCTGATCTCTCAGCCCAATGACAACATTATTCTATTAGTAAGTTACATTTTAAACAATGTTTGCTTGTGAATCTTCCTTTCAATAAGTCATTCTCATTTGTAAACTCTGCAAATGTTTGCACTACACAAAAGGTTAATTTGTACCTTCTTGAGGAATTCTATCCTGCCGTAATAGTTGACTACGGCATACTCGAGAAGAGCGCCGAAGATGAATGCCAAGCAGACGCCGATCCACACATCGACTGCCTGTACAAAAGTCTTTTCTTATTTTGATATGTAATGTCAACGAACCTTGATATATGACACTGGCGGAAGCTTTGAGTTAATTCCTGAAATGATAAAACGCATTTTTCGAGTTGCCCGAAATTCTACAACATACCACTTGCTTGAGTGGTCATAGTGAGAAGAGTGGTTACGCCCAATGACACACGCGCGGGAACAGCGTCCTAGAATTATGTCTTGGAAGCTATAAGTGGAAATCAAATCAAACTCATTATGGGCCGTGAAATGCACGAGTACCTGCTCTTGACTCTTTCTAACCTTATCAAGCCAGAACGAGACCCAGGAAACAACGACAAGCATAATGCATGGAATGTAGAGTTGAATGAGATAATAACTGAAACGGGGGCATTATTGGCGTTCGAATTATCCGAGTCAAGTCGCTTGCCTATATTCACGCCGCAGCATGAGCTGGACTCGCGCACAACTGTATTCTCCTGTAATTGACCTCCCCTTCTATTCTACGTCTTATGCTTCAAGAAGAAAGTACTTTTTTTCTTTAATTACCGTACAAGACTCTTCCTCTTTCTTTCTTTTTCGTCCGAAAACATTGACATTAAACAGAGACAAATTGGACATAACGGAATGTAAAATGACATTGAGCTGGGTGAGTCTTGATCATTTGAAGGTAATCAAGGACAGAGAGAAACTCAAATGTTGGAGCCCAAATTCCATACTTGTTTAATAAAAAAAGCGAGATAAAGCAAAGTGAAGACGTAGTGGTACAGATGAGAAAAGCTACAAAGGGAAGGCGTGCAGGAGAGAAGGAAGTTACGAGAATGGAGCGAAGAAGAGGACAAGTGAGATAAAATGAAAGAGAGAGAGAATAACAGAGAGAAAAAGAGAGAGAGATGAGAAAAACGGAAAGCGAGAGGAGAAGCGCATGCGACACCGCAAGGGGTGAATGCTGAGCCAATCCATTCCGCCAGTCGATCATCCCATCTTCTCTCATGCACAAGCACAACAGATATGCAGGTAGCAGAGGATGAAAGCCCGTGAGGAATCAGCCGACACGAGAAGCCTGCTCCCTTCACTCACACGAGGTAGACGGCCCAGTATAGCACTGCAATTAATAATCCATTGTTGCTTCCTTAGGTAAATACACAAATATGTAAACATATGTATGTAATACAGTTTATATAAAGACATGCTTAAATTCTATCGCATAAAATGAAAGAAACCATTGAAGCAGGCGTATCCGATAGGAAAGACCAGCCGAGAGACGACGTCGATTCTCTTCGACCGCTCCTTGTAGCGACGGACGAAGATGCGGCAGCAGAAGGAGGAGCGGGCGGGGATGGCAGCCTGCAGCTGGCGGTAGCCATGCGCGTCCGTCGGCAGCTGCTTCAACTGTAACCCTTTAGTATCTTCCATTTCCTGCATCTCACACTCTCAGGCCATCGATTGACTACGTAGAAATGTAGTCAAAATATTTTTTATGAAGACAATCAACAGAAAATCAGATCACCCCGCGGCATGTGGGCCCAAGACATGACCCTCTACGAGTTCCCCACCTGCAGCTGATTGAGATGGCCGACCAGTCGCTGATTGCACGTCGTCATGTCCTTGCGTGCCGCGTAGTTCACAAGTGCAAACTCGAGCAGTGCCCCAAAGATGAAGGCCAGGCACACGCCAATCCATACATCGATCGCCTAAACCGATCTTTCCTAATTCATTAGATCTTTGTTAGCTCACTAGAAATACAATGTATTTATATTTTACAGAATTAAATAAAGTAAATCATCTAGTCTACATTTTTTTGCTACAAGAACAATTACTATTCGCGGAATAAACTTATACTAAACCTTGATAAAACATATTATTTTAAAACTACTAAGAAGTTTCATGGTTGCTTCATGTTGTGCACATTTCAGTCCCTGAATGGCCATGCAAGGGTGTTCTTTACTGCCTCTCTTCTTTCACTATCCCATTCCGACTCGGAATCGACCTCTAAGAAAGACTTTAGCATCTCCACTTTTCGCTTTCCTTGTGGCTGAATAACTGACTGCGGCTACTTTCAGCATGATATCGCCTTGCCAAACAAAACGGGATCCCACTAAAGAGAAGTTGGAAGTGCAAGAGTCTTTGGCTGGGAACGGGGCCATGCCATCACTCGTCCACTCACAAGTTTCAGCTCCAAACGTCCGCAGAAATATTCATGAAGGAAGTGCTCCGGAATGCTCATTCGGCAATTAAGAACCGGTAATTGGTGCAGAGAAAGTCGGAGAGGTTCTTCGCCCCCTCCCCTTGCCTCCTTTACATGAAGAAGCCAAGGAATGTCACTTCTAAAGGAGAAGGGGTTTGAGAGTTCTGTGGCTCCGGGAGTGTCTCATAGCAGGCGTCATGCAATAAGCCACGCAGTTGTAGTTGACAACTTCTCCATCATAAAGCATTCATTCGTTGAGCGGGAAAAATGACGAAGCTGGCCCTCAGAAGTGCCCACTTGTGTGGTGCATTTGGGAAGGCAACGTGCGAGCACCTTGCGGATTTCCGGGTGCTGAGTGAAGAGGGCGGAGGGAATGCAAGGAAAAAGGGAGAAAGACGACTAGAATAGGAGCCTTTCCTTATCCACTCACTCCACACGCTCTCCACTTCCATTAGCACAATTTGAATAGAGCCACTGGCTTCTCTCTACACATTCAAGATTCTGCGTTTGGCCAGTCTATGCCAGCGAGCAAAGAACAAAACCGAACGTAGCCCATTATTCTATTGCAATATGAACATAATTTGGCAATATTACTGAGCCTTAACTCTTAACTCACGAACATAAAATAAAATAATGGTGGTAGTAAAGACTGCAATGACCCCAAAATGAGGAATTAAATGAACGTCACAGTCCAATTATTTCACTAATTAAATACAAATTGCAATCAACATAATCGAATATAATAAAGAAAATACGCACCTTTGTGTAGCTGACAGGAGGTAGTTTAGAATTTATACCCGAACTCTGCAATGGTAAAAAAATAGTAGAATGGCGCGTGCATATTATTCAAACCTGAGTTGTCATTGTGAGCAGTGTTGTCACACCTAAAAATTAACATGCTTATCTAATTTTATTTTCTATGAATTCCAATAAAAAGGTCTAAGAAAGTGAGCGAAAGAAAGAAGAAAGATAAAGCTGACCAAGCGTTACTCTGGCAGGAACGGAGTCCTTGTCGAGCCAGAATGACACCCATGAAACGATGACGAGCATGAAGGAGGGAATGTAGAGCTGGAAGGAGAAAGAGAGAGAGAGACAAGGAGACCCTCTCTTCATTCCACATACTCTCTTGGCAATTCTCTGGCATGCTTCGTTTCTTCCTCACTCACAAAGTCACTAATGTGAATGAATGTACAGCATGGAGTACTATTTTATGGTTAAAAGATCTTGTCTAGGAATGGCGCGGACCTGCAGGAGGTAGTAGGAAAACTCGCGTCTCAGAATCATTTCGGTGCGGAGACAAGAGTACTCACCTGGAATGCAGAAGCAAGAGAGGCGCATGCAACCAACGGGGGGAGCCATGCTGGGGCCTGCTCCCGCAAGGGTCTCAGCATGGCCCGCTTCTCTGGGCAGCCCACACGCATATCAAGCCAATGAATGGTCATTCACGCACTCCAAGCAAAACACGCTGGGAACGAGGAATACGAGGGAGACATCGGTGGAGGGAGACAAGACAAAGCAGAGACAGTGGACAGACAAAGGACTTCTCTCTTGGGCGATCTCTTTTACTAGTGAACCCCTTTGATATATGCCAGTTCTGCTTTTATTATGGATCGTCTACAATGCGCGATTGCGTAACATACCTGTATTCGTCTTACTAGTACAATAGGCAGTGAGGACATCTTGCAGCTCGAAGGAGGGCAGCGACTGCCTGAGCCCCTCCTTCTGCTGAATCGGCTTTTCCGACTTCCACGCATATTTGATATCTTGAGTAGTATAGGCATCTGAAAGCAAAAGCCACTTTGATGAGGACGACAAATAATAGTGAATCAGAATTTGAATATGTGAAGAGATGCTACAATTATGCGAAGAAATGTGTATTTCACCGCCACAATCTTGAGTTTTTGTCGACCATGCGAAATATGATCTACCTAGGAATTCATTCATATCCGAGAACATTTCTGTGTAAGTTTGAATATGAAGAAGGACTTGAAATGCGATATTGGTTGGGTGGCCAGCCGGCCTAATTGCAATGCGCAACGCACTCCTTCATCATTCCCAGCACCATCATATGTATATTACAGAGAAAGAAAAGGGAGACGAGATTCGCGTTGGAATGAGTGGAAAAGCAAGAAAAGGAAGTCTTACATGATGCGAGATCGATGAGACACGTTTGCCGGTCGAGTGGATAGTACTCCAGTGACATCAGACACGACAACACCAGACTTAGCCTGCATAATATCAATGACTAATGGTTGACGAGTACAGTTAAAAAACCGTTTATGTCGTATTTCGGATATTAGAAATATAATTTTTACAAATTGATTTTGTCATTAATACTTTTAAAGGAGTGTCACCTGACGCTGTAGAGAATCTCACCATCCGGATGAATACGAATCAGAACATTCGGCTTATCGATGAGATGTCTTCTCGCTTCCCTCAATTTAATTATTTTTAAAGACTAAATAAGCAAATTTAAGCAGTTGTAATTTCTCAGTGAATGGTGAGGTTGAATCATTAAAAAAAAATAAACTGACTTTTCATTTTGAAAGAATGTATCAGGCATCCAAATTTGTTGTGAAAGATCGGCGTGCTCACTTGTTGCCAAGACGAGGAACGGAGGAACCTGTGATATGTACAAACATATATGTATATTTGTTAGAAAATAAGTTTTATTTTATTTTATTTTGTATTACTTTTTGATGGCAAATGAATGAATGAAATAAACAGCTAGCCTCCGTGTTCTCGTCCTTATATCGGTCATAAGCCAGACGTTCATCCCTCCATGTTTCCCGAAACGTGAATTGAGCAGAATATTCCATATTAACGTCATCAATTTTAGAGATGGAACGGAGATAAATGTTTACGGTCACAACCACTGGCCCGCCCGTATCTGAACGTGGTTTGCTGGATTCATTGAATACGTGCACGCAGGTATAAATTGATTTGTTTTCCTACATAAACACCAGTATAAATAGATTTTTTTTCCTAATGAATGTAATATCAAAAGACAATCCATATTTTATTTAAATTAACGCTTTCCATTCTTGAAAAAAACTTTTCTTCTCGGGTTTTCAAGCCAAAATTTCATCCCATGTAATAATTGTTGTTCTCTTATTTCAGGGAGGCGAACTCATCACTTATTACTTCGTTATCCTCCATTCTTCCATCGACTGCTACATTTTCGTTGTCTATCAACCCGCTCTCGCTGCAGAGTATGCAAATAAAGGTGATGTTTGTTCATGTTGCCCTGGGCCATTTGGTCGTATGATTGGTTGGTGTGCCAGTGGCAGGGGAGGAAGGATGTAGAAAAATGAATGAGTGGGGAGGAAGGAAGGGGGCAGGAGGGTGGGCGTGCATTGGTTCGTGTTGTAGAGTGGTAGATAATGGCCCTCTGGCCATGTTGCAAGGTGTGCCACTCCTGCCACTCATCCATCATTGCCCCGAGTCTGTCTCAGAAATGAAAGCCCGGAAGGGGGGGGGACTTCTCTCGCACGCCTGCTCTGCCTCCCCGCAGTGCATATGACCGACTCTTGTCATGGGCCTCACCATATGCAATGTTGACAGCCGACATCATAGAGCAACTCACTCCTCCTCTTCTCTTACCACAAGGCAAGCAAAGATGGAACGTTGTAGGACTAAGTGATCAATCTTATTCTGTCTCCTGCTCTCTTTCTTACACACAATTCGTAAAACTTCAGCATGGAATGTTACCAACAGAATAACGCTGGTAAAAATTATGTTGCAAAAACAGTGTAAAGAAGTAAGCGCACCTGGCCAGCTGTGATTGCCTCCCCTCGGCCGGACTCGCCAGTCATAGTCCTTTAGTATCCTCTGGATGATGTCTTGTTCTTTGAGTTTCCGCTTGCCACTTCCGTCTCCTCCGCCAAAGTGACTGGAGCCGAATGTCATGGGCACGACGAACAATAGCAACGTGACAAAGTGTTCAATCCATGGATCGAGCAGCATCTCCTTGACTGCCAACAACCGAGACTGGGCGAGTATTCTTGAGTGGAAGGACGAAGAGGGTGGAGATGGGATCGTCTGAGAGAGGGAAGAGTGGCCGGGGGCTTAAGGGAGATGCCGGATGCTCTCGGAAAAGGCGGAGAAGGGCCACCGGTGCTTCTCCCCAAAGAAGGAAGCAACTTGCCGCTTTCCTCAACAAGGTCTCCTTGTCGAAGGAGCAGCAGAGCGCAGCCACGCGGCCGCACCAACCATGCCTCTCCCACTCTCTCTCTCTCTCTCTGCTCCACTCTTCGCTCTCTGCTTCTCTGCGTCTTCAACTCTCTCACTCACTCTGCCACTTGCCACGCCAACACGAGTACACCTGCAATAAGCGACTATTCAGTTGCAGGAATTACAGGAAAAGTCATTGCAAGTTACGCATGAAATTGTACTCGGACATATACGGACAAGAGATAGAGCAGACAATGAATTGCTGTGACTAAATAATGAAGAGATAACGAAAAGACACAGCTGACGAAAACGATAGCGACTGCAACTTTCACTGTAACGCCAAATATATTCAATTATGGAGAGCGTCAAAAAAACTTCATCATTCTGCAGATTCCAACTGAAGGTCGGCGGGCTGTTCGGAATGGCAGAATTGGACAATGTGGAGGAGGCACGCCAGGGTCATATGGGAAACTTTCGCGCATTCCGAACTAGGAGAGGAAAGTGGAAGAGGGAGAGGAAGGGAGAAGGGGCGTGGAAGAGGACAAGTAGAAGAGGGAGAGGAAGGAGGGGGTAGAGGGAAGAAGCTGCAGTGGCCATCCGTGACGGCATCCTTCGTCTTCAGGCGCGTCGTGTTTGCGTGTGAGAGACGAGCGGCGAATCTTCTCTAATGGGGATGGAAGGAAAGAGAGAGGGAGAGAGAGAGAGAAGAGAGAGAGAGAGAAAGAGAGAGAAGAGAGAGAGAGAGAGGAAGGGAGAGAGGGATGGAGAGAAAGGATACTATAGAGGAGACAATGACGAAAGAAGAAAGACGACCTGAGCAGCTTCTTCAGCCGCACAATCGAATTGGAATTGAATTGGACGGCGTCCATCAGAAGCTGCAGAGCGAACTCCTTCCCGTCGTCTGGTTGTCATCTCTTCTCTTTATCACGCCAGGCTTCTTCTCTTCTTCCACTTTCTATTCTTCATCACACAAAGTTTTCATCGCGGCGCTCACTTCAGAACTCCTTTTGTGGCACGAGTTGAAGAGATGGAGGGAGACGAGAAAGGAGGGACAGTTGTAATGCAGAAGAGTAGGTCGGGGAGAAGAAGGAGAAGCAAAGCTAGAAGCTTGCACTTCTTAATGGAATCACTACCCAATTCCGGCAAAGAGAAGTGAGAAGATAAAACCAAAAAAAGCCAAGTAAAGTACACCTCTACCACAAGAGGAAGATCAAAAAAGTTGGCTCCGGACTACATAAGATGCATTAGAAAGAATGTTGAAAAATGAACAGACTCCAAAAAAGAAGCAACTGTATGCTAACGTTTTCTTAATATGTGTAATCATTCTCGACGGCTGAAAGAAAGATAAGGATTATGTAGATTATCGCTGAATTCGGCGGCATTGTTTTGAAGCGAAGGTAGCCATGGAAACTGCATAGTCTGAGAGGATCAAAGAAGCAGAACCAGTGAACGTAGCACAAGCTACATCTCACGCAGTGTATTCTCTTTTGCAAACTGGGAGAGGATGTATGGCCACGGTGCTTCTAATTCTGAATCGATAAGGTAATCTGAAGAGAGGCAGATCGCGCTTGACGATGGAGGATATGAGAAAGTAGAAGTGGAGGGAGAGAGGAGAGGAGGGAGAGAGAAGGCAAGGAGAGGTCTCTGATGAGTGGTGTGCAAGTGGCCATGTTGGAGAGCAGTCCAAAGAGGAAGAGAAGCTGGAAGCTCCGCTGCCAGCCATACAAAGCAGGAGCGACACCCCACTGCGAAAATTGCCTGTTGACTCGGCCAGACCAAGTCAGTGAGCGTAAGCGAAGTGTTCTGTGGAGTGAGAATGGAGAAAAAGACAAAAAGAACATTATGCATCCTAGATCACTATCATTATGTTACAAGCCCGAGGAATTTTACGAAAACAGCCAAAAAAAAACATGTACGTTGCTCGGGAAGGAAGCAGTTTCCGGCCGATGCGAAACGAGAAGAGGAAGAAGAGGAAGAAGAGAGCAGAGAGCACACGAAAGTGGATGCGACTACACGTGTGTATTTCTTGCCCGGAGCATTTACATGGGTCGAGAGATAGAGAGAGAGAGAGAGAGAGAGAGGAGGAGGCGAGAGAGAAGCAGAGAGGGAAGCGAGGGCAGGGAGGGTCGACCATGTCATTACTTCCTTCGTCGCCTCGACTCCTTCACTTCTCATATTTCGGCTCGAGGCAAGCGATGCTCGGCGGAGAGCCGAGAGTAGCAGCGCAACTCGGGCTTCTCTTATGAGATGAGATCAAAATGACAACGGCCAGAAACAGAAGCCAGCCGAGAGGCAGAGATTTCTGCTTCCCAACTTTGAGAAGCCCCCATTTTGTGGATGACGTTTTGAATAGAGCATATTCCCTACACAATAGGAGAACCCCAAGTATGCCACCAATGTCTCCCAGTTATCCTCTTGCGAATAGGATGCTCAAGTGTGCACTAAAAGATACACTTTCCATTAGACAATAAAGCTGCCATTCCAGTTAAAGAGTGCCAGCAATTGTCTTTTTATCTGCTTCCGTACGTCCTTCTGACGAGAAACTGAATTCTAGAATAATAATAGTTATAAACATAAAAAAGCGATAAGCAATAAAAAATTGTATACTTGGAAGAGATCGAATAGCAGAAATAAAATATTAGAATAGAAAAATGAACGACACAGTAAAAAAAGAACGAAAAAGGTAAAGAAAAATATGTGAATGGAAAAATGGACGATACAGTAAAAAAGAACGAAAAAGGAAAAGAGAGCGAGGAGGCGAGAAGGTAAGAGAAGAATGGACAGTGGTAGAGGACATGCATTCTAGAGTGGAGGTCGCGATAGTTAGCCAGCTTCCGTTCACGAGCAAGCTGCCAATGAACGATTACATATGTATTCCTATTGACAGGGGCTTTACACAAGCGAATATATGCAAGTATGCTGCCCACGATCTTCGAACTAATACAATAGTACACAGATACGCGATTTAGCGCGGATTTCCATCTTATGAGATTAAAGTCTGATTGAAGAGGGTGAGAAGAGAGAGCGAGAAAGAGAGAGAGAGAGAGAGAGAGAGAGAGAGGGAGAGGGAGAGAGAGGGAGGGAGGGAGGAAAGATGGAGGGAGAGGGAACTCCATTCATCTCAGCAGACTTGGCATTGTCAATGCGGACTGCGCACGGCGAAAACAAGGCCTCTTTCTGCCTCGATGAAAGTTGTTACTTGGCTCAGAGCGGAAATGAAGGGCGACGAGAGGTAAGACTGCAAGGGAGACGAGAGCGAGAGAATACGCAAGCAATATGCTCTCTCTATTTCCTTCTCCATCCCTCGTTCTCTTTCTCTCTCTCTCTCTCTCTCTCTCTCCCTCTCGCTCTCCTTCTGTCGTACTCTCTGCCACTAGTATGAGAGAAGAAACAAACTAGTCCCAATCCCAGAGCTTCGCCACGCCCACGCCAAGATTACTACTTGCGAATAAAAGACGCTCAAAAATGATAAATGAAGAATCAGCTTCCGGCCGTGATTGAGCATCAAATGAATATGGCGTAAGATTGGACACAGTGTAACAGGAAGCGAGATTATGTGAAGCGAAAGCACTCTCAAAGAACATCCTATCATTTCAGAAGGAATTGAAAAATAGCAGAGAGATCAACCAGCAATAAGGAGAAGGCAGCGATCTCGGCCGACCGTTTCCAAGGAAAAGTTGACGGGAGAGTGAGAGATCTGTCACACTGCGCTCGCCCGCAAAGAAGAACTCGACTCTGCTGACGATGCCGTCGTCCTCTTCTCACCTTCCCTTTCCTCTCTTCTTGTTTCTTCTTTCGTTCTCTCTCCCTCTGACAATGAGTCTCCGCTACAATCTGCATTTCTCCCTCTTCTGTTCTTTCTGTTTTCCATTTTCCGTATCCCTCTACTCTTTTCGGCTTTTCTCTTCTTCTCTGAGCTCTCTAGTTTCTCTCCTTCTTTCTCCTATGACATCACCATCACCTCGGAAGGGAGGCATCTTAGCTCTGTCTGATCTCACACCTCTGGGACGTCTCCTCTTTCATAAGCTCTCCTGCTAATGTTTTCCATGGGAACTGAAATTCACCTTTACATTTCTTTTCTTTCTTGCATTTTCTTCTGCAAAAATGTGCTCTTACGATTCCTCTGGCACCATCCATAATTTCTTTTCAACTAGACTTTTTTCTGGATCTTGCTTTACGAAACGTCTTTTAATTGTTTATCCATATACATACATATGCAAGTCGCATTTTATATGTACAACGCTCCTCTCGCGTGTGTAAGTTGACACTGAAGAAAAAAGAAAGTACCGGACACCTGCGGATTTTATTTCAGTCATGCTTGCTTTTTTATCGCTTTCATATTGAGAAGGTCCCTTCAAAATGCCCAGTAAACATCACGAAGGCTTACTGAATGGAAAATATTATCCTTTTCAATCGTATGTATTCTGGTCACATTCTTTGGAATTGCGTTCGAATTTTAACAAATACCAGCATTATATGTCCACCATTATATAATCACATTGCAGATTCCACATTTCTGTTTGAATTCCGCTCTGTTCGTTGCCGCTGAAAGTAATTGTTCTTTCATCGAATGGAGCGTATGCATGCGGTTAATTCACGCGTGATAAAAGGGAGAATTCTTTCTGGCTCGAAAGTGCGTTTGACAAAAAAGCTTTTACTGAAACAATGGCCGACAACCACGGTCTTTACATCTCGTGACCTGGTCATCAATGAATGGAAATCATCTCTGTAGTAAATTTTTATTTTTTTTATCTTTCACAAGCTGAATACTCTTTTTTTAGACAGACGACAATACAGATCAAACAGAATTTATTAAAATAAAAATAAATAAAACATTTAAAAAGGGTGTAAGAGAAGATGTTGCATATTTTGTGCCAAAATTTGTACTTTTCATCTTCATAATATACGAAGAAGGAATTTGTATGAATCGTCAATGGTGTTAGGTCAGAAGCAAGAGGCCAGGCATGACGAAAGATCTGAGCAGTCTTCTCTGGGAATCTGTGATGACTCACAGATGCGAAGGCATCATCGGTGTGGAAGGGAAGACGGATGAGAGCGGCAGAGGGCTGTGAGGGTCGGTCGGAGGAGAGCGAGATGAAGGCACACGTCACCACGAGCACACCGACGATGATGGCGAGCAGGAGGAGCAGCAGCATCGACGCCAGCAGCAGAGAGGACTGAGACACGCGGCACGACGAACGGAAGCAGTTCAGCTGCAAGAACAATTCAATCAATTACTACATACATTTATTCAATTACATCATCAATCATCCCTACACTGATCATATACACGGGTCAACAATAATTTCTAACTATTTTAAATAAAAATTTCGAAATGATGCAGAAATAAAGAACTACCTCATAGACATGCGAATGATAGTACTCGTGATGGAGCGCAGAGGGAATACTGAAGCGACCAAAGTGGGCCCTGTTATCCTGGCCAATCAGTGTTCTCTGCTCATCGTCCACTTCGGTGTCAATGGAAGCGACGTCTAGGCGAACTTCCATCGTTGGTCCGCTTCCGAGCGGAGAAGCCATTCTCCAGATCAATTGCTTATTAGATATTCTAATATACTCGTCTGCTTTTTTCATGTTCAAAATGTAATGCAATTCACAATCGAAGAAGTTGACTTTACTGATTATTCGTTGAAAAGATCATTTGCCAGAGAGGCTAGCACCACAGTCAAGTATTCAAATGCATTCTTTGGAGAAGAAATACAGCGTAGGAACAAAGGCAAAAATTTTGACTAATCCAAGGGAATAAGTTTGTACAGACATTCCTCGTACTCTTTCAACATTTTAACTATACAAATGTTGTTTTAAGGAGACAAAAATGCGGAAAGACGTGCGCTCAGAAGCAGCCACTGTAAAATGCGTCGAATGTATGGAAGTTACGGAGAGTGATGGCGAGGAAAGGGGGCGGGACAGGCCAAAGCTGCTCTTTCTCGAACATAAGAGCAGGATAGAACAATTCAAAACAATTGCCGAACATTGTGACAAGATAGAAAGGACAAAGGGACATTGTCTGGAAAGACAATGGAGAAAGCTATGTAGGCTAATTCGTCGTAATAGCACGTCCATGCCATTCGGAAAACACGTCTCGGGTGCCATGTTATGCATCCAACTTTGAACTTGCAAATATACGAAAACGAACGCATTAAAGGGATGTTTCGTTCCCGGATCACAACTGCGACTTAGCTTATGTTAGGAAATTATGCTTCTACTTTGAGAGAAGAGCGTTGGCCGAATCCTGAGAGTCTGTCGACGAAGGGTCCGATGCAATCTCAAAACAATATTAAATAGTTTATGCTAACCATAAGAATAAATAAGAAAACAATCATATTCAACCTGAATTTCCTCTCGTTCTTTCTCTTCAGCTTTCTTGAGGTTTTCAGCGGTCATTTCGCAGTTTTCGGTCGAGCTTGATTCCGTGTCCGATTTACTCGATTCGCTTGTCTGAAAGATGTAAAATATTTCAGAATTGTTGAAGTATTTAAGGCATTGTTCAAGAAAGAAACCGTTGAAGTGCGCAGTTTAGTGGAGTGTGCAGGCTGGACGACGACGACATTAACTGGCCGGTGCTGGAAGTACTCGGCAGAGGAGAGTTCGATGCCCTCCTCCGTCTCGCGCGCCTCGTCTGTCGCTTGTTTCCCAACCACCTTCAATAAGTGCATTGCAAGGTGGTAGCAAAACAAGAGTGTGAACCACCTTCTGAACATGAATCCGTGTCGATCTCGTGCGTGCAGGACGGAAGGAAGAATTGGCAGAAACGCTACTCGGAAGGCCTCCTCCGCTCTCCTCGTCATGCACTTCGACAGTGGCTGCTGGAGTGCCTCCCAGCACACACGGCTGCATGTGGCTCAGGGGGCCATTCAGAGCCTCCACCAGAGAGAGCGTTTCCCATCTAGGACATGACAATGAGTAGGTAGGTGGCTTCTAACTTGTAGTTTATACCTTGTTTGTGATCGGGGCTGCGCAGTTGAAGAGGTGTCTGTGATGGAGACGGAGTTCACCATGCGCAGCGCCTTTATCTGGATGAGGGCGCGGAAAGGCGAGCGGCAGATTGGGCAGTTGTTCAGCTGAGAAAAAGTTGAGATTTGGTCGGAATGATGTTAGGCATCGTATCAACCTTGTACCGAAGAGCCTCGGCGCATCCATTGCAAAGGCACAAATGTCGACAAGGTAGAATGACAGTATCTCGTACCTATTATATAAACAGCCTATTCATGTTTCTCTCTTTATATTCACTACTTTTGCACAGTCTAACTATGAAAAGAACGCCCACCTCGCTCATGCAAATAATGCACTCAAATCCATTCTCATCCATATCGTGCTGCTCCTTGTTTTCGAGTCCAAAGATTTCCTGTAAGAGCATGATAACAGCGTGTTCAAGCCTTAGCAAAGAAGTGAAGTACAGTAACCTGTAAAAGATAGACAACTCCGTCGAATGCAATCTTCTGCCGAAGAGGCTTCAACAAAAGCTGTTGATTCCTATCCGCGGCACACTGAAAGTTAAGAGTGTGTTTAATTTAAAGAACCAGTTCGTTCGATTTTCACGAATCATTCACGTATGGCAAAGGAGGCAAACTATTTTAAAAAAAGAAATAAAAAAAGCGCAATTTAGACTTGAAGAACAGCATGCGAAAATACATTCAATTCACGTGGATAGTTTACACGTAAACTATCTTACCTCTACCGTAGCAGCAGTGGTTTGGAGTTGCTTGTCGTCCTGGGTGTGCACTGCGATTACCACCGGATAGAAGGCCCCACCAGAATATTGAAGCTGAAACAGATAAGTTATTGCATTATAAATATGTACAACTTATATCTTAAGCGCGCCTTGAACTAGGCAGTAAATTTGTTCGCATTTCATTCAAATTTGCTAGCATCTATGTATTGCTTAAAATTAGAAAAAAAACATCACCTTTGAAAGGTCATACTGTGAGGAGTCAAATATGAAATTATTAAAGTGTTGATCGCATCCCGTTTCAAAGAAATACTTTTCGGAAGAAGCTATATGTCGGAAATCCCGATGGATGAATCTGTAATTTCCAAGACCAATTACATCAGAGAATAATAAATAGAAGAAAAAAAAACAAAGAATACTTTGATCATGCAACGTACTGTATTTCCGTGTCGCTTGCATGTTCTCTGACGTTAAAATGAATTTGAATGTAGCAGGGATGATCCGCATCGAAAATAAATTCAATTCGATACCTATCTCGGTCGTCAGCTTCATCGTCCTTTGGTACTCTGGAAAATAAAGCTTATGGAATATAATATCAAAACCCTTGATGACATCTATTCTTACAACTCGATATTAAATGTACCTGGTGAATTTGATGGATTCCTTGCGAATGTTCACGAAAAGGTTGAGCGGACGGACAGGATCGGTTACTTGTTGACGTGCATACGGGAACTGATGAGTGAGGTAACCAATTAAAGCTCTCATTTTATAACAAAAATAAAATTCATACCGCGACGGGTTTGTCGCCAAGCAGATCCAAGTCAGAATTCTCTCCGAAAAGGAATGCCTCTGGTTTTGCTAATTCGTATCGCTCTCCTCCCATCAAGAAGTGTGCTCCAAAGTACGACTCTTAAAAAAAGGTTTTCCTTATTCAAAAGGAAAGAACAGCTTCAGTTTATAAGTTCACTCAATGAGTCGTGTCAGTTGAACGCCAATCTGATGTTATTAATTATGGAGCGAAAGACTTGTTCAAGTAAATTAATGTTAAATGATTCTGGAAGCTGTTAGAGCAGCGAAATAGAAGAGAAAAAAAAAGAAAAGAAGAAGGTGTTAAGAGAGCGGAGAAGCGTGACTGACTCCGCTCACTTGCACAAGTGGAGTAGGTCTGCTGCGTGTCTCCATCCTCATCCACGCCATCCCTTCTCCTCCGTCGTCCTTCTCCTCCTCCTCTGCCACCACCGCCCGGTCGGACTCTGCTCACGAGTTGGCCCATCTCATCTGGCAAGATTTCACACTTCTCAAGAGTCAACGAACAGGCGAGATCAAAGGAACGCGGAATGAAATCGATCTACTGTCACATCTGTTCTTGGCCGTTCCCTTGGGGACTTGACTCGCACGGTCTCAAGATCGATTCTCAAAACAGGTTACGCGTGAAAAGGGGGGGCGGCTAACGAGTAGCATGCTTTGAGATGCAGCCACTCTGCAGTGTCCAGCTAGCATCGATGTTCATTCTTAGAGACGTCGTTCAAATATATCATTTGAAAGTTAGGTTTGATTCGCATCGATTTTTTTCGAGCTTTCCTCATCCTCCCCAGTCATTCCTTAGCCGCCTGCTCTGTTCTTCTGTGCAACTAGTCAGCCTGAATAAAAAAGGTGCAATACCGTTGGCTTGTTTTCCAGATAGGACGAACTGGATTGCAATAACATAAAAATAGACAACACATTTCTTAGTTTCCCAGCATCTTTTAAATGTGTATATATGTAGCTGCTGCATTTTTGCACATCCTGATATTCCTAATTAAACATAATAGAATATTATAATTTTAACTAATGATTTTGTGGCTTCAAAAAAATTTCACGAAAAGACAATTCGTGCTTGAATGCGAATAAATTTGTATGTACAAATGTATGTACATATCTCCCTACATTACAGGTATTCGTGACTTCTAGTTACCACACTGATCTGACTAACGATAAGCTCATACTTGAAAGAAAAAGCCGCAGTGGAGCTGTGGCCATTCTATCAATCATTCCTGTATGAAATTTGGCTTTGTGACGGTTGTCTCTGTCGTATGTACTCGAAGACTTATGAATATTTGTTTTTAGGTACATTTAGAAAAAGAATTTTGCAGAGCAATAAAGCGATATCTGCATTGTTTCCCTAAAGTGAGACAAATGTTTCCATTTCTTCGTCTTATTCTCTCAACACGATAAGTTGGACTGACCACCGTAATCAGAGTGTGAGACACAGCGAATTTGATCACCATCATGCCCAGACGGTGCTGGGCGACATGTGGTAATTCCTATTGTTCAAGTTTCAGTGAACGGTCTTCTCGCCTCCGCCATTAACCACGTGTCTCGTTCTCAATCGCCAGATTGTCACCCGTGATTACATTGCTGATATGAAGCTGGTTGTCGATGTCGCGACCGCTCCTTCAGCTTATCACATTTAGTTATTTTCCAATCTTGATGGACATTTAGTTATGGTGCTTTGTTTTTACTGAAATGCAGCGGCAAAACCACGAATTTTCGATATAAATTTATTACATATGTATGTACGCAGAAAGTCTAACGCGTTATCGAATAATTTCACGGAAATAAAATTAAAACTATTATAACTATTGAAGAATGTTCCTTCCTTTGGAATGAATTGTAGTGAAGGCTATCGCAAACTTGAGCCTTGAAATGTTTCTAGACCCTCAGAGCGAATGAAGTGAAACAGCGAGCACAGTTCTCTTCAGAAAAGAAGAGAAAAAGGAAAGAGACGAAGGGTCAAACGCTGATGAGCTTGCGAATCATGTACTGCAGGATGCCACCGTTCTTGTTGTAGGTCAGCTCGACTTCCGTGTCGAAGCGGGAGATAACCGAGAATGATTTACCCGTCGATGTCTGAATTGTCGCAGGAACAATGAAGTAGTCGAGTCTCTGCAGTAAGAAAACATGCCTGAACGGTCAGATGGTCTCCAGGCTTGACATCTTCAGGGATGTTGATGGAGAACTGTTCACAGCCAGTGATTCCGAGTGAGTCGGCATTCTGGCCTGCTTCGAACTGGAGGGGAACAATGCCCATGCCAATCAGGTTGGAACGGTGAATCCTCTCAAAGGACTCCGCAATCACGGCACGCACTCCCTGAAGAAATGGACATAGCTCGATAGTCACGAAAAAGCAATGCATTACCTGAAGCATTGGACCCTTCGCAGCCCAGTCACGGGAGGAGCCACAGCCGTACTCCTTACCAGCTATCACGATCATCTATGCGAGGACCTTGATTCTCGTTATCTTTGTACTTATCAATAAAACCTGGTCTCCGCTCTGGCGATAGCGTTCAGCGACGTCGAAAATGTCCATTTCCTCACCAGAAGTCACGTGGACAGTGCGTGGACCCGGCTTGGACACCATCTTGTTCACCAGCCGAATGTTTGCGAATGTTCCTCGTGCCATAATCTATAGGGTATCAGAACGGAATAGTAAAATTCCAATGATGTCTTTTTCAGGCGTAACGTGATAACTGCCATATTAATCACCTCGTCATTTCCACGACGCGCGCCGTACGTATTGAAGTCGCGTTGAGCGACGCCCCTTGAAGTGAGGAATCGTGCAGCTGGTGATGTCTACAACCAAACAAATATAAAAATATGTCTTCATAATCGTATAACACTTAGAGGAAGAACCCTCGAAATAGATCCAGCTGGAGAGATGTGATCAGTGGTGACAGAGTCGCCGAGATTCAACAAGACATAGGCATTCGTGATGGCCGTTTGCTTCGGCAGTTCAATGGTCTGCAACACAGCGTTTCCATCGCAGTAATTGGCGGACAATATCTTGAAATTAATACTGACCATGTTGTCGAAGAATGGAACTTTCTTGATGTAGGTCGACGACGCATCCCACGGATAAATTTTTGTCTGAAATTTTGAACATTCTCGCGTCAACATAAAAAAAAACTAAATGTGAACGTACATTCGGGCATTCCAGAGCCTGCCATTCGGAGCTGCCTTTTTCGATGTTGGCATAGACTTCTTTAAAGAACTGGGGCTTCACGAACTCCTCCTCGAACCTGTTGACCTCCTCCCGTGTTGGCCAAATATCAGAGAAGCGCACTGGCTTACCCTCAGCATCGTGGCCTAAAGTAAGTACTATCAGTAAAAAGATGAGAAAACATGTACTGCTAGCTAGATTTTCTTCTTGCATGGAATTGTATGAGGATATGTATTTTACTAATGGTAAGGATTAACTGCGGAATCAGCCCTGTGCAGATTACTACAGACTAACCGAAGATGTGGGACTCCAGGTCAACGGATACACTGCCAGCAAGACCGTAAGCGACGACGAGTGGGGGCGAGGCGAGGTAGTTGGCACGAACGTGGGGATGGACACGACCTTCGAAGTTGCGGTTGCCGGACAACACACCAGCAACCACCAGGTTGTTCTGCAGAGACACTGCTAAGAACCGCTCCAGGCTGTTTTAAGCGGGCAAGGTACATAAATCAAATGCAAAACTGACGTCATCGATGGCCTTGGCAAGCGCTTCGTCGAGCGGACCCGAGTTTCCGATGCAAGTCATGCAACCGTAGCCGGCGATATGGTAGCCGAGCTTTTGCAGATCGTAGAGGAGGCCCGAAGCTTCGAGGTACTTTGTGACCACTCCAGAGCCAGGCGAAAGCGACGTCTTCACGTACGAGGGCACCGTAAGACCCTTTGCAGCGGCCTAGAACCGTTTGCTTGTTTTTCTTTGCTGTTGCAAACACAGAAAACAACTGAAGGAACCTTTCGAGCGACCAGGCCAGCGGCAAGCATCACAGAAGGATTCGATGTGTTTGTGCAGGAAGTAATCGCAGAGATAACAACTGAGCCATGAGCAATTTCCACTTTCTTGCCATCGAGAAGTACTTCGACCTTCTTTTCTGCTTCCTCCTTCTTCAGGCCGAAGCTCTATATGCAGTTAGTTTTTCTTAATAAAAGAAAATGAATACTGAAATCTGTTAACCTTGAAAGAGACTGGCGCAGTGAGTCCATCGCTGAACTCCTTGGCCAGGTCGGAGAGAGCGACTCTGTCGTGCGGGCGCTTGGGACCGGAGAGGGAAGCAACAACCGTCGACAAGTCAAGAGACAGCACCTAGAACAATACAGAAAGACTATCATCCTCTAACAATAAGTATGAAAAGATTGTAGCTAAATTGATTAATTTACATCGTCAAAATAAGAATACCGTAGTGTAGTTGGGTCGGAATGACGGGTCGGTGTAGTCCACGAAGAGCTTATTGGCCTTGAGGTATGCTTCGGTTCTTGCAATGTAGTCAGCATCGCGGCCCGTCTGGCTGAGGTACCTTAACATAAACATGGTCATGTCTATCTATATCCATAAAATGAATGTAGTATATATGAATAGGCATACGGTGTTTTTTAATGCAAATCGGCTAACGAGATGGTGCGCTGATCGACGGGGAAGAAGCCTACGGTAGCACCGTATTCCGGGCACATGTTGGCGATGGTGGCGCGGTCTGCGATCGAGAGAGAGGCGACGCCGCGGCCGAAGAACTCCACGAACTTGCCAACCACTCCCAGAGCGCGCAGATTCTGACGAGATGAAAAATGTTCATCTAATTCATCAAATATTGAAAAGCAGACCTTTGTAATGGTGAGGACAAGGTCCGTGCTTGTGGATTCAGAAGGCAGCTCGCCCGTCAGCTCGTAGCCAACAACTTCAGGGAGGACCTACGAAGGAGAGTGGGTTATTTACCCATCTAAAGGCCTTTTTTAACCATAGAGATGGCCTGGTCGAGCATGACGGCCTCTGCCTCGATGCCGCCGACTCCCCATCCGAGTACTCCGCATCCATCAATCATAGTCGTGTGCGAGTCCGTCCCCACCACCGAATCCGGGTACAGCACTCCATTCTTTACCATGGAAATGTTTACCGTTTCATCAGTGAATATGCACTTCTGTTGTTCTTTGCAATAACCTTGTCCGCAAAGACTGTCCTCGAAAGATACTCGAGATTGACTTGATGGACGATTCCAGAGCCGGGCGGAACAATGAGCAGGTTATCGAATGCCTTTGATCCCCACTGAAAGGCGACATCATATATCCATGCCTAATCTACAAGCACGATCGCCGTGTGTTCTCTGTTGCTGATCATTACAGATAGGGGGACAAAGCAGGAGAGAACAGCAAGAGAGAGAGGATGGAATGTGTGTGGAGCCATTTCGGAAACAAAGATAGAATACGAACAAACTACAGTGAGAATCGTGTCTCCTTATCACGGTCAGGAGCGAAATCGATGACAAAACCCGTTTCGAAGTACCTTCAGGAAGTTGAATCGTTCCGAATTGCGTTCAAATTCTATCTGCTGGTTCTTGGCCAATGCGTCCAGACTAAAATGCAGTTGATATATGAAGTTCAAAAGAAGAAATGGTATGAGCAAGAGGAATAAATTCAATGAATAACTGACTTTCCGTAGTGGTCGACTTGGACGGAATGGTCGATGACGAGATCCACCGGACACACCGGATTGATCTTGCTGGGATCAGCTCCAAGATCTGCAACTGCATCGCGCATCGCGGCGAGGTCCACGACGGCAGGGACTCCTCTGTAATCAATTGGAGTGGTAATTAAGAAAAGGAATATGAGGAGTGCAAGTACGTGAAGTCTTGGAGAAGCACACGAGCTGGCTTGAAGGGAATCTCTGCCTGCGCATGCTGACTTTCTTGCCAGTTAAGAATCGTGTCCACATCCGCTTTCTTCACGTGGAACTCATCGCAGTGGCGAATTGCCGATTCCAGCAGGTATCGAATGGACACTGGTAGCTTCTCTACGAAAGGAAGGAAATCAAGACCATTTCCTGCACATTCCTTATATTGCCACTTTATATTGAATCTTTACTTACCATACCGATGATCGTTGAGAGCAGTCAGGTCATAGAACTTGTAATTGTTGCCCGCCACCGTCAAATCACGGAAGAGAGATTTGTACGCCATTTTACCCTGCAATGTAAAATTCAATAGGAAAAAATATCTTAAAAACTCTTTTCTGAAACTATATCAGCGTGAGATTGTTGGTTCTAATCTATTCTTGAAGAGACAAGGGAGGGGTAAGCTGAATGGAGCGATGGAGGAGAGAGTGGGAGTGAACTGAGGGACGTGAGATAGGACGAGGGAGACAGAGAAATATGACATGGCGGTTACGTACCCTTGCTTTCTCTCCTCTCTCTCTCGTCTTCCTACTCTGTCGCGTTAGCGCATAGAGAGTGTGTATGTATGAGAGAATCATGGAATATCAGGCGAGCCTGCCTCTGCATTCAGCGGCCTTGAGTCTGTGAGATCTTGATCAGATCCAATCTCGCAGCTCTCTCCACTGTGCTCGTTCTCTGTGTGTTCTTTATAAGACACTGGTAGGGTATTTCGGCTAGTAAAAGCATTCCAATACCAAATTCAATAGTTCACTTCCGTGTCTGCTGTTCGAGAGCAATCAAGCGCCTCATCATCATTTTTGTATGCATGGCCATGGGCGACAAAAAAAGAGTGATGACTCATTTAAAAGTTCTATTATCCATATAATAATTACTCAACCAACATACGTACGACTAGAACAGTTAATACGTAGTGCAGATGACTATAGAACAAAGAAACGTCAATGACACAATGCGGATGGTTGTTCTAAAGTAGCAAAAACTGTGATCGAACTATGCATCATGTCAACGTTCAAGAGGGAACTCTGAGAGCGAGGAATCAAAACACGACGAAAAGTCGAAAATGAGAGCATGATAAAGGCAGAATATAAGGAAAAATTAAATATCTTGCCACCGGCGGGTAACGAGTACTGTTGAGATAGCAGTCAATGAACAAGTTGCTCTCTGTTAAGCTATTAGGCGGTTCTAAAACGAGAAAGGGAAATTGCGAAAGTATGCACAGAACGCAACTGAACCCGATGCAGAGTTTGAAAGGGAATCAGTAGGGACTTATGTCAGAAGACAGAAATGGCAACGTTAACAGTGAGGATCTGACAGAGATGAATCAGAATAGGCAATGGACCATATATGGAGAAGAACATTATATAGAAAACCGAAAATAGAGATAGCAAACGATAGCATTAGCAAGATACGAGTAGCGAGGAGCAAAGAGTGAACTATACTTGGTCCGTTTGGTTAAAGATGCTGAATGCGTTTGAAGAACGGCCGCTAGAGTCGACGGGAGGGCGGTCAGGCACTCGGCGGTGGAAGGACTGGCTCATCAGATCATTAGACACCGGGCTTAATTCGGAAAGATCGCAACTTTATTTAATTCTCATCGATATAAAAAAAACCTCATAAAAGAATAATGAAAACTCACAATTTAGGAGAAGTAGGCTCGGACTTGAGAACGAGATGAGGAAGAGGGCGAGAGTAGACGGAGGAGGAGGGAGAAGGACCAAAGTCAAAGCGGGAGGAGTTGGCCGAGGACTGAGGACGGCTGTCGCTGCCGTGGCGAGTCAAGCCGAGTCCCTCCGCCCCGGACAGCCGCTTCTCGCCCCCGACATTCGAAGTGGTCTTGCGGCGTTGAGGGATTGGCGATTTGTAGGGCATGCGACCTGCAGAGCCAGGAATTATGAGAAAGGGAGAACTTATTGGCTACTTGGCAAGGACAGCGAGGCAGCACTGGCCCGTTAGAGCACATTACTCTGAGCAGTCAATCATGATATCGCCCAGTCCATATAACTTAGTCAGTCATTAGCTCTTCGACTAATCGAGAGAACAATCTAACGATTACATAACGGAAATGGTCATTGGCCTCATAGTATAACGGACGTCGTCTACGATGACTGAACCAGGTTCTAGAACAAAACTTGAAGGGTTAACTGTAAAGTTAGTTCAAGATACGTCTACAAGGACACAAGGCATGAGCGAATGAGGCTAGGACACTCTGGCAGAGAGTTGCACGCAGGCACAATGGACTACAAACAGAAAGGCGTGGACAGAGAAATCGGTTGGGTTCACAGCACGGCAAGCAATGAATAATCTCCCCGAGCTTCCTCTAGACAGGACGCTCAGAATTACAGATTAGTAGCTCTTTACCAGAGAACAAGTTACCAGTAGAGATTAAACAGGAACAGGACGATTGGACGGTTTCAGAGAAATCAGCCTGTCAGAAAGAGATCAAAGTTAAACTGTTACTCATTAATTAAGAAAGGAAGAACAAACTGACTATTATTTGTTACACTTGTGCCTGTAATTCGTAAGGACGAAGCCTGGCGATCCATGAATGGATCGGATGGCGGAAGTGTTATGTCAGACACGTCCTGTAAGGTTAGAATGAGTTATCGGTGAGGAAGGAAACACTCTTGAGAGAGAGAGAGAAGGACATGTTAGACGAAGGAGGGTGAAGCTCACCGCGAGGGGAGGCCGGACATGAGGAGGGAGATTGCCAGAGGCAGCCGACTCGGTGTCGGAACAGGCGGAGCTGACCGAGGAGTCGGACAGCCGTCGAGGTCGGACCATGGCTGCCGGAGTGGCAGAGGGACGGTCACTCCTAGAGAGGCCACTCTTCTCACTCTTCTCTACACTTCAATGCACGCACAAAAAGGAACAAATCTAACAGATGCACACTACTTAATGTCAGGGGTCATGCACTCAACTTCACCCGCACTTAGCATTTACTTGTTTTGACACAATTTTGATGAGTTCCTTGAATTTATGAGAAAGAAGAGTAAAAGAGGGATACTCGGAAGCAACATTGACCTGGACGAGTCACCACACACCGTCACCCTGGTTGACCTTTGCTGAGTCGCGTTCTGCAGGATGGCCGAGAGATGTTCTACGAGTCTCTTGAAACGACGGACTGGGCCTAGATTCAAGAGGATGATTGAACACATGACAACAAATATAAAAAGAGAGTGTAGAAATTTAAAAGAGAAGCGAACCAGCAAGGAGTGTAAATTGGACGACATAAATGGGTGGTTCATTCGTGACAGCAACGCTCTGATTGCTTGTTATGATGTCCACCTGGAACAACATTCTGTTTTGTCAGTCATGGCAATGAAAGTAACCACTAACATTCATCTTGACTCCACGCGAGAAGACGCTGCCGCCGACGGTTGGGCCGCGCTTGTATTCCACACGGAACGAATGCTGGCCAACCACCGAGTGAGACAACTCGTGGATCTGAGATGAGCAAAGCTAAGCCCTCCTTCGCTCTGAGAGAGTTAACTGACGGTGAGGAAGGCTCGTATCAAGTCAGCCTTGATGCCATTCAGCGTCCTTCCATGCACAGGCACGCAGTGAGTGTCTTCTCTCTCCACCGAGATCGACGACGTCAACGAGCCGAACCATGACTTCTTGACAAGACTAAAAGAGAAGCGATGGTGTCTTCTTCTCTTCTTTCCTTTGGCTGACTCGGAAGTGTCAATGATGTGGCTGTCGTCGCTGTCCGATCCGTTGCTCATCTTCCGTCGATGGAATCGCGGCGTGCCGAGGAACGAATTCTTGATACTCGTCAATTTCGTTCTCCACGGGCCGGTTCCCGTGTTCAGTTGCGTACTGCTACTTCCTTCAAACAGGATATTTTTTTTAAACTTTATTGCAATATTGTCGAAAATGTATAATATATTTTCCTCTTAATACAGTAAATACTAAAAAAAAGAACGTGTGAGAACTAACCTCCAGAAATAAGGCTATTCGTCGAGGAGGCATTGGATGGGACACCCATGCTCGCGTTGGACTCGGTCATGGGATCAGGCGGAGAATATTTCTTCTGCAAAGAGAGAGAGGCTAGGCTAACCATGAGAATAGAAAGAGAAAGACCTGCTGCAGATCGACTCGAGTGGCTGGAGCAGTGGAAACGGCAGGAGCGGCAGAAGCCGCGGGAGCAGCCGACTCCACCACCACCGGCCGGCTGCTCTCTGCCTGCCTGGCTGCCCTGACATGCCTCGCCGCCTCTGCCAGACATGCCGGGTCCACCGGCTGCGTGTAGTAGTGGTAGTTGTTGCTTTGTCTGCAACTTTTAAACAAACACATTTAAGTGCCCAATGTCGAATCTGATACCGCAACAATGATGAATCAATGTGGTGGCTTGAAGCAAATAATGTATTAAATGTTGCAAAGGCCAAGAACCTGGTTGCAGATCGACCCCTATCTCTGTCTCTCTCTTCGGTTGTGTTCCTAGCCGACAGCGGTTCTCGATTGGTTGTGAATCCAAACATATCTCTGGCACTACTGCGTGGACTTCCATTCGGAGATCCGCCAAGCGAGCTGTGCCGCCCGGAGCGGTGGCGGCTGCAGAGCAAGAAATACCTTTTTTTTTTTTGTTAAGGACGCAAATGACCAATCTATAATTGTTCTACATATGCCACCATAATATCTACCACGCCTTATCCTACAACCCACCCGTACGTTTTCCGTGGATTGATGGGGCTCCCTTCGCTGATGCCACCGACCGCATACCTGAAGTGCGCTTTGACTACGACTCGAACTCATCTTGATCATGGAAAGAAAAGGCGCAAGCAAACCTGTTCGGTCTGCTTGTATCAGTGCGTTTCTTCGGTGGATCATTGATGGTTGTTCCACGAAGGACGACCTCGGTGTCGTCCTCCTGAGCCGGTCTCCTTCGTTTCCGGTCCAAGAGAAGAAAATAGACCATCTTCTCGGTGTTATGCCTGAAGAACATTGCTTTTTATTTATAACATGTAAATCTCCTTTAAATCCCGCTTACGTATAAATTATGTCAGTTAATGATACTGTAGCGAAAGTTATACCTCGTGGACATGAGCTCCCGAATGAGCTTTTCCTTGTCCTTGAAACATCCAAGGCTGTTCATGTGTCGGAAGACATCAGGATCAATGCATTCCTCGTTGGGGATGATGTGAGTCTACAACACCAACTCTGCGAACTGTTCAATAGTAATATGGCCTGTAATGGCGAACCTGGACAACTTGTGCCATCGGCAGTTCCATCTCAGGTTCTCCACGGGAACTGCCAGCAACCCATGGATGCCGAAAAACTTCCGAGAGCTGTAAACGTTTCTAGTAATTTATTGCAAATGTGATTCTCGATTACGCTGATTGGGAATGAGCAAACAAACCGATAGTCTCTTCAGAGGGTCAACTTCGATCATTGCCCGAAGTAGACTTTGACAGTCGGTCGGCACGAAGTGGGGGATGTGAAAGACGCCTTTCTTCACCTTTTCTAACAAATTCCGCAGATTGTCGTCGTCGAAGGGCAAGGCTCCCTGAAATACAATATTTATATTCATTAGTTCTCATTCCAGTTATCGTACTGGACGTCACTTATGTTAGATTACTTTCGACGGATTCTGATGACTTAATTCCTCCGATATGCAATAAAAGAAGTAATTGTAATTTCGTACCACAAGCAGAGCGTAGAGGATAACACCGCAACTCCAGACGTCCGCTTTTCTGCCATCATACTTCTCACCCTCAAAACATGGTAATGAACGAGGCTGTTCAGAAAAATTAACATTCGCTATTTTATATACATGGGCTGAATTTATTTTTGAATTTCAGTAGGTTTTCCCCGTGCTCGTAAACTACTTTATTGTGTTATATTCAGCAGAACACTTCAGGAATGCCATAGACCGCCCGCAGCAAAACTATTCGTATTCCTATGTTAAATATATCGGAGAGGGACTGCTTTATGTGTTGTTTTGCGGCTCTGACTGTGCTGTGCTCTGACTCTTTCGTTGGACTTCTTCTGGAAAATAGAGGGATGAGAGCAAGGTGCGATGAAGGAATTGTGACTTCTCTTCGCACTTGCCGGACACTGCGCAATTCTCGAATTGATTCCCACATTCATTCAAGTTCACCAGATTCGTTTCGAGTCGAGTAGATTGCGAAAGCAGAATTATGCAAGAGAAGATAAGAGGTAAAAGTATAAAGGACGAGAGAAAGGAGAGAAGAGAGAATGGAGTGGAACGAAGAAGAGAAAGAAGAGAAGGCGCTCCCACTCAGCCCCCTTCATTCACTCACTCATATTCATCCGCTCCCTCTCATTCAATATTTATAAGTAACCATAGAAAGAGAGAGAAAAGAGACGAAGAGAGAAAGTAGAAACCATTCGAAAGAGGCAGGCAAGCATGAGTGGAGGTCAGAGTTGGCATACAGAGGGAGACAATGTAAGGGAATGATAGAGGGAGATAGATAAAAGGCAGCGTGAATGTATGTATGACGCCGCGCGATTTGTTAGGGTCCTCTCGACGACGATGATCAAGTAGCCATGCTGGTTTAGTAATCTTACCTTCTCGTTCCAAGGCGTCCAGGCTAACTACTCTGGTCGGGTTTGGGAGGGGAGTGGATTAGAAGGAGAGAAATGGGCAGACTCACTCGAATGACTTCTGGACACGCGTAGTGCGGAGAACCGCAGCTCGTCTCCAGCATGGATCCCTCCACTTGCAGAGATGCCATTCCAAAGTCGGCCACCTGCACGGAAAGTGTTATTCAACAGCCCTTACATTTATCAGATACAATATACATATGTATGTATTATGTATGTTCCATCTCCCGCCCCCGTATCCTCTACAAATTAATAACACGATGTAGCTTAAACAAACATCCGCCCATGACAGGAAAGAAATAATATCCTGTAAGCACATACATATCACTTCCGAAATTGTCAATAATGAATGTGTGTATGGACCTTGATGTTATTCCTCTCATCCAGAAGGAGGTTCTCGGGTTTCAAGTCCCGATGACTGTAAATAAAGAACTAGTATTAATTTACATTACAACATGAGTCATTTATGATAATGGAGTGAATCGAAATAGCAAGGAATTAAAGGGACTTGCCAGATGTTGTGTGCATGGCAGAAGTCAAGAGCAGAGATGATCTGACGGAAGAACTTCCGGGCCTCCTTCGACATCAGTCGGCCCTTCCTCACCAAGTAATCGAACAACTCTCCACCCGATACGTGCTCTAGCAGCAGATATCTGCAAAGCGCAAGCAGAATGCAACATGAACAAGTGCACAACATTCAAACAAGTGGCTAATTCAATTTACATTTACACAACTAAAGCTGTTGAGAAAACAACTTATTGAACGGACAAATATTTCTTGTTCTCGTAGACGTCAAAGAGATGAAGAACGTGAGGATGCTCAATTAGCTTCATGATCGCAATCTCTCGCTCCACCTCAAAGAGAATTCTAATTGCCAACTGCATTTTACAAAATAATATTTTTCAGTACCTTTTGCAGCACCGAATCGCTCAGCTTCTCCTTATTCACTATCTTGATTGCAACTTTACGTCCCGTAATGCAGTGAGTTCCCGTTTTCACTAGACCTGAAAAAGAGATATTTTTGCAGTAAATTTTCCGAAGCTTGTGCAAGTTAGTCGTATTAAGCTGATAGATGAGTCACTTGGGCTTCAACTAACTATCCACTCACATTTGTCACCCTTAACATGCTACATTTATTCGTCTCAATTGTTTGATTTTACTCTTCTTCTGCCATTTTTTTCATTTTCGAGTTCTTTCTTGTCTCTCCCTTCCATTCTTGCTTTATCTTTCTATCTCTCTTTCTCTTCCTCTTTCGTCTCAAATGACTTCATCCGGCAAGCACTGCAGTTCCCGTCAGTCTGAATGGCATTTGAAGCAGCCAACCAAGCCGCTTGTGAGGGCAACGGAGGAAGGCGCGGCACTCCCGGTCAGCCTTTTCTCTCTTTCTCTTCTCTTCTTTAATCTTTTTCTCTTTTCATTCTCTCTCTCTCTTTCTCTCGCTCTCTTTCTCTCTCTTTCTTCCATTCGCTCTCTCCTCCAAACAACTTTTCAGTCTGGCTTAGTGCCATTGAGGATGAAGCGCGATTCTCAACGCCCGCTCCCTCTTCGGGGACGACAACAATTCGACCGCCTTTAGAATGAGATCCCCAAGCTATTTTCATGTTGTCTCTCTTTCTGTTTGAGCTACAACTTCCTCTTCGAGGCAGAAGAGAGTCGTTCTTTCCTTCGCCTCTTGCCCACCCCGTCCAGGCCGAGAATGGTTCGGACTTGGCACCAACCACCACTCCAATCCATACATGTAACAGCTACACTGAGAGTAACAAGGAGTAGAAGGCGGCATCAGTCTGCCAGTTCAGACCAGCCCCCCCCCCCACCCCGGTCGACTCGTGAATTATGTCTCCCCGAGGAGAAGACAGAAAGCGGCGAAGAGCGCCAGCCGTAGAAGCTGCAAGCTTCTACACCCTCCGCAGAAGGAACCAGTAGAAGGAAGAATAATGAGAGATCAAATTAGAGAGAGAGAGAGCGAGAGAGGGACTGAGAAAGAGAAAGAGAGAGAGAGACACACACAAAGAGAGAGACAGAAAAAAGAGACATACAAAGAGCTGTAATAGAAAGAGCGAATGTGCAGACAATCAGAGTCTGCCGCTTCAGTGGATTAAGAAAGTATGGCATTTTCTTATTAGCTTATGCCTGAAGGAATTTTGAAGGCGCCACATTAAAATGTATCGTCGGCGCGTACTCTTCTTCTCAAGCATTTCCTGCTTAGCATTCGATGAAATGCTCTCATTTAGAAAGGAAGGCAGTGTTCCCGCCAATTCCCAGCCCTCCACTCCTTCATCTCACGGCTTCCTTTCGCACAGCCGATAGCAAGACAGGAAAAAAATTGGAGAGAACTCAATAGCGAAGATTCTCAACTGTCTTATGGAGTTCGATATAAAAAAAAGAGAGAAGAAGTTTGCGAGCAACTTATTGACTCCTCATTGTTTCCTCTATCGTTTCGCCGTGACTTTATGAATTATTGCTTTTGCTGCATCGCGAGGGAGAGGGAGATTCAGAGTTAAAAAGAGAGACAGAGAGAGAGAGGGACGCAGGGTTAGAAAGAGAGGGATGCAGAGTCAGAGAGCAAGAGATACAGACGGTGGTTTAGATAGAGAAAGAGAAAGAGAGAGAGAGAGAGCGAGAGAGAGAGAGGAGAGAGCAACGTAGCCAGGAAGATTTCTAGTAGAGCATCACGGAATAGTGAGCTGCTGATGGCTTGAACTCGAGAGGTGGAAGGCCAGCACAGGCCAGGCATGGAATTTGAGACGGCGATGTTTGAAGGGAAGGCAGGATTGGCTCGACGGCAGAGCCGCCTTAGGCACTAAGGACAGAGAGTGCGGAGAGAGGGACAGAGGGGGACACTGAGAGGGGAGAGGAAGAGAGAGTGAGTGCCAGGCAAAAGCAGAGAAAAAGAGGGTGGGGGGGGGGGGTGAAAAGGAGAAAAAACAGGGGCAGGCACGATGATGCAAAGGGGATTCAGATGAGGAAGACGAGGGTTAGTGCAGCCGAAAGAAGCGCGGCCGCCGTAAAACGAAGAGATTATCTCTGGCAATGCGTGTTTAGCCCCTCTCTCTATATTTCTCTCTCCCAAGACAACAAAATGTCATCTTAATGCATGTCGAGAATTAAATCATTCTAGAGTATACATTTGCATATCGAATAGAACGAATCCATTGACTGCAAGGAAAGAAGAAGCTTGTCGAAGATGAAAAGAAGCCCTACCAGTTTGTCCCTTGCCGAGCGTCTTCTCCAGCTTGTACGGCCCGCAGTACTGAGCGTGCGGCTGGCGCGAGGCGGCGAGGAGGGGCCGGTCGCCAGTCGGCTGGCCGGCCCCGCTGCCGCCCCCCTCACCCGACGCCATCCGCGCGTTCAACTCCGCATTCACAGCGCTCAGCTTTGTGTTTATCTCGCCGAGCACCTATAAGAAAAGCAGGATTCCAGCAACCGCAGAGAGAGTGAGAGAGTGAGAAAGACAGAGAGAGAGAGAGAGAGAGAGAGAGAGAGAGTACCTCCTTAAGTGCCTCTAACATAGGCCGGGCAGCCGCCTCGCGAGCCGCTCACGGCTTTTTGTCTGCTCTGCCGCCGTCACTGCCGGATCGGAGCTGGCCGCGCTGGACGCTCTCCAGTATTACGTGTTTTGTGGCGACTCTGAGGTGCTTTGCTAGCCTTAGAGAAGAATAGTTCAGAATGAAACCAATTACACGCTACGGCGAATGCATATAATCCATTTCGAGAAATGCAATATTGTTGGCGGAGGATACATGACGTCAATCATTATCCGCAAAGGAGACGATGATATGAAAGAGGAAAGGACGGGTAGAGAAAGGGACGTGAGGGATAAACAGAGAGAGAGAGAGAGAGAGAGAGAGAGAGAGAATAGATGCAGAGAAAGCCTACTGTCCTTCGAGCGAGTCCACGAAATGGTGAAATGGAAAAAGAGTGAAACCCATCTGGAATGAATTGGCTGCAGAAGCGGCGATGCCGTCAGCTCTGTCACCGTCGCAACAGATGAAGGTAAGAGAAAGAGAGAAGAACGAAGTACAACGAGAGAGAGAGAGAGAGAGAAAGAGAGAAAGAGAAAGAGAGAGAGAGAAAGAGAGAGAGAGAGAGAGAGAGAGAAAGAGAGGGGAAAGAATGATAGGGAGAGAAAGAGTGAAATGGTCGGGACAGCCGAGCAGAGCTTGCCCGCTAATGATAATGGATGGAGAGGGCAGGCAGCACGAGCCCGCTTCCACGGCCAGAGGATACAAATCAGGCAGGCTTCCCCCCCACACTCTGGACTCATTCCTAATTAGCACTTCATAAGGGAGGATATCCCAGTGAGGGTTTGCACCACTGCCAGGGGACAGGAAATATGTATATAAAGTGGATTTTCCGACGACCAAGAATTATAAACCATGATAAAATATAATTTCTATCGCAATTAACAAACGCAAACAACTTGACATTTGGCTTTGTTCAAGAATAGCCAGAGAAAGCCCTCAAAGATGTTTGCATTTATGCATTCATTATCATGACAAGACGTGGTCTTGAAACAACATTTCCAGGTGCAATAAAAATAATAAAATGCGGTCAGTTAAATGGCATCAGACAAGGAGGAACTCGAGTTCGCGTAAATTCGAAATGATTATGTTAGAAAAAGCAGGAATGTGGGGA
Organism: Allodiplogaster sudhausi; assembly: GCA_945643635.1. Taxonomy (NCBI): domain Eukaryota; kingdom Metazoa; phylum Nematoda; class Chromadorea; order Rhabditida; family Diplogasteridae; genus Allodiplogaster; species Allodiplogaster sudhausi. The sequence continues at coordinate 4,253,118 of CALZFC010000026.1, read as the reverse complement.
GGGAAGTGGAGCTGGGAAGGAAGCCAGGACAGTGTGGTGTGGCCTGCCCAGGGATGATCAAAACCAGGCCCGGGGCCGGGCCGGGCCGGGCCCTGGGGGTAAGCGGGCCGGCCGGGCCGGGCCCTATTTTCAAAATCTCGGCCCGGGCCGGGCCCGGGCCCGTCAAATTGGCAACGGGCCGGGCCTGGGCCCGCCAAATTGGTAACGGGCCGGGCCGGGCCTATGTTAAAACGGGCCCGGCCCGGCCCGTGGGGTATGCGGGCCGGGCCGGGCCGGGCCCTGGGGGTAAGCGGGCCGGGCCGGGCCGGGCCCTGCCTTCAAAATCTCGGCCCGGGCCCGCCAAATTAGCAACGGGCCGGGCCGGGCCTAGGGCCCGGCCCGGGCTCGGCCCGCTTTGATCATCCCTGGGCCTGCCCTGCTTGGCAGCCACTGCCGCAGTCACAACCCGCTGCAGCTGCTCTCGAGGGCGCGCTCAATACATCCAGACTGCCTTCCCTCAGGGGCTCTCCCCTCTTTCTCTCTTTCTCTCTCTCTCTTATACTCTCTCTACACTCTTCCCTCTGCCAGTGCTTCATCCGTCCAATAAGTGTCGCGCTGTCTGCGCACTCTCCTCTCTGCGCACCCTCTCTCCTTTCCATGCTGCCGTCGACGTCCGGCATTCGTCTTCCTCGCCAGCCCCTTCCCTCTCCTTCTCTGCGTCTCGTCTGGCGGCCTCATGCCTTGTCCCCTCTCTCTTTCTCCTCTCATTCTCTGCACCCTCCTCCCCACCCTCGCTCTCGTCATCCAACTTCCCTCCCTTTCAGCACATATTTCCTAGAAGAGGCAGCCTGCTTGAAAGGCCGTTTCGAGCGAGAGAAATCAGCCCTGAGTGAATGAGTGAGGACTGCGCAATGGTGAGAATTATCAACTATACGTGACGAATTTTGTAATTTCAGAGTCCTTCTTCTGATGTCGCTGAATAAGGAACATTGTTTGGCATTTGTTATAGCGTTACACTACTCCCTTGACCGCCGGTGTTGAGATCATGCAATAGAAGACGAAGTGGCGGCTCACCGTCTATAGGCAGACACCGGAGATGTTGTCTATCACTCCCACGCGATTTCCATCCAGCTTATTTTCACTTTCTCTCTCTCTCTACCTCTGTGTGTCGCTTTCTCTCCTCTCTCTCTTTCTCTCTCTCTTTCTCTCCCACTTCCCTCTACATAGGAAGTAATAGTAGAGTGTGTGAGCAAAGTGTCCATTCAGCTGCTGCGTCGCGAGTATCCACTCGGTGCGCTTTCCACACTTTTCCTTGCTGCTTCTGCTTCCGTCTCATGCACTCTCTCTCTTTCTCTCTCTCCCTCTCTCTCTCTCTCTCTCTCTCTCTCTTCTTCCCTTTCCTTCTTCCTCTATCTCACTCATTCTCTCTCACTTTCACTCTCTGAGTCTTCTCTCCCTCCACTCTCTCCTGCCCCTTCATGCACGTAATTAGCGACGCCGTGTAGAGAGAGGGGAGGAGTGCCAAGTGGGAGAGCGGTCTGAACGCGAGAAGAAGGGAGTGACTGGTGAGAGGCGCCTTCGGCAGCTAAACCGTGGGGCGCGACCCGGTGCTTTCAATGTCATTTGCATATGCTGCCGTTTCCGGTTGGGAAGAGAGAAGAGAGAGAGAGGGAGGGAGAGAGAAAGAGAGAAGGAGAGAATTGGCATGAGCTGGCTTGGAGGGAGTGACTGCTTCCATCAAAGCTGAGAAGAGGGAGAGAGTGGCCGCCGTGTGAATGGCCGGTCTTCTCTTGCATGCCACGGCTCCCTGGAGAGTCACCGCCCTCTTAAATGGAAGAAGAAAGAAGAGCGCAAGGGAGAGGCTCAATCTCTCTCCATTTCCCTGACACATACAAAGGGATTTTAGGATTTTAGATTCTGTAAGACGAAATGCAAATTGACGAGCTAAGGAGAGCGAGTTCTTATAAGATAAGCAAGGATATAATACAAATGCCGATCTTTCCTTTGCAAACTGTTCTATGAGACACTCTTCTTTTAGTTGCTCATCTGTCCCGAAGGCGTCACAGGGATTATCGAAATACGCCATCCTCTTCAAAAGAAACATGTGAAGATGAGGTCACAATAAGAGAAGGAATGACGGAATCGTTATAGGAAAAAAAATAGGTGAAGTAGGTGAATGCAAGCGGATTCAATAGAGCAAAGGGAAAAAAGGAGAAAAGAATTTACGTGAGACAAGGGAATAAATGCTGATTGCGTCAATCCTTCAATCTTTGTCATAAGTATGAATGAGAATAGAAGAAATAAGACTGAGTGAGAGGGAGAGCCGGGTGAGAAGCAGACAGAGCTAGGGTGAGAACGAATGTGAGTGAGATATTGATAAAACAGCCATTCCGAGGAAATGAGAGAGAGGGAGATGAGGAAAGAGAGAGAAAGAAAGAAAGAAAGAGAGAGAGAGAGAGATTATTTGCATGAGCCAGTGTCCACATCGACAATCAGCTCGTAATTGATGCGCTGCGTCGTCGTCCTTCTGGCAGAGCAGGCAGCATCACTCGAGGCGCCTGCTCATGATCGAATTGCCACGCTCTCCATGCTGAGAGTTCTGTCTCCCTTCCACTCGCGAAAGGGACGACTCCTGCACCGATTATACGCCTTCTTCTTCTTCTTTCCCCGTCAGTATAAAGTTTGGTTTATTATAGGCTACCATCATTAATGCACATTTTATATACATTGTATGCAATTGGACAATCATTCGGAGAGAGTGATGCTCGGCTCTCCAGCGTCGCTCTTGAGACTTGAAGGCTCGACCAGCGGTCTTTCTGCTTGTTCTTTGTCGAGGGCGCTCTTCGCTGTCCTTTCCATTGTGAAAGGCGCCGGCTTCGCGGTAATCATGAGGCAGAAGAGGAGATTCGACACAACCAAGATGCCTCCATGCAAGAGGAAGAGGATGCCCCTGCAAGCTTGACCTCTGTATCCTTGGACACATTCCCAACAGCGCGAACCACTGCTGCCATGTTGTGTCGGGAGCAACGACGGCCACTAGGAAAGGCTCGGCAATCGTGCTCGCCGAGATGATAACACCAATTAAAGTCATGATGAGGTGAGCGTACTGCCTGATATTTCAAGAAACCATGAAAAGGCAAAAGAGGTTATTTATTTTCTTATATATGTATGTACGTTCAGTCTTGGATTGTATCTCCCTGCCGTTTTATTGCCTTTTCTGAGTGACATTCTAGCAAGGAATTGAAAAATGAGAGACTCTGTCTCTCTCTCGAACAGAGCACGTTGTGAACCAGTATAACAGCTGTCATTACCACTGATTAATGTTTTAGAACAGAAACTAAAAGTACATGGCAAAATGCGTACCTCGTCACAATCATTGCTGCCTTATTGAAGCCAGCCGAGTTGAATCCAATAATTGCTTGAGTTATAGTAATTGAAAGGGCGCATAGAACCTGGAGATACGTATTCATTTAGCAGCTGCAAATAAAAAGGTTTCACCTGCTTTTCTTCCGGTATAAAGGCAGTTAGGATCATTAGAGCCCCACAAAGGCCGCATGAAATTGTGCTGAAGAAGCGCGTCTTGAAAGACTCCCCAACAGAGAGCCATCGGTCAGAAATACGACCTACATAGAGATGAATTAGGATATTGAATACGAATGAGAATTTGAAGTGACCAAGTATGCACACCCGATAGAAGTTTTATTGTAAGTTGCATGGCGAATGAGACTGTGTTGTAGTTGGCCGTTGCAATGTCGGAGAGGCCAACAGCCTTCTTCAGAATGGAAGGAGCGAACACAATCAGAGGGCTAATCCCGTTGTAGTTCCCGATCGCAGCCACGAGCACTGCCCAGACCGACATTGAAGAAAAGAATGCCCTGCAATAATTCAAATCTATACTGAAGATATTCATGTTCAGAGCAAACGTTCTAGTCAATATGATCTTTTTATGATAGACAAATCACCGAGTCAAGTAAGGTTGTCAAATTACAGGCGAAAAACGATTGTTCATTATCGTCAGTGATTTCAAGATCAGAAACCTGTATGGAACCTTCGGGCGATTTTTCGAAGTGGTCACATTTTTGTTATGTTGAATAATGCAGAGCTCTGTTGTTGACATTAAAGGATGCTCCGCCGGGAAGTCACGGAAGAGCATGAACCACGCCATCTGCAATCATCTAGTTTTGCTCTGAGCAATGACAGAGACGGAACAAAAAGGGAGTTTCGAGTAACCGTAAAGATGAAAGAGACGAAGCCGTGCCAGTAGAAGATTGCACGCCAGCCCATTGTGGTGCAGATGACTCCGGATGTGCCCATAGTGAAGAAGATTCCAATCTCCAATCGGATTCATAATTTACACTAGCCGTTAGCAAAAGTTATAACTTGAACATTGTACTTGCGAGTAGCTGGAGAGGATGGCAACGATGAAGCCGACTTCAGCCACAGGTGTCCAGTGTGCCGTGACATGGCCAATCAGCGGAATAGTAGGAGCACTTGCCGCTCCTTGAAGCGTTCTAAAAAAACCCAGATCGTACAAATATGTTGCAGGATAAATTGACAGCGACAACGTGACAGTAAATCCTGACCGACTAACTTTAGCAGAAAAGTAGAGAAAGGGTAGTAGTCATACAAAAGAGGAATGAGTATACAACAGGCAGTCGAGATCGTACTTCCAATCATGACCTGACGGATTCAACGTGTACAAAACTAATTTAACTAACAGCAGTAGAAATACCCACAAGGAATAAGACTACCCTACTTGTGTGCGGACCGATACATTCGGTCTGAGTAAGAGGAGTGCGAGCATGGTGAAGATGCCGCCGAGTGAGTAGGTGGAGTAGATGGTGTTGCCAATCCACGGAGGGAAGTGCATGATTGGCGAGTTTCGAGTGTCACTGAAGTCTTTAGTATTTCAACTCTTATTATCTTTCCATTATGCTAAAATGATGGCTGCGAAATCAATGCGAAGGCTAACTTTTTCCAAATCATCTCAGTGTCCATATCCCTTTCGACACCGCAGACAACAGCAAAGTTATAGGCAAAACTGTTAGCGAGCCCCATGGCACTGATACATGTTGCGAGCGAGACGATCCAGTAACGAAGATTGGCAATTCGGCGTTTCTCATTCGCATTTTCATTCTCCGCTTCCTCTCGCTGAGAAAAGGGGGAAATATGATTTAGCCTCACTTTTTTCTATGTTAATTCTTATTGTTGGAGCTTGAGTAAAAGTATGAATGTGACATGTGAAAGCCGCAAAGACCAAGGACGGAAAAGCATTCCAGCAGGAACGCATCCGTTGAAGTAGACAAACTTGCCTTATCATCTGGAAGAAGAGTATTCCCAGAAGATTCCAGAGCAGCAGCTCGCTTGCTGCCCTTCTCTGTGCCATTCCCCATCTCTCATTCAGGAAGGGCCGCCCCTGTAAGATAAACGGGAGTTTATCAGACGTCACGTCACAACAATTAACACGGTACGGGCATCGAAGACGGAAATCAAACGTTTCTACTGCATGGCAAGGCTTATGACCATTGAGCGAGGGAATAATGGTGCATCAATACATTAAGCCAGTGGGTGGCCTTCACATGTAACAAACAACATCTTGAAATGCAGAAGTTCCTTCCTGTCCTTTCAATCTCAATAGCACAAGCAATAAATATGCGATAGAGCCATTAGAATTTCATGTAGGAAATGAGGTACCTGTGAGCAAGTGCAGGTGGAGTGTGACTCTCTTTCCCAACGCGCGCGCAAGATATCAGCGTTTTTTTTAACGAAAATTACACAACGCTTTTGGCAGAGGTTATCAACAACACTCAAAGACTGTTAGGTGAAAACCAAAAGCCAGACAGTGGAGAGATACAAGACGAGCTAGGGAAAGGGAGATAGACATCAAGAGGGTGAATTTGATAGAGTAAGAGTGAGAGAGCTAGAAAGATAGAGAAGAGAGGAAGAAAAAGAGAAAACATAGACCGTGGGAAAGAGGTAGCAAGAAACGTTGCAGAATTCTTACGAATGGGAGGCAGGGTTTGTTCACTGGAACAGCTCTTAGGTACGAAGTACAAATTTAGGTCGTATTGAATAGATTCATGCAAATTAGGTGGTTGCTGCAATTAATTACTGCATATGATGAGGCAAAAACACATACATTTGACAGATGATGACCAGATATTCTAACAAGATTACAGTATATGTACATGTTCATACCTTTATATACCTCAAGCTCAAGATTAAAACAGCGGCGGAAAGCAGGACGGATGCGTAACTCGATGTGGAAAAATGATAGCATCAGTTGCCATGGGTGAGAATGGGAGTCACCACGCAAGACCTCAATGCGTTATGAGAAATAAAGGCGATAGTTCTCTCTCGCAGATTGCTTCCTTTACAACTACTCTTCCCGTCTGTGAGAGGCATTTGTAGGAATGAATAAGAGCTGTACATAGGTTTCTGTTGTGCGTGTGACAGAAAGATTAGCACATCTGTCATAGAAAGTTAATGAATACTTTCGCCTCTCACATCACCTAATGCTCTCTTTCATCACGATAATCTCTGGATCCGCTCAGTGATATTTAGGCATAGTGTGTTTCATTATCGTAGGTTGTGGTTGAATTCAAAATGCGAACATAAAAATGCATACCCCAAAGTTTTGGGGTCAACGTCGAAACGACGGGAATGTGCTAATGATAATTTTGTATGTTGTAGTAAAAGTTGCAAGAAGAGAGCGAAATTTAATTGGACAAAAAAGCCAACATTGCCACAATCTTTCACCAGTTACTTTCTAATATTTACAAGTACAGCAATTTCCGACAACAGTATGAATGCAAAGGAATTGGCATAGATATCTGCAAGACAATCTAACCGGTATTGCCAAAAGTTGCAGTAAATGAGAACTTATCGCAACATGGCACGATGTATCACAATATCAGCCGATATTTTTTTTTCAAATCTCTGAGATGTTTCATTCCATCACATGAATCATAATGAACTCTATAATCTAGTGTTTGAATTAAAGAGTGAAGGAAGACTAGAGCGAATCAACGAGGAAACCGGGCAAGGAACGTAACAGCGTAGGAAGTATACGTTACAAATTAAAGAGAGGAAAATTAGCCAAGCGTAGAAGGGGCGACAAGGAACTCCAGCATCGGTTACACTTACAAAGGTAATTATTTCATTCGTCAGCGTCCTGAGTAAGAAGACGCTGCCGCGAGGATCGATCAATTCCTCTGTGGAGACTGCCTGACAGGGCGAGCATTCGACTGCGGGCATGAAAAGTGGCCACGGAGAACCTGCAGCCAATCATATGCAAAGGCACAGTAAAACTAGCTCTCTCTTCATGTCCCTTGCACTCCACTCATTCCTACGATAAACAGTACGCAGGAAGTAGCACACTGACGTGAAAGCAAGGAAGATGCAGAATGCGAGGAGAGTGAGGATGATCACGTTATGTGGTTCGTCTCCGAAGACACCCAAGAAGGAGTTGAGAGGAGTTGAGGAGACTCGCCAGTTCGCCGTTATCAGAGTCGTCCAAAGAATCTGGAACTGAAATGATTGCGGACAAATGCATATACATGAACAGGAGCGTATAACCAGAGCAAGTCATAGGATGTATGCTCTCTTGCTGTGGTGGTTCGTTCGATTGATTTCCGTTTCGCACTGTCTCTCTCGTCTCTCTCTCCCCATTCTCTATTGCGCTCTCTCCCCTATCTCCTTATCTCTCGTTCTCTCTCTCCGTCATCATACTCTGTTGTTTCATTGCTTGTCTGGCCATGAGTATTGAGATGGTAAATGGCCCCAAAATTTTGGGCCATCCCGGCCCCTCGGGCCCAAGGTCTCGGCCGGCCGGCCCTATCCATTTCTATAATTTTGTATCCGCCCGGCCTGGCCAGTAGACCCATTTGAGCCCGCCTTTCAAAAATTCTGGGGAAAAAAGTCCGACAAGCTACAATGTGTTTCGAAATTCAGAATTTTTCATGCTCGTGCTGCGAACATTCATTTTAATATATAGAAGAAAAGTTTAGGGATAAACTAAACAAATGAAGAACGTTTTGCACTTAAGAATGCCACCACTCGTCCTGACTGGACGAAATCGTGTGCTTATCGGGCCCAAATAGGCCTGCGGGCCGGTCCATCTTTTTTGGGCCCGGCCCGCCCAAAAGTTGGGCCGTTATCATCTCTGTTGGTGACTAAATCTCCGATTTTTGGAAGTTCTAAAGAACCGTACAACTCACGGATTAAATATAATCAGCGATCATAGATTACTGAATAAAATGAGCTATCTGTGAGAGGATTTGTCCATCGAGTGACATGTGGCATATATTGAACCTGTTAGTTCCAGGCCCTGTCCATCGATGAGATGAATGAGATGGAAGACGGCTCCATTGGTACATCCAAAGCCCTCCTGGTCGTCCCCATGTGAACCGTCACCCATCCTTGCGCCGTACTTCTTCCATAGGCCTGGCTTCTTTAATATATGTATCTTAATCACACCATTTCTTGCTAAATGGCTGCAAAAATCGACGGAGGTGCAGTATTTGACAACTTACTCTCCCTTGGGGTGGTTCGAACAGTCTATTGTAGACTGTGGAGATGAAGTTATCTTTGTAGGATGACCGTGGATTCTTTTACCCGTCCCTCAGCGACGACGAGTCTCCGGCCAGCATTCTTGCACGCATGCAGGTGAGAAGAAAAAGGAGAACATGAAGGGCAGCGAAGGAGAGAGAGAGAGAGAGAGAGAGAGAGAGAGAGATAAACGGTTGCAGGCTCAATATCCTGTGAATACGTTCATTAAGGTGAAGGACATCGGCGTGGATGAGAGTTTGTTCCGAATGGATGTATATCGAAGACGACTACGACTCCTTTCTCAAACTCCAACATAGCCCCCCAACATACACCGTCCCACCGAAGCTCCATTGCCGCCCTTCCCTGTCTCGTAATCACTAATTCGCTATCATTTCAAATAACGTCAAATGAACAATTTCAATTTTCATTTTTTTTATATACATATAAATACAAACACATTCCCCCTACCCTATGCTTAACCCACCCCAACCATCTGCCTGACCCCTGTGCAGATAAAGATGATGATGATTTTTTGGGAAAATTTTAACATAATGATCACCCTTGACAAACGTTTTTGCCATGGTTGACAAGGAGAGCGATGACATTCCAAGGCAATCAGGAGGGCAGAAGGGTGGGGGATGATTCAGCGCTTCTGGCTTTTTGTCTTGTATCCCGTGGCCGATCCCTGCCAGTTACACTTAAACGGCGCGAAGCTGACATTGTTGCCTACGCTGTTGTCATCGCGATGCTGACGAGTGTCGCCTACTTCCTCGCTGTCGTCTTCGCGGTCAACGCAATGCACCATTCAGAAAGATTTCAAAGTATTACATTAAAAAACATCCGTAGAATATTTCGCTCAAGTGGAACTCCGGATGTGCTGTATTTCCACTTCAGCAGTGCCAGTGGCTCACAAGCAACCCGTGTGGCACAGTCCTCCGCACATGCCAAACGCTGTCCTCGGAGCAGACCCTCGTCTGATACCCATTCATGAGTTTTGCCGAATCAGTGGCGATGGTCAACGACTTTTTAAAAGGTAGATGCTGGAAATAGATTAAGAAATATGTAGATGATTAGAGAGATAGAGGAAGAGGCTTGAAAGAAATAGAAAAGAGGTAGAAAGAAGGTAAACAGAGAAAGAGTGTAGAGAGGGAGAGAGAGATTAAGATAACAGCATATTCCAGCACATCGCCCTCTTCGGAAACACGATACAAAAGCCCCTCGCTTCCTACGTCAATGTATTCCACAGCTGCGATTCTGACTCCTACGTCCATGTGCAGCTGCTGTGCTGCAGAGCACATCTGTAGAGCGGTGATGAATTCCGCTGAGTTCGTCTTCCCGCAGTCACTGATTCTTTTCCTTTCATGCTTATCGGTCATGTAGGTATTATGCTTGTGAATTGAGACAGCAAGCGGCAGCGAAAAGCTCAAGTTAAGGATAAAGATTTGAAATTTATGATCTTTCGAAAATTCAAGTAAATATTCGTAAAATCGGGCTTTTCAAGCGCCGAGATTAGGCCTACAGGAAGTATTCGTAAATGTTGGCGGCCTTCGACTGGCACAGCAAATGTTGCGAAGATTATCATAACGAAGATTATCAATTCGCACTTGGAGTGTGACGCGCCTCCCTATCTCGCGCACAAGATATCAGCGTTTTTTTAACGAAAGTTACACAGCATTTTGGCAGAGAACACACAAAAACTGTCAGGTGAAAACCAAAAGCCAGACAGCGGAAACAAAATGAGCTAGGGAGAGGCAGATAGGAATTAGGAGACTGAAACTGAGAGAGGAAGAGTGTGAGAGTTATAAAGATAGGGAAGAGCGAAAGAAAAGGAGAAACGTAGACGGCGGGAAAGAGGCAACAAGAACTGTTGCAGAATTCGTACAATTTGAAGCAGAGTCTGTTCACTGGAACTGTTCCTTGGTTCGAAGGTCCAATTTTTTTGTCGTTCTGCATAGATTCATGCAAAATTAGGTGGTTGTTGCACATCATTAATGCATATATGACGGGGCCAACTAAAAAACGGTCGTTTTTGCGTTTTCGACGTGTTTAGCGAGATTTGTGCAGTATGTGTAGAAAAGTGCATGTACTAAGCTGCATCTTTTTTCAAGCATCTTTATTAACGTACAAAGGTGTGCAAAAAAGGTTACACAGAAATATACACGTACTAACATGCCCATAAATGACTTTTAAAAATGAGCATGTAGATACGCGTATAAATGTGCACATGAATCAGACATAAAAATGGGCAGAAAAGTACATGTACTATAGTGCTCCAAATTCATCAAGAAAAATGAGCACGAATGTACGCGTACAATATCACTTAGAAAAAAATTAGGAAGAAAATACGTGTACAAAACTGCTCAAAGATTGAACGCAAAAATACACGTACAAAAGTGCTCAGAAATGAAATAGCAGAAAAACCTGTTAATTACAAGTATAAATTACTGCTTATAGTATTAAAAACAATTAAATATAGCACATATCTAGGAAAACAACAAAACTTTCACTTAATAAGTTTAGAAAATAAAAATCACAAAATCGGTCATGTTCAAACGACCATTAAACAGAATATCAACATCATGCTCACAATACCATGGCAAAAATATATAAAGTAAAACATTAGAAACGTAATAGAACAAAAATATCTTGAAAAAAGTAATATGGAGAAACGGAAGAATGTCGAAACATGTTTTCGAAAACGGCCTGCTTGCGCTTTCCAAAGCGCGCCATAAACGCGCGAAAACCTGCGCACAAAATGTGTTTGCACGCAACGCGGCTAGCAGGCTGTTCGAAAACATATTTCGACATCCTTACGTTTTTCCATATTATGTTTTTAAAGTTTTTTTGTTCTATTCTGTTTCTAATGTCTGAATGTATATATTTTTTGCGAATGTAGGGTGGTCATGACCTTGTCATTCGGTACGTTGGAACTTTGAACATGACCGATATTGTGATTTTTACTTTCTAAACCTATTAAATGAAGGTTTTGTTGTTTTTCCTCAATAAGTAGGATATTTCGTTGTTTTTTGATCATATAAGCATTAATATATTCTTGTAATTAACAGGTTTTTCTGCTATTTGTATTTCACTTCTGAGCACTTTTGTACATGTATTTTTGCGCTCAATTTTTTTTAGCAGTTTTGTACGCGTATTTTCTTGCTCAATTTTTTTACGCCATATTGTACGCGTATATTTGTGCCCACATTTCTGTTAGTTCTTGAGCACTTTTGTTCATGTATATTTCTGCTCATTTTTCTTTCCGTTTTATGAACATGTTTCAACGCGTATATTCTTGCTCAATCTTCAAAATAATTTTGTGCATTTTAATACATGTATAGTTGTGCTCATTTTTCACTCGGAATTCTGTACACTTTTGTACGTGTATAAAGACTCTAAAAAAATATGCAGTTTAGTATATGAACTTTTCTACGAACGCTGCACAAATCTCACGAAACACGTCGAAAACGCAAAAACGACCGTTTTTTTAGTTGGCCCCGTCATATATGAAGAATCAAAAATTATTTGATGGCCAGACATTCATTTAAAATAGTAATAGTAAACGCATATTTATATACCTTAGGTAAGCTCATGAGGACAACGGCGATGGAAAGCAGGACGGATGCGCAACTCGAAATGGAAAAATGATGGCGTCAGTTGCCATGAGGTAATGGATGGCCGACTGTTACTCGAGTGGGAGACACCACGCAAGACCTCAATGCGTAATTGAGGAATAAAGGGGATAGTTCTCTCTCGCAGATTGCTTCCTTTACAACTACTCTTCCCGTCTGTGATAGGAATGAATGGGATTTTGAGAGATTTGTTTTGTGCGTGTGACAGAAAGACTCTGATGCACATCTGTTATAGAATGTTAACGAATACTTTCTCTTTCCACATCACCGAATGTTCTCTTTCATCATGATAATCTCTGGAACCGTTCAGTGAAACTTAGGCATAGTATGTGTTTCATTGTCGTAGGTTGTGGTTGAAAGCCGGCATTATAATTCAAAATATGAACGTAGAAATGCATACCTCAATGTTTTGGGGTCAACGTTGAAACGACGCGAATGTGCTTATGATAATTTTGTATGTTGTAGTAAAAGTTTCAAGAAGAGTGCGAAATTTAATTCGGTACAGCTGTCGCGGAACGGCGTTCAGTGGTTTAATATGCTCGCCAATTTTCACTGGTAAAACTCTTAGACGGTGAGGAAAAGAAAGAGAGTTGGAATCGCAAGGTTTATTAAGATAATCGACACATTAAGCAATTACAAAATAAGTTCAGTAAGGCAAGTAGGTGAAAAGCTGGTAGAAATTGGAGACACTGGGAGACAATGGGAGACACAAATTATCATCAATCGTCGCCTTCTTTTAAATGAAATAATGGGGAGGGGCTTGTCTTCGTTTCGCATCTTGATCCACGATATTTCGTCTTGACGGAATTCTTCTGCTTCTTTACCTAACAGTATTTCTCAGGGAAGATATTCGTTTAACAGTCTAACTGTTTACCGGAAACGAAAGATTCCATTAGAATCTTGTCAACAAGTGCCCAGCGGCGATATCTATGCATTAGATCAACCGCTAGAATGTCAGAAGTGTCAAAGTATACTTCACAGAATTAGTAGCGAATTTATGTACATTTACATATTTCGCGACATTCCCAACAAGAGCAAGAAGGACAAAAAATGCGAAAAGCATTTTTTCACAACACTCGACGTCTTACTCGCCTGATCGTGACCGTTGTCCATGAGAAGCTTCTTGCTGTAAGTCATCTCTCGTTGTCGTGAAACACAATCGAATCGTTATTATTATGCGCTAAGGATACTGTAATAGATACAGTAATCTCCCGCCAAGTATATACGTACTTACGTATACAAAATCTGTCCTGCTTTTACAACTGATAGAATTATCTCAAACAGAGAATCGTTCCAAATAGACGATTGACAAGGGATTAGAATTAATGAAATTGTCCCTGGTCCTTTGCTCTTACTCTTCCTTAGAGAGTCTTCATATGTACCCTCCGGCACATATCGGCCAATGATCATTGGTCCGAATGTGACTGTCAGCCACATGGCTGTCACTGCGGCCATTCCTGCTCCACACAGGAGTTTCCAATGACTAATAGTGGTTTCCACTATTTCTTCCATCTTTGTCCAGAGGTTTTCTTCCTCTCCTTCTTTTACTCTGGCAGCTTCCATTAATTGCGTTAAAGTCACGCCTTCCGCTCTCAGTACTCCTTTCACGTGTACTGCTGATCCACAACTGAGGCTGCAATTCTCATTTACCTCCTTCCTTTCAAAGTGCAGCGACACCTCAGTCTGTTCACCTTCTTTCTTGCACTTGAAAACTGCCGCGTCTCCTGCACACTGCAAGATAGCGTACTTTTCTTTCTCTGCTCTGCATGTCACGTTCATTCTTGTGCCTTTTCGGCATGAGAAGCATCCTTCCAATTCTGTTGCTCTCACTTCGCACCTTTCAGTGTCCACGATCATGCTTGAGAAAGAGAGATTGGTGAGAGAGACTAGTATCTCTGCTGCCATCCCACTTTGTATCTCTGTGTGGAGATATCCTTCTGTCTCTCCTATCTCTACTTGTCCTTCTCGGAGTGGGAGACTGTTCTCGACCTGGAAGTTCTTTTCCAGATCCACTTGCTTGCATGAACAGTTCGGTTTGTCGACTGCTGCATGGCATTCGCATTCTTCTTCGAACATACATTCAAGCTCCTCCGCCTTCTCTTCCTTTCACAGCTGACGAGCGGCTTTCCTTTCTCTTCAAGGACTGCTGTTCTCTTGCCGTCTGTTCTGAATTTTCTCTCCGTCTTGATTGGTGGAATTTGCAATCCCGTGAGAGAGATCTTGTGCCCTCTTGGCACAAATGTTGTGAAGCCGATTCTCATGTATCGCTTCGTGTTGAACTTCTCGAGCTGGTTAGCCACTTGCCACTCTAGATGTGCATATACTTCCCACTCTGCACACTCGAAAGACATGTACAGTTTCTCACTGGTGGGCATGGCATAAGTTCTCCAGAAGAGACAACTAGCTCTGTCGAGCAGACAAACTCACTGAAGTCCTCCACAACTCTCAGAACAGTATGAATGTCCCTGATACCTATCGACTACTTGCAGTTCGTCGATCTTCTGCTCTCTTTTCACTTTCGCACAAAAGTCTCCTGAGCAACTTCCTGCCAGGAAACATCTTTTAGAAGACATCACCTTCACTTCAACATTCCGGTGGTAGGCGAGCGTTCTCTTGCTGCATCGGGCTGATACTCCGAGCAAATTCACTCTTATTTGGTCCACTGTCTCCTTCTCCTTCTTTACTGACACACAAGCTGTGCGCTTGAGTCAGTTCATCTTCAGAATGACTTGCTGCATCTCTTCGCAATGCGTTGCGTTGCAGTATCTGTCTTCTTCTTGGATGTATGTCACTTATTGACATCCCATTACTCCTGTCGCATTCACGGCGACTGCGAGAATCACTATTCCCAGCAGAAATTCTTGTGATTTAGCTTTCGCCCATCTACCTCTTTCTTTCTCCCTTTCTTCTTTGGGACGCTTGCGTCTGCTGCCAAACAGGCGAGAGAAATAGCAGCAGCATTTGAAGATGACTCGCCCTGTCTTTCTCATGATCCACAGATTGACGCGGATGAACATCTTGCATGGCACGGCTAGCTTTTATTTATTTATTTATTCATACATCAGTTTAACGATGTGACAACATTACAGTGACTTGTGAGATGGTAAAACTTTCGATTTCAGAATAATAATAATAATAATGAATAGTAATAGAAAAGGGAAAGGGGGATAAGGGATGCTGATCCTCCGAGTCTCCTGGCATGCGACCGAATTGAGCGGGGTGAGCGACTTCCCGAGGGGTGGGCCAGGCCCCCACAGCACTTGAGGAGTGTGCTGAGGCCGACATACCAAGAGGAACAGAGGGCAGCAGGGTCAAGTGAGAGCGGGCTGAAAATGTAGCAGTAAAACATATGCTACTTATATGAAAATACTCTACGCGTTGAGAAAGAATGAATAGTTTAAAGACAAGAATAATCAATGCGTAAGATGTCGAGCAGAGGCAGAGAGGCTAAGTGCCTTTTGAAAACTTCTAGGTTTTGACATTGCGTTACTGAATGAGGCAATAACATGTACCAGCTTGGAATACGGCAGGCAAAACTATTTCTACGAGCAATCAACTTCCAACGAGGAATATGAAAATTATAAGCCGATAAGCGGCCATTGCAGGGTTTGAATATAACCAGTCGACTGGTCCTAATATCAACTAGTTGATGCAAAATCTTGAAGAAGAATATAATATCAATACGAATCCTTCGCAATAATAGAGATGGCATGCCAAAATAAGTGAGACGTGCAGAGTACGAAGGGAGATCAGAGAAAGATACAGAGGATTTTGCACATCTAAGGAAAAGCAAACGAGAGAAGACATGCTGTACATTTTCTAGTTTTCTAATATGCATCTTTTTATATGGAGACCAAACAATTGAACAGAATTCCAGAATGGGAAGAATATATGCAGAGTAACACTTTATATAGATTGATGCCGATCTGGACTTAAGAGATCTAAAAAGTGCATAAACTAAACCTAATGCCCGACGGCAGATAGAATCAATATGAGCCGAGTAAGATAAATCGCTGTCTATTAAAACGCCTAGATCTCTGACTGGAAGACCTGAGACTTCAAAACTGGAGAGAGGAGAGAGTGGATAAGTATGATTGGGATTTGATTTGCCTATATGGACTACGCTGCACTTTTGGTGAGCGATATTTAACTGCCTGTTTTCGCAGTATTTAAAAAGTAACAAAGATGCTTGAGAAAGTTGAGAGTGAGAGGGTCCAGGAGATTTTGGATCAAAAGAAGAGTATAGCTTTAGATCATCTGCAAAAAGAGAACAGGTAACCAAGGGGAGAGGCGAAAAAAGTTGAGGGAGATCCGAAATGAACCAAATAAAGAGAAGAGGCGATAAGACGCAACCTTGTGGTACTCCACTAGGGGCAACCCTAGAATCGGACAGAGAGTAGTTTACTCGTACATTGAAGGACCTGTTAGATAGAAAAGACGAAAACCACGATAAAAGATTACCACCGATACCGAGAATAGACAGCTTATAGATTAGTTTCTCGTGCGACACGACATCAAAAGCTTTTGCAAAGTCTACATACAGAATATCAGTACACTTTCCTTTGTCAAGTGCAGAGATCCAATCATTCGAGGCCGAAAGTAAGTTAGTCTCGACTGAGCGGCGTGCGCAAAAGCCATGCTGCTCCGGGGGAACAATGCCGTGCAAATTAGACCACCAGATTAGTTTAGGACGAATGCACCTCTCGAGAACTTTAATGGGCGCAGGGGACAGAGATATAGGACGAAAGTGAGAGACAGTCGTTGGCATGCTTATTTTGTTAAGGGCAATCACAGTACTCTGTTTCCACAGTGACGGAACCTGGCCAAGTGAGAGAGAAATATTGAATAGGTAGGACAGGAGTTCAGCTAAAACAGATGCACATTCGCGGTAGACAATCTGCGGAATATTCTCAGAATTTAGAGAAACTGATGGCTTAAGGCGCTTTAGATGTTTCCTAACAGTTTGCGGCATGACAATTATATCGCAAAGAGAGTGGGAAAGAGGGCTAACACTCGAGTAATCTGGCAACTGACCATCATCCTTAACAAATACAGAGGAAAAGTAATCGGCAAGAGCATTAGCTTTAGCTGAATCGCCAACACATTGCGCGCCTGATAGATCAAAAAGAGAGCCAATAGTAGGAAGACGTTTTAGTCTGGAGCCAACATATGCAAAGAGAGATTTGCTAGATTTCATAATTCTAGATTCGCGGTTTCGATTAAATTTATCAACTTCCATGGAGATCTTCTTGCAAACACGACGATATTCAATTCTAACAGGTATACAGTTCAATTTAGAGTAAAGAGCAGCCTTGTGAGAGAGAAGAGCTTTGATATGCGGGGGATAAGATTCATAAGGGAGTCGACTAGAACGAAGAGGGGTGTTTTTATACAAATGTGCAGAGAGAAGGGCCAAGAATCGCTCATGTAAGTCGTCTATAGATTCAAAATTATCGAAAGCATCTAACCAAGAAACAGATGAAAGTGCAGCACAAAGACTGGCATAGTCAGTTTTACGAAAATCGTACATAGTTTCGGTTAACACAGGATGATATTCAAGAGAGAGAAGAAAATTGACGGTTGCATGATCGGAGGTTGCAAACGGAGCAGAGACAACACAAGATGAGATACAGCCAGGAGGAGCAAAAACAACATCGAGTAGTTTATCGCCACGAGTGGGAGAGGGAACATACTGCATAAGATTCAGGTCAGTTGAAAAGTCTAAAAGTAACTGAGATTGTGAATTGGCGGC
Organism: Allodiplogaster sudhausi; assembly: GCA_945643635.1. NCBI lineage: Eukaryota > Metazoa > Nematoda > Chromadorea > Rhabditida > Diplogasteridae > Allodiplogaster > Allodiplogaster sudhausi. Next base: position 4,235,208 of record CALZFC010000026.1, on the reverse strand, counting down.
GCAAGAATGAGACCGGTCTACATGTAAATTCAGATCTCCTAAAAGGACAGATGCATAAGGAATAGAGAGAAGAGTATCCAAGCAGTTAAACACAGTGGCATTTTGAGCAGAAGTGGTAGAGGGGGGTCGATATGCAACAATAATACGAGTTCGAGAAACGGAAATGGGGGAGCTGATATCAATTGCTAGAATATCACAGACTGACTTCACAGTTACTTTGACAGGGCTAGCATCGATAAAATGTGAGCAGAGTATAAGCACTCCTCCACCTCGCTTGGCTCGCCTATCTGCACGAAATAAATTATATGGAAAGTCAGCAACAATTTCAGAGTCTAGAATATTAGAATTTTACCATGTTTCACAAATAACAAGAATCTGGGGCTTGTGGATAGCGAGAAATATATGCAAATGATGTAACTTATTGACAAGAGAGCGAGCGTTAAATAAAGAGACTGAAATGTTTCTGGCGCCTAGGCAGTGGCGTTTCCCTGACTGGATGGAGCGGCTTGAGGCGTGGGCAAGCCGAGAGCAGTGGGCGGTGGAGCTGAGGGGTTAAGATTGGCCGGCGGAATGGTCATCCGTTGGCGGCCGGGGATTTCCCCCTTGACCCAAAGCTCATCGCGGTAGATGCACCACTGCTGCTGCGGCTCCGTGCGGCGGAGAACGGCGAGAAGCTTGCGCATCTCGCCGTGCCGCACGCGCTCTTCCAGTGTCATGCTCTTTCTGATGAAGACCCCTTTCCACTGATCGCTCTCCCTCAGTGCCCGGGCTGCTTTGAGACATCTCAATTGATGGCCTCTCGTTGGCAGAACACACTTGAGCAGCCGGGGTGTTTTGTCATCGCGCCTTCCCATCCGAAAAACGGAGGTGGGACGGCACTCAACACCCAGCGTCTCAAGCAGATCTCCCTCATCATCGGCCACCTTGGCCTGGTGCGAAATAGCAGATGACTCGGCCAGACCGGCCACCACAATCGATCTAGCACGAGCAAGGGGGTCATCGCCAGTTTCAGGGGAGAGAGCAGAGGACACACCCTGGATAGCATTTCCAACAGCGCCAGAGGGAAGAGACAGGCGCGGCCATTTGGGAGTAGGGGGTGGGGAAGATGAGAGCTTGGAGATGTGCTCCAGGGTGGTTGCGAGCAGGGTCAGCATCTTGGAGAGGATGCTCCATGTTGCATCCGGAACACCCTCAGGCTTGTCACCCGTGGCCAGACTCACCGAGTCAATGACCAACTTGCCCAGATCGGACGACGGGGAGAAGCTGAGAGGAACCGTCTGCTTACGCTTCGCGCCGCGGGGAGGAGACATAGTTCAGTATGAGGTAAAAGAAGAAATATAAGAGAGCAAAGTCAAGGTCACCGCACTTGGCGGGCAACGCGAGAGAAGTGCTTGAACGGCGTAGTGCACATAGTGTAGAACACTAGCAAGGTTGACATGCCGATGGCATAGAGTAGCAAGAGCCAGGTCAGCGCGGCTTCAATCGGCGCGCAATCCGGCGCGAATAGGTGAGCAAGACTTAACTGCCCTCTGATTGCTTTACAAATGTCCGTTGGTGGACAAATTACTGATTTCTGGATCGTCTCGTTTCTGTGATCATCTTGGTCTTCACTTCATATTCATGCAGTGCTGTTGTTTCTTTGAATTTCACATGGCTGTAGTTGCCTTGCACACGTGTTGTGATACATTCTCCGAGATCTGTGCACACCTGCACTTTCTCTCCTTCTTGTGCTCTCACGATCACGGCAGCTGGGGCACAGTTGATCGTTAGCTGGTCTGCAGAAGTCACGCCCACTCTGAGACAGAATGCGACTAGTAAGAGAACCAGCTGAAAGAAGAAGACTGTCCTTCTTCTCTGGACATCTAGAAGGGGCTCTCCCTTTTCCTGAACTTTCTCGGGTGGATTCTGGATCTCTTCCCGTTCTTTCTGTTCCTGCTGGACATAATCTTTCTCTTCCTTGTGCACAACAGCTTCTCCTCGCTGTCTCTGTTCGTCTGTGCACTCTTCGTGAGCAGCCATCTCTTGCTGCCATTTTCCGACAGCGTCCTCTCTCGCGTTCGCGCTCTCTCGCTGTCTCGCGTCTTCTGCGCTCTCTGACAGTTCAACGTTCACTTCTTCACTGTCTTCATCCGCGTTCTGTTTCATCGTAACAGTCACGGTATGAACGGCATAGATGGACACTCCATTCTTCTGAGGGGCCAATTTCATCCCTGCGGCAATGTATCCAAAATGAGTGGGAATGAGATCCAAACCACTTGGGAGTGTGAGGAGTGGCGGGCCACTGTATGTCATGGCCCGGAGGGCTTCTTTTCCTCCGAGAAGCAGTTGTGGTCTCTGCCTCTTCATTGGCTTGGCCATTATCAGTTGCTTCTTCTTAATCACTTCCTGATCTTCGAGAGATAATGCCACGACCGGTTGCACTGGCAAGACTGGGTCAGGACGAACATAGGCTTCTAATTGCACACCAAATCTGTCTCTCATCTCTCATCATGTGCACGAGAACCACATCACATTCTTCCTCCTTTGCAGTGAATCCAGCACCTGCAATCTGTGTCCTTTCTTTTCTGGACACTTTCAGTTTCAGCTTATCAGCTAGCTCTTTGCTAATTATGCTAATCATGGCTCCTGGATCAATTATCGTGTCCACTGCAGATTGGTTACCGTCAGGTTCCACAATAGGCAACGCGAGAGTGAGCAGTTTCATTTCTGTCCTCTCTTCTCCTTTTTCTTCCATCTTCTCCTTTGCCGTGCTTAGGACACTAGTCTGCTTATCTTCCGCAGAAGAGCGAGGGAGGGAAGCTGAGTCACTTTCCGTCACTGCGGCTACTGTCTGCAAAACTTGGTTGCGTTCTCCCTGTCGGTTACCGTAACTCGGACGGTCTTTGAATCTTCAACGTGAATCATTCGAACGATGGTTCTTCCAGGGTTGATTTCTGTCCTCTGTATGCTTTTTCCGGAAGCAGATGGCGACGTGATGTCTACCTCCACAATGAGCGCACTTCTTGGTGCAGACACTACCAAAGTGTCCGAAATCAAGGCACACAGTGCATCTGCCCCCTTCTTTCAGCATTTGCAACCTTTGCTTGCTGTCGGGCACTTTTGCACAATTTTCTGCTCTCGAAATTCCGTGCTTGAAGCAGAACGGGCACATGGAGGGATCTACTCCTAGATCCGTCTGACTGGTTGCCAAAACGCTTTTGAGCCGTTCCCTGTCTCTTCCCTCATTTGCGCCTTTCCCTGTTAGCATCTTCAATTCGATGGATCGCACAAGGTGTTGCTCCACGAGCTTCATCAATTGCGTAAGAGTTGCCTCTTTGTTATCATATCGCAGTTCTTCAAACTTCATTCGTACTCGATCACTGAACTTTTTGAAGACTCCGAACATGGTTCGATAGTCTTTGTCATTGACTGGCTGCATTTGCCATTCAAATCCGAGGAGACCTTTTATCCCTCTCAGCTGTTTCAGCTGGGCCTCTGCTCCATCTGGTGCAGGCTTCATCATGTCAATCTTCCTGATGATTGCTTCGAAGATCTTTTGCTTGTCGTCGTACTACTCATGCAAGGTTCTAACTGCTTGCTCATATCCCGCGTCATTTACAATGATATGCGAGACGAGGTCCAGCGGGGGGCCTTTCAATGCTTTTTTCAAGTAGCACAACTTGATGGTTGCACTCGTTGCCAGAGAATGCACAGTGTGAGCAAAGATGCTCCAAAATCCTGGCCACTCTTCTGGCTTGCCATCAAATTCCGGCAACTGCAATGGCTGCAGCACTTGCTGCATTCCAGCGTACATTTGCTGGTGAAAACCTGGCGGTAAATGGCCGCCGGCTCCCTGATTGGAATTCAGCGCGGACGGTGGGGGATAAATCATATTCATGTCCCCGCTTCTTCCCTGTCCGTTGTAATCCCATGCATTCATGTAGGGAACAGTACTTTCTCTGTCCTCTCTCATTCTTTGCCAATTTCTCTGGGGCACGAAGGCACGCTCTCCCAACGGCAAGCCATCTCTCGAGCTTCCGTCTAGCTGTCTGCCTGGAGATGAAGGCGCCGAGCGCGTTCTCTCTTCTCTGTGGAGGTGTCTGGTCGCTCTCTCGCCCGACTGTACTGTGCCAGTCGCATTCCTCTGTCTGTCTAGCAACTCTCCATCTCTCAGGAGTTCTCTTGTTGCTGGCACTTCTCCTGTCTCATTCTGGACCTGTAGCTCGGTCCCCGTGGGGATATCTCCGGCTGCATTGTGCTCTCCATTAAACTGACAGGGGGTGCCTCCCATGTTCACCTGCTCTCTTACTCGTCGCGATCTTTCCAACGCTTCCAGCTCTGCCATTTCCATGGTCTCTAGCTGTTTGAGCAGTGCCTGCCTTCTGTTAGGAGTCAGCTCATCTGTCATGAAAGTTGGCTGTTCCCTTCTCTTTACTTCCTTTTCTGCTCTTTCTTTTTCTTCTCTCTCTGCTTTTTCTCTTCGAGAAGATCAAGCAGAGAGGATAGAGTTCCTCGTTGCTCTGCTGAGGCTGTGAGCAGGATGTCGATATCTTGTACTTTCCCATACTCTTCTTCCATGATCTTTGAGATGATATCTTCCTCTTTGACTTGCTCTTCATCGTCGAGATCGGCGATGGCGTCTTGCCATTGTTGGAGTGCAGTTTCTGCTAACTCTTCGGCGCCGCTCATTTCCTTGATAAGGATCTTTGCTTCCTTGATGTCATTTTTCAGCTCTTTGTCTGAAAGGTCACTGATGGACCCTGGCTCCTTTGCTAACTTTTTGAGCTTGCGCCATCTTTCGGTGTTTTCCTCGAACCTTGACTGGGCTCTTTAAATGTGAATTCCGAATGGCTTTGCCAATGCGGAGAAGATTACTCTCGGCATCTTTGCGGGACCAGTGAGATACACTCGAACTGCCCTTTGTTAGACTTATAAGCGAGCGCAAGGCTTCGACTTGACTGAGACTGAGAAGATGACCAATAAATGCGAGGGGCAAGAGAAAGAGAGAGAATTACCAGTGAGCCACGCGGATTTTGGTCTACAACTGGCTACGACGCACCATGTCGCGGAACGGCGTTCAGTGGTTTAATATGCTCGCCAATTTTCACTGGTAAAACTCTTAGACGGTGAGGAAAAGAAAGAGAGTTGGAATCGCAAGGTTTATTAAGATAATCGACACATTAAGCAATTACAAAATAAGTTCAGTAAGGCAAGTAGGTGAAAAACTGGTAGAAATTGGAGACACTGGGAGACAATGGGAGACACAAATTATCATCAATCGTCGCCTTCTTTTAAATGAAATAATGGGGAGGGGCTTGTCTTCGTTTCGCATCCTGATCCACGATATTTCGTCTTGACGGAATTCTTCTGCTTCTTTACCTAACAGTATTTCTCAGGGAAGATATTCGTTTAACAGTCTAACTGTTTACCGGAAACGAAAGATTCCATTAGAATCTTGTCAACAAGTGCCCAGCGGCGATATCTATGCATTAGATCAACCGCTAGAATGTCAGAAGTGTCAAAGTATACTTCACAGAATTAGTAGCGAATTTATGTACATTTACAAATTTCGCGACAACAGCATTGTCACAATCTTTCACCAGTAATCACTTTCTAATATTTACAACAAGTAGGACAATTTCCGACAACAGTATGAATGCAAAGGAATTGGCATAGATATCTGCAAGACAATCTAACCGGTATTGCCAAAAGTTGCAGTAAATGAGAACTTATCGCAACATGGCACGATGTATCACAATATCAGCCGATATTTTTTTTTCAAATCTCTGAGATGTTTCATTCCATCACATGAATCATAATGAACTCTATAATCTAGTGTTTGAATTAAAGAGTGAAGGAAGACTAGAGCGAATCAACGAGGAAACCGGGCAAGGAACGTAACAGCGTAGGAAGTATACGTTACAAATTAAAGAGAGGAAAATTAGCGAAGCGTGGAAGTGGCGACAAGGAACTTCAGCACCGGTTACACTTATAAAGTTAATTATTTCATTCGTCAGCGTCCTGAGTAAGAAGACGCTGCCGGGAGGATCGATCAATTCCTCTGCCGAGACTGCCTGACAGCGCAAGCATTCGACTGCGGGCCTGGAGAGTGGCCACGGAGAACCTGCAGCCAATCATATGCAAAGGCACAGGAAAACTAGCTCTCTCTTCAAGTCCCTTGCACTCCACTCATTCCTACGATAAACAGTACGCAGGAAGTAGCACACTGACGTGAAAGCAAGGAAGATGCAGAATGCGAGGAGAATGAGGATGATCACGTTATGTGGTTCGTCTCCGAAGACACCCATGAAGGAGTTACGAGGTCTCGCCAATTCGTCGATATCCGTGTCGTCCAAAGAGTCTGGAACTGAAATGATTGCGGGCAATTGCATATACAAAAACAGGAGCGTATAGATATAGGATGTATGCTCTCTTGCTGCGATGGTTCGTTCGATCGATTTCAGTTTCGCACTGCCTCTCTCTCCTATCTCTCTCTCTCTCTCACTCTCTCTTATTTCTCTCTCAGTCATCATACTCTGCTGCTTCATTGCATGTCTGACCATGAGTATTGGAGACTAAATCTCCGTTTTGGAATTTCTAAACAACCCCACAACGCACGAATTAAGAATTATCAGCGATCATTGAACAAAATGAACAACTGTCTGTGAGAGAATTTGTGGCGTGAGTCATAAATTGAGAATAAATTAAACCTGTTCGTTCCAAGCCCTGTCCATCGAAGAGATGAATGAGATGGAGGACGGCTCCATTGGTCCATCCAAATCCCTCCTGGACCGCGTACTCTCCGCCGCCCCCATGAGAACCGTCACCCTTCCTTGCGTCGTACTTCTCCCATAGGCCCGGCCTCTGTAATATTTCAATTCCTACACTTACTGCTTCATGGCCGCAAAAATTAATGGAGGATCAGTATTTGACAACTTACGCTCCCTTGTGGCGGTTCGAAGAGTCCATAGTAGACTGTGGAGATGAAGTTATGAGCGAGATCCCTAGCTACTTTTGTTAGATGCGCATCATGAGAGGCGAGAAGGCTGAGGACCGTCAGATGAACATTTGGCGCCCATACATTAGGAAAGTCCCATTGCTCTCGAGAAGGAACCGGCAGTGAAGACGGTACACCTCCTGGAAGATATTTCTTAGCGAGAAACTGAAAAATTACTAGAAACTCAAACCAGGGAATGTGTTAATCCTTGTCCTCTCGATATATTCAGCAACATTCTTGACTTTATCTCCCGTGGGACGCAGAACGAGGAGAGGATAGAGATTCGAGGGGAAATAGGCGATCCGTAGCTGCTTCGCCACGATGTCATAGTCGAACCACATCCCTCAATGGAACGATATCGTTTAATCTTCAATAGATCAAACTTATAAAAAAAATGAAAATACCTTCAGAAGAGTTCCAGAAAAGAGAAAACTGCGACGTTAGATCGACAAAAAGCTTGTGATATTCTTTCGACTTCCTAAAAGAAATATATCATCTCATTCAGTACCGTACCAAACATGCTTGTTCAATGGGAGAACTTACTCTTCATTTTTCAGAGCTTTATATAATTTTACTGCAGATCGGTAGTTCCAAGCCATAAATACGTTCAAGTCGACAGGAACAATGGAAGTCGTCCTTATCGAGAGCTTCGTATCTGCAATCAGCGCCTCGATATTGATTTCGACAAAACAAAATGTGTATAAAATTAGACTGATCATTTGAACACAAGAAAAAAACTAACACGAATGATTTCCATTAAAGGAGAACCAGCGGGAGCTAAAGTCCCAACCAGACTCACATGCTGAGGCTATCGACGACCACACCTAACAATAAGCGAATATAGAAATTGGCAGTGCTTGCACACCAACTAATTGCGAGATTGTGAATATGCAAAATATTCTTACTATAAAAACTAAAAAAGGGTGAAAAAGGAAAGATTAGTGCTACCTGTTCAGGATGTTGAGTAGTGCTGTTCATGCCTTGCCAGTAGTCGACGAGGTAGTTCTCAGGGCGCGGGCAGTTGGTGGGGGCCTGGTTACAGCAGAGACATAGTAGCTTCCTCGAAGAATTCAGACATGGAAACAGGAGGAACAAACCCTATACTGGAAGAGTGAATAGCGACGCTGTCCGACGGTGAAAGATAGATTCCTTTCCTTTTGCCAGAATGCAAGCTCAGTCTCAGCAATCGGAAGCAGTCTCTTCAGAAGAGAAGAATCATTCGTTGCCCGGAAGTAGTCGTGCAGCATCTGCAGGAAGAGAGGCGGCTGCGTTCTCTTCGACAGTCTGCAAACACCGTTCAGTCACGAATTCCGTAACCCAAAACAACATTACCGATTTCTAATTAATACGTTTCAGAAAGCCGAATATATATAAATAACTGACTGAATCTTGCCAGAATTTGGAATGGAGCCGTGCGTCTGGATAAGATGAGCAAAGTTCTCAAGGATGCCCTTCACGGTGTCCGTCATACCCGACACCAACAGCCCTGTTATTATATTGAAGTATATTCATTTAATCAATTAGATAGAATAAATCGGACAGAATAATACTAATAACAGAGCAAATACCTTTAATGATCCAGTAGGAATCCCAGTAGAAGTAGATATCAAAGTCTCCACCGGGAACAATGAAAGGATTCGGCACCGGGAGAATAGGATAGAGATCAGGGTGAGAAGAAACGTCACTGATGAATCGGCGAGATAAGCTCTTCCATCGAATGTGCAACTCTTGCGCTAATTTTCTGTAATTACACGATTACAACTAGAAAATAAATACCAATACACCAATCAAATAGCTAACTTGTAAATAGTGTTGTTAATGTTGGCAATGCCAGGAGGATCCGGCCGCCAATCTAAGGGTGTCACTTGTTCTAGATATCGAGTGTTTTCAAAGTGCTCCTTGCAGAAAGCAGCAAGGACAGACGTGTTGAGAGGCTGCGGCAACCTTAACTTTTAGATGCCATTAGTTATTTTTCCATTGACCGTAGTTTTCAGAGTCAATGATCTTTCAAATTCCATGTAACCTCTTGAAGTTGTCCAAGATAACGCTTGGCGGCTGCTTGAGCTTGCTTCCCGGGCAAGTGTCCTGCAGGCCGAGCTGCCAGGTCGCGGCCAGCAGCGGGCCATGGCAGTACAGATCTCCGAGGGGAGAGTCGCACATGGACACCGAACAGTTTGCAACCAGCAGACCAGCATCCAGCAACTCCTGTGACACAGAGCATTGTAAAGCAATGTCACGCACACATTTCCTTGTCAAGGTCATACAATACGAGATTGCCAGAGCAATGCGCAAGCTACTGCATTCAAGCCACACATAAGTTAGAAGAATAACCTGATATATGCTAGGTGGGTCAGAAGATCTCCGATAGAGCCCGGCGTGTATGGTGGAATAGCCATGGAGGGGGCGAGTGCAGAAGGCGAAGAGGAGACAAGCGATCAGGGTGGATGCTGCGACAGCAAAGAGCATCGCCGACAGAGGCTGAAGCCGCCGCAGCCTGACAGAGGAGGAATGATAACAAAGTGACAGTTGATAGCAGTGAGACAGAGAGTGCATGCCCTCCCTTATCACGTGCAACGCGGCGACTTTTCACACATTGGCCAGAAAAGCGCGAATACATATTCCAAATATTCAGCACGAAAATTGCTCAGAAAGTTGAAGATAGCAAAACAAAAAAAGGAATGAATCACAAGCGATGCGACTTTTTGTCCTGCAGTATTTTTAGCGCCCTTTGCTCGTTCAATTTATGACAGTCCGTCCATATCTAATTTCTATTATCTTAGTGAACAGTGTAATTCGGCATCGAGTACGTTTGTACTTCAAAAGTTCATCACAACGGAAAGGGAAATGAGCTGTAGGGATTCCCAGTGTTAACTAAACAGTAACTCAACAGTCCATTTCAAACTTCAAATGCTGTGTTAGCCGAGAGTGCCCGAAAGTTGGAAAATGGATCTGCAGAGTTACCACTGCATGGAATGACATTTTAATCCTCGTGGACAGTTTTTATGATACTACCGGAAAACAGCTCTGCTTCTGACACTCCGTATAACATTTTTGCTGCATTTGCACAATATTTTTCAAGTGGATCGAACATTGAGAGGAAAAGATAGAGAGAGAGAGAGAGAGAGAGAGAGAGAGAGAGAGAGAGAGAGAGAGAGAGAGAGAGAGAGAGAGAGAGAAACAAAGGGAGAGAGAGGGAAGCAGAAGAAAATAATGAGCGAAAGAAAGAGAGCGAAGAAGGAAAGAATGGGAAAAAGAGGGAGAGAGAGAGAGAGAAAGAGAGAGAGAGAGAGAGAGAGAGAGAGAGAGAGAGAGAGCAATTGTGTGCGTGTGAATGTGTGTGAGAGAGAAGGCGATCTCTAGCACGAGTCAGAGCGTGGGAGAACTAATGACTGAAGAAAAAAGAGTCAGTGTTTATATACGTGAGAGAGAAAAGGAGAGTTTTGTTTCAGGGTAAAGAAGTCACGAGCATTGTACCGAGGGAACGCGATGTTCCTTCTCTTTTTGAGCAAAATGAAATCCAGATGCTCTCACCATCACTATTGAATGCAAGCAATTTACCTGGCAGAATTAACTGTATGTAAATTATGTAACAGTTCCATCCTTGGCTATTAACGAGATGAGCTTGTGCTCATCAGCTGTGAAGCGGACAAAATAATTATGAATGTTCCCAAAAATTTTCGTTTCAATGCGCACAACTACGAACCATGCTCGTAGAGCGAAAAACATATTTTATATAACAAGTTTGTTTTAACCGGTAGCAAGCAAATACGCCTTCTATTTCAAAGGAGTCCGATTCAGTAGCAATGATATTTACAAATATGAAACAACAGCCAGAACGAATGCACCATTCAGAGAAGGCAGCTAAGGGAGGAGATGGGGTTGACGGGCTTTCTTATCTGCCATGCCCTCCGCTCACTGTGACTCCCTTCGGTATGCAGACACTTGGCCCGTAGGCCGAGATGTTGCGGTCCGTGCCACAGCAAAAAAACTTGCCGAAGGTCTCCTCCCTATAATGTTCTTCGTCTTTTAAAGAAAAACCTAAAGAAAGATAAATTTGAAAGGAAATACGAACACGACATCGGCGGCAGAGCCATCTGCAGAGCTCCAGAATTTCATGCTTGGAGGAATGTAGGCGTCGTAGCACGGCAGGCTGAACTCGGTCGTGAAGAGCGCAGTGATGGCGCTATAGGAGGAAGCACACCCCCCGATTATGCCAATCACTGTAACCAGAAAAAGAATCACATCTTTCTATGTGTTTCATTGTCATAACCCTTTTAAATTTCTCGCGGTTGTAGCGCTTAAATATTTGGCATATTTTTTAAACTAACTAATGGCTGCGATGTTGAACATTAGATTCGCTCGAGTGTTGTGCTTAAACATGCTGAAACGGAATTTGTTTTTTTACATAATCGTATTTCTCTTTGACTTTTCATCAATATTCAACTAACTCCTCGATTGTGACCGGCTCGAACTGTGAGAGTGGCCGTGGTCCATATTTGGCTAGTTTGGCGTTCAGATACAGATTGAAGGTGGCAGGGAAGATGAGAGTCATCATTGTAATGGTCGAGCCACCGACGAGGTCGAGGAGAGGGCCGAAGGTGGGGAAAGAGACAGCCACGGCTAAGACGGACAGCATCACTCCTCCTCGTGCAAGCACATGACGCCAGCTGAACCCTGTAATCGTTTTGTATTCAGCATATAAATTAGAAACTTAATTAAAATAGATGTTATAATGAAGAACTTACTATTAGGTAGATTAAGCATAGCCTCGACTTCTTGGTTGAGTGGATTGAAGACAATTGTTAGAGCCAGAAGGACGTGGAGAGTGATTAGAATGTTGATTGTTTGTTGGATTGTGTGATCCTAAATTCACGGTATATTCATCATGCAAATTCAATCTTCGAGTGTTCGCAACCTGAACGGATAGGATAATTGAAGATTGGGTAGAGTCGCCATACACAATCGCTCCCATGATGCTGACGGGAAGGTAGAACATGCAGATCACTGAAGTGGTCAGGCATGAACAGGTGGCCAGGCCAGGTAGAACGAACTGATAAATGCAGCGATGACCGAGTAGCGAAACTTGGTGGGTTCGTGCATGTCGTGGTGGATGGTCGGGAAGGCTCCGTGGCCGCCGTACGCAAACATCACAGTTCCGAATGCCATGAACACACTAAAGCATGTCTTTTTATTAACTACTTGAAATACAAAATAAAACTATTAATAAAAATAAAAATATGAAAACAACTAAACCTCTGAAATGTAGCAACAGGAAGAACGGAGTGCTGGGTGCAGATCTCGGAATCCATTGCGATCCCCCAGATCATCAGGCAGACAGCGCAGAAGGTCGTGATCATTGCTGCCACGATGGCCCATCTCCAATCAAGGGATCATTCTTTTCTCTTTTCATTAATTCCGGTCAACTCACGCTTCACTTACCCCGATGCCACAGCATCAAATGACTGGGAACGGTATTGGTATGTAAAAAAAAACAAGTTAGTTCCGCTAGTTAAGAGATCCCTCTAATGCGAATCATACAGTAGGCTGGAACTGAGATATGTAGACATATAAATGAGACTCGCCTATCATTTACATGCTGACAGAACATGAGAATGAGACGACTTCAAGGTTGGTAATTCATCGTTTTCCAAGAGACCAAGAAAGAGACTAACGAAAAGTCCTTGGGAGACTTGAGAAGAGTGAGCGGGAAGATGACAATTGCTGTGAAGCAGACGATGACGCAGTAAGACAGCTGAATCTGGAAGAGGGTCATCAGCATGTTCTCTAGATTTCGCGCCGCCAGAAGAAGAAAGACGGCCGCAGTGCCGAACATCGTCATGTCGAGGGTCACTGACACCAGGTGACTGCAAACAAATAATATGTTTGTTAATAGTGGTGCGAGAAGAAAGACAAACTGACGCAGTCTTTCTGCCAATGGCGCATCGTGCAATGGTGGGGTAGGGCTTGCGGCAGTGGGAGCGGTACTTGGGGTAGCGCAGCTGCACGATGCTCCAGCACTCGCCCAGCTGCTGCCCTGTCATCTCACACATCGCGGCGCCCATCAAAAGAATCGCCACTCCGAACTTTAAGCCTGTGAATATTCTCTGAATAAACCATGACAACGCATAAAATGGCAACTTTACTGACCAGCAAAGGCGACAGCATGAGCCATCGCGACAAGACCCCCGCCCGCCGTCTCTCCCACTATGAACAGAGCAGTCACTAGCACACTCATGCCCTTTGGGTTGCGCAGGCCTCCCGTTCTGTAGAAGTGCTTCAACCCCTTCCATGGAGACACCTCACCGACCTGAACGAAATCAATTATGACATTGGTACTTGATTATTCTACTACGGTCTGCATAAATTCAAGAATTCACTTTGGTTTTATTTTTTTTCCCTCTTCATCACCCGAATATGATTATACATTTGGAAGTACATAACTTTAAATTCATTCCATGGTTGAATTAGTATTACTTCAATAAGCACCGCTGTAAAGTGGCCTCATGCGCCCATGCATATCTTCAATTGCTGGTTTGAACTGCGCGATCACTGTTCCGCCAGCATACACCAAGGAAAAACGCTCTTGTGAGCCCTTTCAATCTCAATTAGAGCTATTCGGTCACTTGAGTGCATGATTCGATATGAAACGAATGCGGAGAGACAGCAATTCCAGCAGTAAAGGGGAATTGACAATAGAAATATTCATGACATGTCATTCAGAGTGCATTTCTGCTAATTATGATGCTTTTTATTATGAAAAATATTATGACCGAACGAACCACTTGAGTGTTTTCCGGCTGTGAGATGTAAGTGGAAGAGCAGAGGGGCTCGCCGTCCTCGACTGTGGGCCCGTACACCGGCTGAGGTTGTCTGCAACGGAGAGAATGTGCAGAATAATCTACCGCTATTTTACCTACTCATAATGATCGCCATTCCGTTTTGACTTGCTTGCCCCGTTCAAGAGAATTCCACTTCCAAGCGAGTAGGTGACCTCCCTGAATGAACAAAGGAACCATTTTCTTCTGAAGTCAATTTCCTTCATATTTTTCTTTCTCTTTTTCAAACAGAAGTGATATAATGCAGCATCACTAAAGATTAATTTGTTTTTTTCTTCTTCTTGGTAAAGGAGAAACTCGCACGTGGTGCCATTTCCGATGCGGTTGGCAGAGATGTTGGAAAGAGGCACAGACTCTCCAGCAGTCATTCCTTGCCAGTCGGAAGGGAGTCACTCTCTGAACTTGCTTATTCAAATTCTTATTTCATTGACCTCATGGTCAGATCCACTGAGGATGACAAACACTAATCAATATAAAAAGAGTACGATACATCATGAAGAAAAGTTAATGGGAAATAGACAAGGCATTTGAATCTATTTATTTGTGACGGATTTCGTTTATGCTACACTCTTTACGCCTTACTAAAAAAAGTCGGCCTATTAAACCTGATAAAAAAAATGCTTTTTTTACATCGAATATTCGGAAATGGCATCACGGGATGGGCTTCATAGTAAATTTTTGTGTCATTTTATAGAGAGTGCAAGCATCGCAAAGGTGGACACAATGCTACATCCTTCATAAATTCAATGTTCGGCTCAAATACATACAATACACATCATAAGTGCTACAAGATTAATAGCAGCTTGTATCTTTTTTTGCATTCAAAGAGCACATCAAGAATCCCGATTCCCAAAATAATAATTTGGAAAATCGGTCTTCGTTGTAAAACTTCTGTGGAACATGAGAAGAAATGCATGCAATGATTTGAAAATGTAACCATAGGAAATGTTAGTTTTAGAAGAAGACTTTCACTCGATCTGCGGATAGTAATGCTGAAAACCCGTCAACTCTCCGCCCCTTCTCCCTATCCCAGTTGATCTTTCTTCTCTCTCCGTCGACACCCTCTGCTTCTCTTCGACTGCTCCTATCTTTACTCCTTGTCAAACTTGGTCCGCCCTTTTCTGCCACGAACCGAAACTGACTACAAATTCGGCGCAGCTCACGCTGTTGAACAGCCATGCTCTCTCTCTCTCTCTTTCTCTCCCTCTCTGTCTCTCTGTCCCTTTCTTTCTCTCGGCTCTCATCTCTTTTTCTCTCACTTTCTTTCTCTCTTGAGTACCATCTCTACTCTTCCTCATCCTCATTGTCCCAAATCTCTTCATTTCTCGCACTCATCTCTCCTTCTCTCACCCTCTTTACTCTCTCGCCACAGGCACCTGCACGGAGACAGTGATGTCGGTGCCCCGAAAGCCGATGATCTCCTTTTTCGCAGCCACCGTTTCCTTTTCTCTTTTTATCGGCATTCCGATCTCATCTCCACTTCGACACCTCTACAAGATAATGTTTGAGTTGTACGCTAAATCTTTTTCACAACTTAGGGGACACATTTTTTTCAGAGTTTGACAGCCGATTGAAGAACTGCTGCAAGCAAGCGAAGATGTGTTCAGTGTTGAATTAAGCGCCCTTTTCGTCGGTGTTAATCATTCCGCTGAGATGTATTACCGTGTATGGACAGTGAACATGAGCCATGAACCCTTTGGTATTGCCTGTTAATAGGCCTGACAAAAGCCAGAAGAATGCAGCATTAGAAAGAATAAGAAAGAGGCACGAAAAACAAAGAAGGACTCCATGCAGTTGATAAGAGGGCCGGCAAGCAGCTGGCGACATGACAGCCAAAGCGTATCACTCACCATTCACACAGGCAGGCCTTCTTGCATGCTTAGCATTCTCTCATCTTTCTTATTATTCTCGCTTTACTTCAGAAGCATTCATTCTAATAAAGTAGAACTGTAGATACATGGATTGTATACATATTTCATTAGTAATAATTAGAGTAGTCCTTTTGCGGTACAATACAAGTTGTACATGCTGATATAGCGAATACTCGAGTATTTGAAGGAGTAGAAGATGCGGCTCCTCGTCGTTGCTTTCATCGTCCTCTCTTTGCTCGCGCTCTCAGCCGATGGAGCCATCAAGAAGAAGAAAAAGACGCACAACGACGCTCCCCAGTCACGCGAGAACAACAAGGAGTCTGAGCTTCCGATTGCCAGAGGTTCAATTTACACTCATTTTGCAACTTTATCATATACATATCTGCATAGTGTTTGGATATGTTTATAGGTTTCACGAACAAGATCGAATAAGGCAACAAAATTTACAAGAGAAGCTAGTCGGTATTCGTGACATACGATTGAAGAGTCGGCGAAACGAAAAAAAAAGACATTTGTTTAAAATAAAGAGATGCCTGTTGCAGAAACTGAGAAACGGAAGGATGAGCGCAAGGACAAAGGTCTCGCACATAGTTTTTTTTGTTAATTTTTTTTTTATATTCCAGACAGAGTTGCTTAATTATAAATGTGAACAGATGAGAAGGAGGAGAAGCCGCTGAAAAAGAATAATGAGGAGTCGTCTGAATCGAGCTCAGAGGAGGAGGAGGACAAAAAGAACGCGACGACTGTGCCAGCCAAGGTATAATTGCAGCTACTACTGCACAGCGATCCTCGCGGTCTCCTCAATAGTTGCAGTCATTTTACACCCGCCAACTATAATTACAATCATAATTGCAAGAGTTCACACAGATTCACTTCTAAAACGCTGCAAGACTAACAATGAAATTGGTTTTTAAATATGACATCAAGTAAATAGATAAATCGGAGGTGTTAGATGTTCCTTGACAGAAGGGCTCTCGAGCACGTCGAAATCTAGGCATGGAATCCATTTCGAAATCGTCGGAAGAGAAACTTGTCAAAGCTTCCGAGGTTGTCAGTTTTAAGTAGAAAAATACTAATAAAGTGTGGGAGCAGCTTCCTTTCTCAGCTCAACGACGGAAAGAAAACGCCGCTGGATAACAAACCAACGATGGTTCGTCCCTTAAGACACCCACCTTTACTTCATATCAGCCGATTTTCAGAAACTCAGAATGCGACGCAATAAGGAGCAATTGAAGCTGGGAAAAGCTGCAGAGGTTAGAAATGGCGGCCAGTGCAAGGCCACTTGTAACCCTCTTTTTTGCATGCTTCTTTCTTGGCTTATAGGGATTGAATTTATATCATTTGCTTGACCATTAGTACAAGCCGCAGCACATGTACTGAGTAGTATTTCTATTTAATAGAAGTGCCTTCACAGTGTTAACAAAACAATTTGAGCTGAACGACGGTGCTCAGAAGCCTCTTGACAAGCGTCCTTCGCAGAGTCAGTCTGACACAGTAAGTCAGAGGTTTTATTGTTAGCTACTGTTAGTGAGCATCCATTTCCAATTGAGATTCGCATTGCTCGCCATCTTATTCACTCAGCTGGAAACAGACAGCACTCTCACAGACAGGAGATCTTTGAACAGCAGAAAGAAGGCACACAAGTTGGTTTCATTCCATTCACTTGGGACAAAGATTTAAAAGATTGCATCGAAAGGTAACAAAATACAGTGAAATTTGATCCGAAATTTTTCATCCGAATTTGAATGCCGGAAATACATACATATGTATGTATATGCGTGTTTATTTACACTCCAGGCGGCCCTCAAAGGCGATTTGGTGCTTCTGAACGAACTATACGAACAGCTGGTCAGATTTTGAATGATTCGTGTGTTGACTTTCTGGCTTCATTAATGGGTTGGCCAGGCAAAGAAGACTCGCGAGCGCCGCTCTCACAAACATCGATCTCATCTTCGCCATGAAGGAGGACGAGCTCCCCATCAGCACTGAGTCCTCGGCGAAGGAAATTTTAATGAGACAAAAAGAAAAGAACTCAAACATGTATATAAAAATACCTTACATCGTCACTCTTCGCTTGTTGCAGCACCTAGGCTTTCCAATAATAGCATGAGCAACACAATGAACATGTTTAACCGATAAACGATAAAATCTGTCATGTTTAATTGTGTTGAGAATGAAGAAGGATAAATGAAGATTTTATAATCGAAAATGTGACGGCTCTGGCTGATCAAACGAAACACTTCCTATAAAGCGGGCACATAATCCATCATGTCTGTAATGTTCTCAAGGCGCCCTCTTCTCTAGTCTGCAGCTCCGTCATTCTTCTATCTCTCTCTGTTTCTCTTTCTCTCTCTCGCATTCTCTTCTCCTTCTGTTTCTCTTTCTTTTTCCTTTCTTTCTATCACTGTCTTTCGTTCACTCTTCGCCTAGGCATTGCATCATACACATCATTCAATTGAGCAATTCAAACTTCTTTTTCGTTCACTGCCTCGAATAGATGAAAGAAATGCTTTGAACATTGATTTTTTTATGAATCTGGTTTTGAGATGCGTAGTTCACAAAGGTTTCAATACAACAGTACTGATTATAATATAAAATATCGAAGAGTTGCTTCCAATCAATGTTTATTATTTTCTAATTCGTAGCATTCGCTTAATGTTAGCCATTCATTTCTCAGATCAAAAGATTATAAATAAAGTAGAGATCACAGCAGCGGATCTGTACTATTCTGCCCGTAGAGAAGGATAAGTAGCTAGTATGAGAGCAATAGAAAAAGACTGCCCAAGGATTCTATTTAGGTGGTTGAAGCCTGGAATGGAGGTCACGCGAGAACTCTACACGCAGAGTGCGCATGCACTTTCGATAGAGCGAGGAGTGGCGGTACTTGGTGATCTCGAAGGAAGCCGGATGGCTCTCGTGCACGATGAACACGGAAGGCAGCACTGAGAAGGTGTACCTGCAGCAGGGTGACGTCATTCTCTACGTTCTCGCGCGTGGAGAGGCCGCACCCAAGAGTGTCGAGTGCCATCAAATAGGTCACTTTATTCCATCCGAAGCCAACGAATCGCTCGTCGTAGCGTGGAAGATGCTTTGCAGACACGACAATGTACGGCTCGTAGTCAGGCTTCCATTTCACCTTAAGATATCTTACATTTCTAAATGTTTCTCATAGTTTTCAGACACTTCTGATACGCGTTGCTTTTTTGACATGTCAAAATGTAAACTCTTTAGATTTATGGAGTATTATGGGGTTGTGGGGTTAGTAATCTGCATAAAGGTATGTATGTTAAAGTGCAGTGATCTCTCGAGAATGTATTCTTTGCTAGAGAACTACATCGTATTGGCTGCTTGCGGCCTTCCACCGGTCGTAGTCGGTGATGGAGTGACCACGTGGCCAAACATCGCCCCGGAACATCGATAACTAAAAGTGAAATTGAACTTTTCTTACACAAGCCCTATGCGCGAGTTCATTCTGTCTATCAACCTCTCTCTCTCTCTCTCTCTCTCTCTCTCTCTCTCGCTCTCTCTCTTTCTCCTCTATCGCTCTCGTTCTCATTCCCCTTCACACTCTCTTTCTCCTCTCACCTTCAACAATGGCATCCTTCTCAATCTTCACTTTCGATCTTTACTTGCTACTTGAACTCAAGAGGAACTTTGTGAATGAGAGAACTTACTTTATTCTCATTGATGAGACGGAGAGCATCTTCCTTCGATTGTGGGAACTGTGTGTACTTGAGAGTGCTAACTGGCTCGAAGGCCGGGATGACCAGCGAACGTCTCGTCATATTGCTCGTTCTGACGGCATCCCGTAGATGGCCATAGAGTTCTGAAGTAACGAACGCCTCATTTTGATTCCATTCATTTTGGAAGCTCTCACCTTTCGAGGGAATGAAGTCGACATCGGCAAGGAAGACAAACTCAGATTTAGTGGCGTTGAGAGCCACATTTCGCAGGTAGTTGATGGGGTAATATGCCTGATGAATATTTGACTCAAATAAATCTTATCTAATGTCCGAATGCTGTACCCCAGACTTGAAGACGGCATGGAATCCTATATTGTTCCGCTTGGCCTCCTCCGGAAGAACATCAAAGTATTGCCTAGACAACAACAAGTTCTCTTTTACCATACAGAATATAGACCTTCAGTATTTTATGTCTCTTCTTTTCTCAGCCAAAATACTAAAAACTAAGCAACCTTAGCTGGACCAATTCTCCATCAGTTAAGTAGATGGCAGCTGAAATCGGTCCGCTCCAGGCCTCAGCTATCTTCTCGAATGAAGAGAGTCTGTCGACGGAGAACTGCGTCACCAAAGTGACGTCATCGTCGGGGAGAGTTTCCTGAATGCGGACGTTCACTTTCTCTTGTTGTTTTTATTGATTTTAGCTGACCGAGTGGCTAAACGGACGGAAGAAAAGGAGCGTTCGATGAGTGGCAGCGGCTGCGGTTGCAAAGGAGCCACAGTCATCAGGGAACTCGTCATACTCATAGACATACGACAGATTGTCTGTCTCCTGCAACGACGCTGTCATCTTTGATGTCATCTTCAATGAGTTGAGACACGCGCGTGTTCTTTTGATGTGCAAGAATTGTGCCGCTGTTCCCCTCGGGCAGAAAAGGCCATTGAACGGCCACAGAGCTTCGAGTGGACACTTTTAGAGTGTCGCTCATGGGCAGAGGATGACCTCGGCGGCGGTGGTGCCTGCCACGCGAGCGGGCGAATGGCCTCAGATTGTCTTTCAGCTGGTCAGAAGAGGGCGGGAGAGGCGACTCCCCCCGGCCTTCTTCTTGCTTGTTCCAATGTTTCGACACAACCTTTGACATCTCGTGGCGCCTCTCGAATTTCAGTTGTGCTCCCATTGAGAGCGGCACAACGGACAGCGATGCGCTCTCTTCACTTTTGCTAATTTCCATTCTAATTACAGCTTAACACAATTCTGATCGTAGAATTTTTTTCTAACATATTTTGGAATATAAATTTTTATGAAGTATTCGTACCCCCGCATCGCTTGTTTCGCACGCTGCGCGGTGGCGGAAGACATTGCCATCCAATTCCGCAAGTTCATCAAACTTTCGTTGAAAGAATGTGCCATAGCGTGTTCGCGAGTTCATCTTTTTGCGGGAATTCCAGTGAACAATCTGAAAGTGATTACCATATCAATGGGTATAATTCACATAAGAAAGAAGTAAGTCATAATTAAAAGAATTATATCGTTACCTTAACGGACTTAGAATCATGTGTACACGTCTGAGGTTGTGAGAGAAGTCCCAATTGCAAATTGTACTCGCATGGAAGTTTTAGCACGAGTTCGGGATGCTCTTTGAAAACCGCATTTAGAATGTCCTGCAGTAATTGCAGCATTTCCTATTTGTAAATGATAATAGTTTTTATGCTATATCATGCTTACTGCCTAGTTCGTTGGTGACCTGATCAGCGAGTGACGTCATTCCAATGGTCCTGAGATATTCTTGTGCGACTTTTCTCCAAACCATATTCCATTCCATATTTCGCAACTTCTTCAAATCGACGAGAGCAACCCCAGAATTGAATCCTCTCCCCTGAAAGAGTGGTTTTGCCGTTCCCCTTTCCAAGATATGCTATGCAACTGACAAGTGCTGGCCAGACTCGGCGAGTTGGAGAGAGAGTCGAGTACCAGCCACTCTGGTTCTCTGCCATTCCAAATGCTTGCGTCGAATTCAGAAGGAGAAGGTACGAGAGGAGAGGAGTCATACATTTTAGAATGAGAACGTCACTGTCGAGTAACAAGACCTGAAAATTATTATCGAAGAATAATGTATTCTATCCGGCGGTCATTGAATATACTTATCATTCAGCTATATTATTCATGCACTTGCGCGCAGTGAGATCCTACTAAATATGCGAACATCATTTAACCTTCTCGACATTTCTTGGAAGAATCTCCGGCAGCAACAGCTTAACGAGTCCGTAGTTTTGCGAATAATGCCGATTTGGTATCCAGCTAACGCGGTTGACGAAATTGTCAATCTCATATAGACTATGAGCAACTGAATATTTGTAAGTAGAGTTTAAATGTACATATAGTTATTTTCTACGTATTTATGTAGATATACCCATGTGCATACAACGAATGTAGTTTTAGAGAGGAACCTGCGGGCAGCTTCCAGGACTGAAAGAAAGTGTTTAAAGCACTCTTGGTTGCTGAGTCCGTAAGGATGTGGAAATGAATCGGCGCGGGATGGTTCAGCAAGATACTTTTAATTGTGGTCGCAGCATGTGAAAGTGTTTCAAAGCCACCGATCACCATCACGATATGCGAATACTGAAAATTATTAAATAATAATTTTGAATTAAACGTTTTTGTAATCTTGCATACCTGGCATTCCTCGCCCCGTTGTTCGTCATCAATTTTTGTTGCAAATGCAATTGGCCGTATTTGTACGCCAAGGAAGTACGAAACTGAATGAAAAAAAGTTTAAAATATGAAGAAATGTGAATATAAAAAAACATGAAATCAGTGAAATGAGGAGGTACCTTCGATGGAGAAGACGACAAACATCATTGTAATCGCGCACGTGGAGATCCCCACTACCAGCATCAGAGTTTCACATCTTCTTTTTCTGCGCATTTTTCTGAGCATCGATGGCTCATTTGCCATTTCTTGCTCATTCTGTTCGCCATTTTTCATAACAAACATTTAAAATGCAAGTTTGAATATAATATTTCAAATACATCTTATTTAATAAATCACTCAGCCAACGCAGTAGATCTTTTTGAAAAACTTGCAGAAGGCATAAATTTAACCAAGTAATAGCGGATGAAATATGAGAGAAACGTTCGAAAGCGGACGATTGAATAAGTTGGTATGAATTGTGACAGCTTGAGTGATGAGAAGCGCATTCCCCACCCTCTCTTCTGCTCCCTCTCACATCCCCTCCCTCTATGTCTCATCAGCAAGCGGCGTCCCTTTCTTCCTCTTTGATGCGTTCAGCAGACACTAGCTGAAATGGCAGGAGCATCGCATCTTCTGGCGCCAAATTGCATTCGACAAGACACTGCAAGTCGCGCGGGAGAGGAAGCGACGAGGGGGAGAGAGTGACAGAGAGGAGGGGACGGCAGATTGTAAGGAGCTGCTAAGATTTATCCGATGATGCGGATAACATACAATGAGAATCAGGAGAGGAAGCTTTTTTGTGAGATCATAAGAGTAGAATGTGTTTCCTCGTCGCTTCCAGTCACGCTGTTCCTTATTTATTGTTGCGTAGTTTTTTTCCCTTCTCTTTCTCACATTTTTACCCAATCGGACAGAGGACAAAATTTTATGTGAGAAGCGATATGAAATATTGTAATGTCAAAACTAGCAATAAACAGCAATATGAGGTGCACCATTTCTCACTGCGCATTCCGACAAGCGATGAATGCGCAGCCAGAAGTATTGTGATGGCAATTCAAGCTGGAACCCCTTCTTTATCTCTCTTTCTCTCTTTCTTTTGTTATCCCCCTTCCTAGCTCTGCCTCTCCCACTTTGCTACTATTTCAATCTCTCCTTCCTACATCCATTTCTCGACTGCCTTTTGAGCGCAGTCATTCATTTTCGGCCAACCGCATTTTTGCCATTCGCGTCCTCCATTGTGTAGACCAGACACTTATCGGGAGGTGAAGCTGGGAGAGATTGAAGGAGAGGGAGGAAAGGGTGGAGAGAGAACGCAAGGCACACCGACATGGGAGGCGCTTTGAGAAGTCGAATAAATAATACTTGGACTTTCATATTTTCTGCAAACCGATAGGAAGTATGTACATATATAGCTTAGCTAAAATATGTAAGTAGCATGAAGAAGGAAGAAGCATTCAAGCCACGCGGCCTTTCCCAAGACTATCTACTTTCCAAGGGGAGTGAAGAGAGTGGGGAGATGGCCAGTGCAGTGGATGATTTGGAGGGATGCAAGTCACAATGAATGGAGGCAGAGAAGCGCGAAGGACTTCAAGAAGAAGACTTCTCTTATGCTTCACTGAATGCCACGCCGACCTACATGATCCTTTTAGGGACGGATGATGCCTCTCTCCTCATTAGCAAACCTTGCCTTTTCTGACACCCCAAGGCCAACTAGGAAGAGTTAGTCAACTTGATAGCGTATTAATATCCTGACAGTACTAAATGACCTGCTCATGCTGGAGATTAAGTCTATCCACTAACATGGCATGATTGACAGGTGCAGCGCGCATATGGAAGAAGTGACATTTTAGTGTTACAGCAAACGCAAACGGGAGTCATATTAGTATTTTTAGAAGGAAACTGATTTGAGTGGAAGCAAGAAGCCTTAATGAAGCGTATGGACAGCTGAACTTCCCCTTCAACAGCAAGTGTCAATCTCTCACTCTCTCTTTCTCTCTCAATCTCTACATTGTATTTCTAACTCTCTCCTTTCACTCTCTGCTCTTACAACACTCTTTTTAGCAGGTGTCCCGCAAGCTTTTGCCCAACCTCCCTACTGTTTGATGTTTGGACATCATCTATGCAGAAAGACGGTGGCGCACAGGAAAAGTGGAGAAAGAAGGAAGAGATAGAGAGGGAGGAAGAGCGAAAGAGTCAGGGGGCAGAGAGCAGAAGTTGAAGAATCACGAGAAAGGATAGAAGAGTAAAGATGATAGCTATTAAAACGACAATCAGGAAGATAACTGTTCTATACTTGTATTAGTGCGCATCGTTGCTTTTTATATCATTACTACAAAATAACGATAAAGGTCATTGGAACAGAAGATATGGCAGGATAGCAAAAGCCACGGGGAGCAAAGCTCGAGTGGACACGCAGGATAAGCGTGCTCAAACAGTGGAGAGAGCAGGAAAGGCAGGCAGTGGCTGAGGGGTCACTCTCCTCCTCTTCCCCCTCTCTCTCTCCACTCCACATCAAGCTGTCAGCGTCGACAACCACCACAAAAGTATTCTCTAGACAAAGAAGAGCACATATGTCACAATCCCGGGTGAGCAAGCAGAGAGGCGGAAGCTTAGACTGGGGAACCAAGGATGACTGTGCTTTCCATGCCGATTGTCTTCTCTCTTCTCTACTCATACCAAACCAACTCTTCCGTTCGGCGTAATCCGTCGTCGTCACAGTCGCACTCTTCCTCTCTGGGGTCATTCTACATATATGTACTTCATTTCTTTGACAATTCTCACTTATGATTCTATAAGATTTTACCGCCGGCTGCTGCATAAAACGGATACTGCGTGATAAAAAGAAAGTATATTGACTTGTCACTCAAAAGTGGATCACATGTTTTCCACTTGTGCGCCGTATTGCTTTCTTCCTCCCCAGCAATCTAGATCTTTCCGTGATTGTGGATGAGCTGCAAAAGTTTACACCCAGATATTTACTGTTCACCGATCTCTGACAAGAAGATTTTGTATCGCGTCAAGGAGTCAAGATGTAAACACAACAGACTCGTTGAACACTGCTGACTTCCAAACTTCCGAGTATTCCCCATACTTTCGAAATCATTTAATTAATACTATTTGAATCAGCTGGCATTAAAAAATAATTTGTATACATCTAACTAGGCGCTAATTATTCCGAAAAGGTGCATCAAGAAACATATGAAAAGAGAAAATCCTCATGAACCGATGAAAACGTTTTTGGGATCCGCATGTTCTGAAAATTAATGAGAAATAAATGGAGAACTTGAGGGTTTTAAATTTTTGTCCTTCGAAACCATCCTAATTTGCCCTAAAATTAGACTTTTTCTACTTTTCTTTTGTGCATTGCGTGTCCTCTTCGGTTCTTCATATATACAACTTTTTTTTAAAAGCTATCGATTTATTTGTTTGCAAGCTGAGCGCACGAAGTAGCCGTATTGGCGATACATCGCGATACTCAAATGAGCTAAATCTGTAAAAAAATGAACCATTATTTGTGCAAATTTAGGTGCTTATTGAGCGAAATTCATCACCTTGGCTTGTATTCAGGTAATTTTCTTTACGAATGTATCCCGCTTTAGGAAGTCATTCCAGAAAGCCTAACTTAATTCGTTGTCACCTTAAATAGAGTTTCGTTATCAGTCGCAATTAATGTTGTTTGACAAAGGAAAAAGAAAATGCGATAAGCTGCAGATTTTGACCTGGAACTTTGGCCTGAACGCAAGCGAGCTTCACATCATCTTTGTTGTCAGTCTGTGGTCTACGCATGCGTTTAGGCAAAGGTTGTCCCGCTACTGTCAGTTAGTCTCTGCTTGCTGAATATGGCTCAGCGACCATTAAGCATTCTTTTACTTGATCTTCGAGGAGTTTATGTATTTGTACATTACTGAACATGAAATCACAACTTGGTCTCATCTCATGTCAGTTTTCATACAGACAGAACCTTGTCTGACTGTGTTTTCCTCATCTTTCATCTGCTCGAGGCTCTCTCTTATCCCTCTACTTCCTCACTCTCTCTTTCTTTTTCTCGCCATTCTCTCTCTCTCTCTCTCTCTCTTTCTCTTGATGTCGGCACGAGTGCTAGATGATGGCTGCTTATGTTTGCTGCCTTTCTTTATCTTCCTTTGCATTTTGCTTTGTCGCAGCCCTGGGTGAATCTTCTCTATTCTGACTGCTCCCCTCCGTACCTTTCTTTGTCACCCGCCGCCGGCTTTGCCAACACCGATTCATTGTACTTTCCACTTTCCAATCATCAGAGGAGGGGAATCATTGATTTATAGTAACTTCGAGAAACAATGAGATTCACATGTTCAATCTAAGTTTTTCTTATTCCTTGTTTCTTTCCATATAAGTATAACCAATTTATTTCATCTCTTCCATATATGTTGCACAAACTACATTCGTAGATCTTCTTAAAGCTGCACATTTGTAGTTGATGCGATGTTCCCAAGCCTACTTCATCTGCAGCATTTATAATGCCTGTGGCACTGCATTTCATTACAATTTCTACTCTTCCATGAATCTGCCCGTCCTTTCAGCATTGCCAGTAATTCCATCTGCCCACACGGTGCTATTACTTGAGCAACTCGAATGCAATTTGCAATGCCACGTTTGAAAGTAAAAATTTGTCGTATAAAGAATGATAGTGAGAGATGGAGAGAAAGTGGAAAAGTTTTTGAGCATCTGTCTACGCAGATATATGCGTATGCTTGTATAGATAGTATAGTGAGGATTCAAAATCCTTTTTTCTTCTTCATGTACAGCATCCATTATTTCCATGTGTAATCGCTGCAATTACCTTGGAAAATAGGTTGGATATGTTGCCAGCATTATCTATGCTTGTGCATGTCGTTGTTTCTTTTGTGACCTCGATGCATTAATAATATATATGCTTGCTACTTGAGTCGTTTGTGTTTACTCCTGACCACTGGCTCGCTCTCTTTTGCGAGAGCTTCGCTCTATCTGCGAATGCCCCGCCCACCTTGCTCTGATTTCGGAAGGAAGGAAGAAGAGAGAAGAGGAAGAAAGGAAGACTTCCTCTTCAATACTCTCTTTAGCGCTCTATTTCTTTGTCCATTTAACTCATTCTTCTGAGATTTCGTAAAGACGGAATTATGCACTTGCTAAACGCTTGCCATATTTAGTCTCCGAAGGATCCATAAATATCTGCATGAAATAAGGCACGATTGAATCACGAGCTCAGTTAGTATTCACCGGCTTCAGTTGCATGGCAAGCTTGGACATTACAAAGATTTATAACTCGCCTGACAGCAATGTAGCATGTAAATCGTACAGCCCGCCTTGCCAGATTGTTCTTTCCAACTAAAGTAAAAATCTCAGTGATCTCAATTCAAACTTGCGAATCTGTATCATTGAAAATTATTTTCTCGAGCAATCCCAGTTTGAGTTCTCCAAGCTATTTGTACTTGGTGAATTGGTGAGAAAGGTGCTGATTGCTGCATGAGCTTGTTCTCATTCAGCCATTCCACTGCTACCCCTCCTTGATTTGTTGCATCGTATCCATGCTTCTCTCCATGGCCACCCCCTTCCGCATGCCGATTCGGCTCTTGTCCCCGACAGTCGCCACGTCATGGTTATTGTTCATTGTGCTACTTTGATCAATAGAGCTTCGCTA